>JACTAT010000160.1:599875-817108 GCA_014526335.1 Chrysaora quinquecirrha | reverse complement strand
AAAGATCATTAACAACCTCAATATCTTTGCCAACGTAAGGGACGGAGTGAATAATTATGGGAATGACAATCCTTTTTAGCATTTCCAAGCGTAGTTGACCAGTCGTAATTGGTAGGACACGGTCTATATGAATAGCAAAGAGATCTTTTATGGTCTTATTTGATAGTTTAATCAGGCTCTTGTATTTCTGAATGAAAGTAAACCCATCCGATCCTCCGTCAGGGTGGTCATCATCTTGGATTGATGAATTCATTTGTGTTTCCGTCTTGCTGGAGTGCGAGATTTCTCTCTTTTTCGACTTTGATTTTGATGAGGACTGTGGTCTTTTCTGTATACTCATTTGCGGTTGTTGTAAAATATGTGCAATTATTTCCAGTGCTTTAGCTGTTACTGTGCTAGCTTGCTTCTCGATTCTAAAAAACAAAATGAAATTGAAACGAAAACTTAATTTTCTTGATGTTAAATACAAATGTGAAGCAAAATTTTCGTAAGAAAGCATTTTGAAAACACTTACAAGACCATAGGTTTAAGAAGAGCATTGGTACGGACAGTGGTGTAGAGCAAGAAAATAACTGGGTGGCTATTCTGTGAATTTTGTTGAAGAACAATAACTAGGGGGGCCTCAGCTCCTCCAGCTCCCCTCCCCCCCCCCAACTCTACAGTGAGTGAGTGGAGTAAGTGGCCAAGCTTCTCAATCAGTTCTCGTTAGACAGCTGAAGTTAAGATTGGTCGTGTGAGGTCAGCATCTGGATGGGTGACTTTCCAGATGGATGACTAAACAATTCACTCTTCCGTCCTTCGGAAGGGACGTTAGGCAATGGGTCCAGGAGGCGACTACTTTTAACAATGAATAACAATAACGATGCAAATACAATGGTCGCTTTTCTGCGCGGAAAAATCAGTCTAAAGGAAAACCGGCCGAAGGGTGGAATCTTCATCGGAAATTCTCTAAAAATGGTACGATTTAGAAGAACATTCTCTGAAAAGTGAAGGTGAATAGAGAGATTTATAGATTACAGTAGATAATTGGGGCTTCTATTATAAGAAAAATATAAGCGACAAGACAAAGGTAATCGCAGCTAAGACTTACCCAGTAAGAATGCTTGAAAAGAAATGATCTTGGTTGGTGCATGAGCAAATACCAGTTTCACTGATAACGTCCAGTATCTTCTCTTTACACGATTTGTTTTTGCAGTCAATTTGCAGGATACTAACAAAGATGTTAGGCTTCCTAAGAAGCAGTGTCTCTCATCTGAAAGAAAACATATACTTGAATACGCAGAAAGCTTTAAGAATCTTTCAATATTGCGAGCAGCAGCGGAAACATTTTGGACAAAATAAATGCTTTTTTCGTCTAACACTCCTCAGTGTATAAACGTCAGAAACATACCGAAACAATCGACTATGGCAGAATTTATAACCAGATGCGGGTCAAAATGTACTTATCAGAAAGTGAATTTAACTGGTCTTTTCAGCATATTCAAAAGCCTATACTTCCATCTGTGTCCTGCAAGCTGATTGGAGTTGAAAACACAATGCCAGTTCAGACACTTCAATAACGAATAATGAGACAGAATGTTATTGACGGTTGGGACAATAGTCGGGGAATGTACCTTCCCTGATTACACATCATCGAAAATTGTACCTATTATATAGTGATCTCTCTGTATTTTGAACTCGCAAGAGGCCTTTCAGTTTTTTAGAGATAGACAAAATTAGAGTGATGGAGGAAAAATTCTCGAAAATAAGGAACACAACCCAGAAATGCGAAAAGTGCATTCGTACATTCTCTTCACTGAAAGTCGTTCATTTTTCTCACTTCGAGCTTTCCTGTAAATTTTCTTCACAAACGTCATTTTATAATAAAGAGGGGACCGAAATCATCTTGTTCGAAATAGAGAAAAGTTCGAGATAGAGAAGCTCGAGATAGTGACAGAAAATAGGGTGGCAACCAGCGGAAATACCCAGGGGTCAGAGATTTCAGATCGAAATAAAGAAAAGTTCGAGATAGAGGGAGACAGAGTTGACTGTAAATGTCTCTTGCCTGAATTGCCACTATTGGTTGATCAATCTTTGGATAATTAGGTGAAAGTCAGCGGAAATGCCCAGCGGACCGAGACTTTAGTTCGAGATAAAGGAGAGTTCGAGATAGAGGGTAGTCCAGATAGACAGAATTGACTGTAAATGCTTCTTACCTTACATGCCACTATTGGTTCATCAATCCTTTGATAATTAGGTGACAGTCAGCAAAAATGCGCAGCGGACAGAGACGTCAATATGAGATACAGAGGACTTTGAAACAGAGGGTAGTCCAGATCGAGAGAGTTAACTGTAAATACTTCTTGCCTTACTTGCCACTATTGGTTGATCAATCTTTGGATAAATAGGTGACAGTCACGAGAAATGCCCAGCAGACCGAGACTTTGGTTCGAGATACAGAAAAGTTCGAGATAGAGGTTAGTCAAGGTAGAGAGAGTTGCCTGTAAATGCTTCTTACCTTTACCTTTACTTGCCACTATTGGTTGATCACTCCTTGGAAAATTAGGTGACAGTCAGGAGAAATTCCCAGCGGACCGAGACTTTAGTTGGAGTTCGAGACACTGAGAAGTTCGAGATAGAGGGTAGTCCAGATAGAGAGAGTTTACTGTAAATGCTTCTATAACTTACTTGCGACTATTGGTTGATCACTCCTTGGATAATTAGGTGACAGCGGACTGAGATAATTAAATGCCCAGCGGACTGAGACTAGTTCGAGATAGAGGGAAGTCCAGATAGAGAGAGTTAACTGTAAATGCTTCTATAACTTACTTGCGACTATTGGTTGATCACTCCTTGGATAATTAGGTGACAGCGGACTGAGATAATTAAATGCCCAGCGGACTGAGACTAGTTCGAGATAGAGGGAAGTCCAGATAGAGAGAGTTAACTGTAAATGCTTCTATAACTTACTTGCGACTATTGGTTGATCACTCCTTGGATAATTAGGTGACAGCGGACTGAGATAATTAAATGCCCAGCGGACTGAGACTAGTTCGAGATATAGGGAAGTCCAGATAGAGAGAGTTAACTGTAAATGCTTCTTGCCTTACTTGCCACTATTGGTTGATAACTCCTTGGATTATTAAGTGACAATCAGGAGAAATGCCAAGCGGACCGAGACTTTAGTTCGAGATATAAAAAGTTCGAGATAGAGGGTAGTCCAAATCGAGAGGGTTAACTGTAAATGTTTCTTGCCTTACTTGCCACTATGGGTTGATCAACGCTTGGATAATTAGGTGACAGTCAGCGGGAATGCCCAGCGGACCGAGACTTCAGTTCGAGAAAAGAAAAGTGCGAGATAGAGGGTAGTCCAGATAGAGAGAGTTGACTGTAATGCTTTTTAACTTACTTGCCACTCTTGGTTGATCACTCCTTGGATAATTAGGTGACAGTCAGGGGAAATGCTAAGTGTCAAGTGGACCGAGACTTCAGAGCGAGATAGAGAGGACTTCGATATAGAGGGTACCAAAGATAGAGAGAGTAGATCACAACTTAACAACACTTACCTCCTCTATATGATGCATTGCTTAGATTCCGTCTATGTACGGGCTTGACTTGTTTTCCCTCATCAGAATCAGAAGTATGCAAAACATAATCCGACATATCTTGTGTGCTGCTAGACCCATCTGATTCGATTGTAAGAAGGCTGCTACCATCACAAGTTTCCTTACTACTTTCACTACTGCTGTTATCATCCCTTGTTGTATACTTCTTAAAACTACTACCAGAATGTCTTTTTCTTGTTTTCCGAGTTACACTGCTCTTCGAAGGGACAGTACAGGATCGATCTTGCTCCACTTTCTTGAATTTGTTAGCGATTTTTATCAGAGGTGCACTAAGCGATTCGATGCATTTCAGATATAAATGTGTCCGTTGATCTTCAGACTTATCATCATCAGATACATTGCTGCTGTTAAACAGGTCTAAAATATATCTCAGTACACCCTCTGTCAGTTTATAGACCTCAGATTCAAGAAATTCTTTGTCAAGTTCATTTGCGTGTTTCAGCTTCGCATTCGTGGACATGCCCCAGAATAGAAGCGACCACAGAACTGTGAACACTTCACATGCTTTCATCAATACACACAGATTAGCAGAACCCTCTGAGCTATCCAGAGAATGAAATAATTTTCGACCGATTGTCGCCAGATCCTTGAAGACGATACTTTCAGTCAGCCATCTTATGCCCTCAGACAGTATTCGCTCGACAAGTGTAGCACATGGTAGCTCAAAAATCAACCCAAACTGAAATGCAGATGGAAGAAGAGCAGTACTGCCAGTTTGCCCAAGTAGTTTTATAGTCTTGCAGGCGATTTCAAACTGAAATGTGTTGTTTCTCTTAACTGTCTCACTCAATAAAATCCCAAGTAATGACGAAAGAAGACAAATTAACACATCGTTTTTCTTTAGGTTTTCTTCTTCGAGCATCTTGCAAACAGTTTTTACGTCTTTATAGCTGACATGCGCAGATTCAGAGTTAACCTCAGTATCACTATCTTCAGCAATGTATATTGATCCCATGAGTAGTTTTTGAAGAGAATTTTTCAAGGAAACAATTGGTTGGGTTGTTAACAGGATGTTTTCTGGAAATTCTTGGTGCATTTTAAACTCTCTGCATGTTCCAGCTTTTTGTCTACGAGAAAGAAATAGATTTCTTAAAAATTCTACTCGAATATCAGGCAACTGCAAAATTGCTGCAACTGATCTTTTATCATCTTTACTCATACCTACTGATCTTGATCACATTCACAACCTGTTAAAACAGACTTCGCTTACTTAAGGCAAACTATTACGTCTTTGATTGGCTATGGTTCACAATAGTTTTGATGCACATCGAAACTATTGTAGTTTTCCTTATTGTATTTCTGACTTATCAGGGCGCTCTTGCACTGTTAATGTGCTTTAGAGCAAATCTAATCGACTTCAATGATTGCAAAACTGATCAAAATAAGTCGTCTTTATTGTCAGAAAGAACAAAGAAAAATCGCTCCCCACAAAGGGTGGTAATTGCTGCCCTTTATTCTTGTTTTATTGAAAGGCACAGCCAATGGTAATCCTGATAGTTTGCCTTTAAGAGCGTAGGGTAGTGGAATGGTTGGCACTTGTGCCTTTTGTCCTTGAGGTCTTTGGTTTAAATGGAGAGTAGGAAGCACAATTTACATAGCGTAACAACCTTTATCATCTTTCGCACAGATGATCATGTAAAATGAGGGGTCCACATGAAATTAATAGGGACCTTAAAGAACCACTGGACAAAAAACCCTTTTGCAGTGACCAACCTCAATGCCAGTGAAGAGGTTGGCCTGGCATTGAAATTCCAAAAATTTACTTCTAAGTGAATGAGACCGAAAAATTAGCCACACCAGCCAACAGTAGAAATGGAATGTTGTTGGGTACTGCAAAACAACAATAAACCTTAAACTAAAATCCTGCATTTACGCCCAAAGACAGGCTTGTTATCACTATACTTTATTTATTGAAATTGCTTAGATTGACCTACTTTCAAATGAAAGTGGAATGAGAGACAGGAGTAGATTGCAGATTTCTGTACAACAGCTTGTAACCTGTAAAGAAAGAATGCAGATTTGCAAATGAAATGCACAAAGCAAAAAGTAAAGCCAAACTGAAATTGCGTTTTAAACAACACCAATCAGCTTGTGGGATACAACAGGAAGCAGTGGCATAGCCAAAAGGGGGCAGTTGCCCCCTAATCATTGGCAAAATCAGTCTTTTATATTGGCTAAATATGGTGTAAAAAGGTTATGACTTGGTTGTTCTATCCTAAAACCACGCTGTTATTTTTCTTGGCCATGCCGTTGCCCCTCAAATGTTGGATGGTTGGCTATGTCAATGGCAGGATGATAGAATTAATTGAAGAAAATCCAAGTAAGAAAATGTTTGTTAAAAAATGATGGTTTGAAAACAATCAAATTCAAAAAATACCTTTTCAGAATACAAAACCAAGCCAAGCAATGTCGTCAAACCTGGTCCATGCCTGAAATAATCCAAGACCTGTATGCCATCATCGTCACAATTCGCACATTGCTTATATGTTGAAGCAATAAACTCTTCTGCAATAGCATTGGCAACTTGTCTTTGGTCACTGTAAAAATGTAAAGTAATTTAAAATTCACAAATTATGTTTAATAAAAAATGAGTTAATGAAGGGTTAAGCCTAAGGCGTCGGCGGCATAAAAAATAATTATCTCCCTGGTATTGGTCTTGTTCTTACTCAAAGTTTATTATTTTCTACCATAATACCACATGCTGCTTTTGCAAATAATTTTACGTATAATTTTTTAATACTAATTTTATTGCACCCTTAGTATATAAGTAACGTAATTTGAAACATTTGTAACAAACTGATGATGTTGGATGATTTCATCGAAACATGTTTTTGGAAATAAAAAATGTTGTTGTTTTTCTACAATACGTTTAATACAGTAAAAAATGTTCTTTGGTCACAGTGCCATACACATTTTTAACTCATTTTGTTGGGACTTTTGCAATTACTAAATGTTTAGTCCAACACTGGTCAATCAAGAGTTTGCTACCAAAAATTTAAGTCAGATAATGATTGGTTAGGTCGCTGACAAGTCTTAGGAGATGATTTTTGTATCATTTTGATAGATGATTTCTAATGGGCATACAACAGTAGAGGCCTTCGAACAGAAGCATTGAAGTCCGAGAGCCAAGTAAGTCGTGCATGCACGACAATGTTTTTCCCACAATTGCCTGAATTACTTGAAGAAATTCTATTAGTATAAAGATGGGTCATCACATAATTGATTCAGTGTGTGAGTCGGAAGGCTGGTGAGATATCCAAGCGTAAGCACATGGTCTGGGGCTGGATAGTCCCACCCCCTTGGCTGGCCGAAGATTCACAGGAGAATAGCGATTTCCTGTAATGGGAACCACCGTAAGATGCGACGCCTCAGCCACATTGTCTCGGCATTGTGAATGCAAGTGGGGAGCATTCATCTCCAGCACTGAGCAATATTTTTGCTTTTCACATAAGCAATGGTGAATAATGTTTCAGCTGATCTGGATGGGGGTGACAGGGTAACAAAAAATATGGCAAAAATAACGTGATTGTTTCTGTCCTTTGTTTTTATTAAAGGTTTTCAAACGATGATGGAAACGACAAGGTTGCTGTAAATAGAAATTTAAAAATGGTAAATTTCTAATTACTGGTAAAGTTGATATCTACTATCTCAACTGTTTGCTATCTTGAATATTTGCTATCTCAAACAAATCTCAATTTCCATTTTGGTATAAGGGTTTTTATAGAAATCATCCGCTATCCTGAATGCCTGTTATTTCAAGCACTTGCTGTCTTGTCCTCTGAACGAAAAACTGCTCCTTATCTTGAACTTTGCACAATTTTTTGCTGAACTGGATAAAAAGACAGGCCAAAAATATGCTTATAAGTTTGTCTAGCAAGAATGACAGCAGCCAAGTGATATGAACAAATTTCAGTATCCCTTTAGAATTAGAGATATAGCAGATAAAAAATATGCAGACTCACGTAAACTCCAAGACTTTGGATTGCCATGGCTTATTTGCAGACAGATAACATCCAAGCAAATAGTTTAATGCTTCATATAATTTCTCTCTCTTTTCCTAAAAAATGAATTAGATTACATTTTGTCAGTGAGAATGGCAAAAGTGATGAGGGAGTCTGGCTCGCAATTTATGGGTTTGATTGCCACCAAAGTGGATGTCAAACTTGAATATCACTGAAAATTAAATGTCAAACTTGCTATGAAGAGTGAGAAGAGTTGCCAGCTCTCTGTAATTCCAGGCAAAAAGGAAAACGGAATCACAAGCAATTAGTAAAAACATCTTTGGACATCATTGTAAGCTTTCTTTGCTTGACACTCCTCAGAGTATAAACGTCAGAAACAGACTGAAGCAATTGACTAAGGTGGAATTTATACCCAGGTAGGGATCAAAATGCACCAGTCAGAAAAGTGAAGCTGAATTGTTATTGTATTTGAACACCAGTCAGCTTACTGAAAGCAGTGGGATGACTAACAGAATAAATTGAACATGCCTGAGTTAGACAGATTAGATACCTAGGTGTTTCATTTTCAAGAAAGTTAACTGAAAGTTAACTTTAGAATTATCAACGTAGCTTTGGTGGGGGAGTAAGTTGGGAAAATATAAAGAAATTAGCAAACAGGTAGGATAGATGAATTTATAGTTTGGACATAAACTTTCCTTGGCCCTGCCCCTGAACATTGGAACAGTGAAAAGTCAACCGTAGCCTACGTCACTCCCACTCTGCCCTAGATCATTGCTTACTAAACTCTCAAGTTTACTTCACAGAATTCTTTTTAGGTAAGGTAGGAGCATTGCATTTCTTATTCCTAAGTACACCAATCTTTACTCCTGTAAATTCATTAGAGTTTCCAGACTTCAGGTACTTCTCTGGGTGGATAGTGGAAAACAAAAAATAGGCAAATGGCCATCGCCAGGTCAATCAAAAAAAGACCGGCATCTATTTACAAACACACATGGCAGACAACTCACCTCCTCCTTCTCTGCAAACACATATATATTCCACTTTAAAGCTATTCCAGACAATGTGTCTTCATCCCCTTTTAAACTGGTAGCTTTTGAATCCGATTCCATTTCGGAGAGATGAAAGAAGACGACCAAGCTTGCCAAAAAGGCTAGAGTTTCTGGTGAACTGGTCAATCAATTCAGGCAGGAAGGGACAAGACGAAAGCCTTATAAAACAGCATAGCCATCGCTGATGAGTGATGCATTCAACACACCAAATATGAATGCTTACAAAATATGTTTAATCTTACGGCTAGACTAGACTATATTATTTATTTGAAAAAGTGCAGTTGCCGACTCGAAACATTCTTCTCATCTTCCTGGTTGACCTTTCACTATTTTCTCTTGTTGTTGTTGTTGTTGCTCCCTCGAAGTGCAATCTTTTAATAACAATAGCAATTGTCATCAAAACAAAGGAAAACAATAAGAACTATACGGGCTATTTCAATTTGCCACAGCACAACCCCTACAAGTTGGAACCTCGCAGGTCCCCCCTGACTATGAACAGAAAGCTGTGGCCACGGAATAAAAGATTAGCCTTTGAGCATTACTAAATTTAAAAATTGCAAGACAAGAAAAAACGGAAACATTTTCTGAAATACTAATGGCTTTTTCGACCGACACCCCTCATGAGGAGAATCAGACGAAAAAGTTTTATATGTCCAAAGGTGTTTTCGCTGTTTCTTGCAATAATAAAAAGACCCCTATTTTTCATTTCAGTTGTCTTATAACAGCATTGAAAAGAAAGAACATTACACTCTTTTTTTTTTATAAGAACCAGGAAATTTTGATCGAAGCCGGCTGTTCTTAAATTTTTGCCGTTTTTGAGCCTGAAATGTTCTTAATCTGTTCTTAATTCCTTGGCTACTTAGATATCTATATTTTTAAATAAATGTCTGGGGTGGTACTAGGTTTGTGTGAAAATGCAGCATTCTTGTTTATTTCTTTGTTTGCTTGCTTTTTACATTCAGTCTGACTGTTTTACTTACATATTTAGCAGATAAGCTTTGGGCTTCTGAAAATGCCAGCCTCAGCTTGTTCTTAATTTGTTCTTAAAATCTGGGCAAAATCCAGGCTCGTGTTCTTATAAAATTGTTCTAATTAAAAAAAAGGGTGTAAATCGGATTCTACTGGCGCAGGTTATTTATACTGTACATCCTCTCTTTTTAACTCTCTGCAATTGTTCTAATAAAGCACCGTCCTGATGTTTGCGGTGTTAATTTTAGGAGTTTTAGGAAGGCGCTAACACTTTTTTAGCATAGGGGCGGCAGTTACCAGAGGGAGGCGTTTGTTTGCGGCTACGCGTCTATCAGAGAAAATACCACATTTCGTTTGATTGTATTCTGCAATGTATCAAGTTTACTTTTCAAGCAAAAAGTTACAAAATCAAGCAAGCTTTCTAATAATTCTTATCGAAATTAACAGTATAAAATATATTCAAAATACAAAATATACGAATCTTGGTGTTATAATATTCATAATCGTTATTCGATA
Organism: Chrysaora quinquecirrha; assembly: GCA_014526335.1. NCBI lineage: Eukaryota > Metazoa > Cnidaria > Scyphozoa > Semaeostomeae > Pelagiidae > Chrysaora > Chrysaora quinquecirrha. The sequence continues at coordinate 807,007 of JACTAT010000160.1, read as the reverse complement.
AAAATACTAAACTTTCTTAAAACACAGCAATCACCAGTCCTAAATTAAAAGGCAGAAAGACTGGTAATTATTCGACATCTACGCTACTTAATTTCTTCCCTGTCTCAAACAGCCGAAATCACAGGGTAGTGGGGGACTGGTTGACTTTTATGACGGGGGTGATCATGTCAGGGCATTTTCTTAGAACCCCAAATATGTTGACCAAATTTTCCAAAGACCCCAAAATATGTTGACCAAATTTTTCAAAGGATTTAAATACAAGTATTAGTTATCTGTTACAAATTTGAGACCCAAAATTATTTTTTCCAGTCCTCAAAATATCAGACCCCAAATATGTTCGTCTACCCTAAATTTCAGAGTTCAGACCCCACATGTATATACTGTATGATCACCCCGCCATAGAAGTTAACGAGTTTCCCACCTGCAAGCCAAATACACTTTTATTTTAATAAGCAACTTGACTTTTGTCCAGCCTTCAAAGTTGCTTAAAATTTTAAACATTTCAGCCCTCAAAGTTGCTTAAGAGTTGCTTAACATGTTTTGTACCTCACACCCACCATGACTTCGCGGGTCAAAATCGTCAACTGTTAGGCCCACAACACGACTTCTTGGAGACAGTAAGTGGAAAAACGTGAGCTATTAACGAACTTCAACATGCAAAACATAAGAACAAACAATTTCCTAACAACAAGAAAAGGTATAAGCTTCGTTGTTTGACTTCTTAGTTGCTTACAGTAATTCAATTGAGCCCTCAAGTTGCTTAACGTTAAGGTCAGTTCAGCCCTAGTTGCGTATTGAGCGATTGCTTATTTAAAAAAAACGTGTAGGAGGAGAGTCGTTTGCTGCATGACTCGGGCATGACTTAAGAGTTATACTCTGTGGAATTGTCGTTTGCTCTCTTGTCAAGCAGTCTTGGGTTCGGACCCTATCAATTGTGGTATGCCATCTGTGGTAAAAATCTATCTTGTTAGTTCTTGCCAGTCATGAAATATACGTAAATGTGTATACAGCAGGCTCAATATTGCCGAGATGGTGAACTGTATGACTTTGTTAGTTACTCGACGATTTCATTGGACTCTTTAGCATAGTTAACCTGTGGGCTATAGCTCAATGGAATCGTTGTTGGCTCTCTGACCATACAGTCTGGGTACCCATCCCACGTTGACGAGTATCTAGTCTGGTATACCTGTTGTGTATACCTTTAAGCGAACTTGGGGGTCAAGTATTTAAAGCTTGGGCGGCACACCCGTAAGCAAAATTTGGTGGAATGCCCCCCAAATTCGGAAAGCCCGGTGAGGTCCTTGTTTCAGGGAATCATTAATGTGGGACATCCGATAACTGTGTAAACGTGTAAAAAAATTGATCAGTTTTGAATTTCTTGACCGGTTACTGTCAATAAAATATTACAAATAAAACTCTAAGTCTTATATTTAAAAATGGGTTCTTAACTGTCCATACTTAGGCCTATTCAAAAGTCTCGGTGAAAACATAGCCGGTAACATTTTCTTCAATCTTTTTTCGGTTCTATCTCTAGCATTGCGCTGTCTCTTATTTCCAATGCTCGTCTTTGTTGATCAGTGTCCTGAGCACCGAAATTCGCAATTTGCAATACTGAAATAAATATAGAAAGATTGTTAACTAAATTCTACATGAAATAAAAAATAGCCTCTTAACAACTGGGTAAAATAAGAAACTAGGGTCTTGGTCATATAAATAATTGATGAGTTGTATAGAACTTCAAATTTGCGATGAACAGAGGAAACATTATAGGGCACACTTGAAGGCTTTTTTCGTTTGACACTTGTCAGAGTATGAACGTCAGAAATGGACTGAAACAATTCAAGGCGGAGTTCATACCCAGATGTGAATCGAAATGCACCACTCAGAAAAGTGAGGCTTAATTGGTATTGTATTTAAAACACCAGTCAGGTCACCGAGGTACAGAGGGAAGACCAATAGAAAAATTTTAAGAGTCCAACTAATAAAACGAACTTACTCTTTCTACACAGAACCGGCCTTTTGGTTTTAATAGCTACAGATTCCAAAACCCTATAATGAAACAACGCTTTTGCACTGCCAATTATTCGACAACAATACTCGCTATACTTTTTCGGATGATTTCAATCTCTCAGGTGATGTTAAGCAAAATGTTAAGCAACCTGAGGGTTTAGCGAAGAAAAAATTTTACTTTTGCTTTAACCTTTTTTGCTTCAAATCGTTTTGTCTAAACATCCATGTAAATCTTGTAACTTAAAGATAAAAACCTCAGCAAAACAAGAGCCAAAATAAGAATTTCATAACTAGTGCTAGCAACTTTTATTCTGGGTGCAAAAAGAGTTGAGCAATTCATTGAGCATCTTTGAACTGAAGGCTGACATCTCAGGTGCTGTGTGGTACAGTGCACCTAAATGAGCCTTTTCCGATAGGTTAATCGAGATACAGCAATTGTTATCAAGAAAAAGTGTAACTACAGTATTAAAATCAAAAGCAAGAATCAAGACGGTCGGATAGCTATATGGTATGGTGTAAATTCAGCCTCAATATGAGTTGAGAGCAAAGGGAAATATACAAGTGACGTGACATAGCTATTACCTGAGTCGCGACCTGAGTCATAGGTATCGCTTTCAAAATCAATTGCTGTGGCGCTCAAGCGACCTCGGCTTCGTGTTTATCTCGGTTTGATGAGCGCTAACTGGGACTCAGGGACTCTTGTAATAAGTCAAATAAGTGGCCGTAACAAAAATTACAATGGAACCCCCATAACAATTATTTTTTTATTAATCAATCTTTATACACGATACTCTTTGAGCAAATTAAGATACAAGTAAATCATATAGATATAAATGGTATAAATCCTAACTAATTAAACCTAGCAGTAGTGCTGTTCTTCCAAGGGGTCGTGTTTGGTACCTATTTGTTCAGAAGGAAGTTTTTGACACCTTGTTTAAAGCCAGTTAGGGAATTACTTGTTCTAATACTGACTGGGATCTCATTCCAAACCTTAGCGGCAGAATAATGAAAACTGCGTTTCGTATATTCAAGCCTAGCTCTAGGAATTTGAAGGTCGAGGTAGTTTCTTGTTCTGTAAGCGGATATCATTGGTCTTTGGGTGAATTTATTCTTAAGTTTGTCTGGACAAAGACCATGAATGATTTTATAAGTTATGACTGCTTTGTCAAAGAACAAGATGTCTCGTATTGGGAGCCATTGAGGAGTCCAAGCATCTTTGTATTTGGCGGACTAAATAATGCTCTTAGCTCGTGTTTGAAGACATTGTAAATGCTCTAATTTTGTTTGGGTTAGGCTGTCCCACACAACACTGCCATAGCGGAGGTGGCTCTCGAAAAGTGCTTTGTACACTCGCTCAAGCTTACTTTGCGGAAGAATATTTTGAAGTTTTCTTAGCGAAGCTAAGCCTCTTACCATTTTATTCTTGGTGGCTGTATAATGCTCTTTCCAAGACAAGGATTCATCGATTTGTATCCCAACATATTTGGTTTTCGTTACACGTTTAATCGTTTCTTTAATTAGCGTAAGCTCAGATATCTCATTCCCAATTCTACCTAGTTGGCGTTGATGGCTTATTAACATGAATTCACAAGGAGGTAGATGGATCGATGATACTAGCTGTCTGATGTGAAATGTGCCAATTTTACTGAAATATAATACCCCATGTCTAACGAAAATAACAAATAGAACAGTAAAAAAATTCAGGATGAAAGTTCTTGTACATCACCTGAGAGTTTTTAGTTTGATATAAATTGTCCACCCTGTCCACTAAAAGTATCAGCACAGTGTCAATTAATCTACAACAGATCTAATTAAAGAAAAGCTGGAAAATATCGAATACAACTGTGTACCTTGAAAATCCTTTATGTCAGCCTTTATTTCGCCAACTATTGCAGTTGAACCATCATGCACATTCGTTGTAAAATCAATCTTATTCTCAATCTTATTCTCGTGCTTGTGTTCATGTACATGCTGGTGATACTCGTGCTGGTGTTGCTCGTGCATATGGTATTCTTGTTTTATCAAAACAACTGGTTGATGGATATCTGTAAAAGCAATCACGCACATTGTATAACATAACAACAAATTCATTAATATGAACAATTTAAGAACAATAGGAGATAACGATAACAATATCAATATCCATATTAATATCAATATCAATATCAATATCAATATCAATATCAATATCAATATCAATGTCAATATCAATATCAATATCAATGAGGATATTTATATGAATTAGAATGTCAATATCAATATCAACATCAAGAACAATATCAATAAGAATATCAATATCAATATCAATAAGAATATTAAGGTCAATTAGAATATTTATATCAATTAGAATATCAATAGCAATATCAACATCAAGAACAATATCAACAAGAATATCAATATCAATATCAATATCAACATCAAGAACAATATCAACAAGAATATCAATATCAATATCAATATTAATATCAATATCAATATTAATATCAATATCAATTAGAATATTTATATCAATTAGAATAACAACATCAATTAGAATATTAATATCAATATCAATATCAATATAAACATCAATTAGAATATTTATATCAATTATCAAATATCTATATTAATTAGAATACCAGTATCAATTAGAATATCAATATCAATATCAATATCAATTAGAATATTTATATCAATTAGAATACCAATATCAATCAGAATATCAATATCAATATCAATATCAACATCAATTTCAACATCAATATCCATATCATATCCATATTAATACCAATATTACTTGACACACTAATTTCAACATTGATATAAAAAATAACAGTATCATTATCAATATAAATATCAATATAAATATAAACATAAACATGAATATCAATATAAACAATAATATCAATATCAATATAAATATAAATATAAATATAAATATAAATAAAAACATGAAGTTAAATATAAATGTAAATATAAATATTAATGCAAATATAAATATAAATACAAATATAAATATAAATACAAATATAAATATAAATATATCAGTGTCAAAATAAATATCAATATCAAAATAAAAAGCAATATCAATATATCAATATCAATGTCAATATCAATGCCAATATCAATATCAGCATGAATAACAGTAGGGGTATGAGTAAGAGTACCAGTATGAGTAAGAGTAAGAGCATGAGTAAGAGTATGAGTATGAGTATGAGTATGAGTATCGGTATGAGAATCAGTATCAGTATAAGTATCAGTATCAGTATTAGTATCAGTAGTATCAGTAATAGTATCGGTATCAGTATCAGTATCAATACAGAAATTGATTTCAAAGAACAAAAGGTTTAAAGTGGTAAAATATGTTTTGATCATCCAAAAATCATCTTCAGTTACAATTAAATGTATTATAGTGAAATAAGATTCTTCTGGGGTCTTACGATGATAAAAAATTACAGTGGAAACAATAAACCAAAAGGCTACTCATAAATCAATAACATATCATATTAATAAAATATCATGATACTGATCATCAGAAGTTTTTAGGTTATATTTGGTATTAACACGTTTTTCAGTGGAATATTTTATCATTGCAAGACCCCAGAAGAATTCACCTTTTTGGTAAAATAAATATACAATCTAACTTCGCTGGAGTATATTTAATTGTAACTGAAGATGATTGTTGAACGATCGAAACATGCTTTACCGCTTTTAATCTTTAGTAGTTTTTTTTAAGTTTATTTTTTTTATATTATTTTTCTGAGAAATTTGGCAGCCTCGGTATCAATCTCGACATCCATATCAATGTCAATATTAATTTCCGACAATCGCTTAAATTTTCTTATAATGCACCGTTTTCAAAGATAAATCCCAAAAACATCAACAAAACTGAAAATCATTACAGCTTCTTGTTGTCATAGTCATCATAATAGTAGAATTGTTTCTGAAATTTCCATTTCCAACAGAATAAATAAGAACGAGATTTACTGTACAGGACTCTAAAATTTACTGTACAGGAGGTCGAAGGACGGCATCACCACCACAACAATTACCAAAACTTTCGTGTGACATTTTCCCTTATCCTATCAATTACACGTTTTTATAAAACGGGATTATAAAGAAACAATTTTTACCTGTCTTCCTATTTTGCAGAAGCCGCCAATAAGCTACTTGGGCATATTTTACACCATCGTCACGACCAAGAATGTAAATGTAATTTTCTTGCGGAATTTCTTGTTGATGTTCGTGATTTTTTTCAACCAGGGTGAATGTTTCAGTAACACGAAGCTTCTGTCGACTGAAGCTAAAAACATAATTAATATCTGTCTTAATTCATAATTCGCAGATGCAAACCTCTTTAGTAGGAAGAAGGAGATTAAGGCCCTTGCCAAACGACCAAATATTGTTTGTCAAACATTTGAGATTCGCTTTACAATGTTTTACCGTTTGGTCACGTCACAAAACATGGTAGACCAGCAGAATTCGCCCATGAATGTTTTTGAGAAAGTTCAGAATCATTTTCTGCTTCTCACAAGGAAAATAAATTGAGAATTTTTGTGATGTGGTCAAAAAGTCCAACGTCGTATCCGAGAAGCGAATTTGAAATGTTTGACAAACAATATTTGATCGTTTGGCTACCCATAAGGCTAAATTTTCACTATAAACAAAGTGGATCGGACCTTAAGTAGATCCAGTTTAGGTTAGAATAGGCCTTCCGTTAACGCGAGACTAAGATGTTCAGACAACTAAATGCATGTGTACTTGTAAATAACCTCCTCATAGACCTTTTTCAAACAGGGGTGCCCGGAAAAGTGACTTTAATCTTATTAAGTTGTGCAACTTTAAACAGGGAAGTTTGTAAAACAATTAACAATAATTAATCATAAACTTGTACGAGAATTTTAAAATGAAATTACATTAAAATGAAACCCGCTTTGGATGCGATGCTGTTTACACTAAAAAGGTTGATAATTTCTAATCTAGATTTGTTTTCGAAGTGTTACTTCAAAAAGTAGATATGAGATCACACAAGAGTTGGTTCAGATCTACAAAAGTCAGTATTAATACGATGCTTATCGGTATGAAAAGCAGTAGAACAGATCCATTGTAGATGCATAGCATAACTTTTTGCCCCTATAAGCATGACTACAGTCTAGATATCTCATTAACTAATAGATTAAACATTAATGAATAAACAATAGATAATCTCATTAAACAATATATTGCATCAAAAGGTGTTTTCTCTCAAAAGTGGAACACGTTTGCAAAGGTGGGTTATTAAGCTTAATCACAGGAAGGCCAAACTGAAATTCAATTAAATGCTTTTTATGTAACGTAGCCTATCCAGTTTCAGCTTCCTCTGGCCTGATATGGTGCGAGGGGTGTATCACTGCAAAAATCTCGTACACCTTGGCCATAAATCTTCATAAATCTTACAAATCTTTTGAATCTATTAAATCCCATAAATCTCTGAAAGACAGCAATTGAAGGAGAAGTGTGTGTGATCTTGAAAACGTAATCAAAAATGAAACTTCAGTCTTCGAGACCAAATCGAATCAATTTTAGATTCGCTATGAAATAAATTTTTTCAACGGCAAATTTCGAAATATCTAAAAGAATCGAAAAAATCCCTACATAAATCTTTATAAATCTCAATAAATCCCATAAATCTCAGAATTAAAGACAAAGGGATTCATAAATCCCTCGATGTGGTGGATATGCACTACTACGGGAGTTATTAACGGATTAAACGTTTGCACATGGTAAGTATAATAAACGATTCGTTAAACGCTAGTAAAAACAGAAGGAAAAATAACTTATACCTGAATAAAAGTTCGATAACAAAATTACTTCTCATTTGTCCAAGTACATCGAACTTCAATACTGTTCCACAGTACAATCCTTTGTTAGACTGGCATTTGTCTATGAGTGTAAAGGGTGTATCCTTGAACCATTCATTAACGTTTTCATTATCCTCAACAAGAGAGGAGGCAATGCAACAACTTAATTCTTGTTCATCTTTAATGCCATATAAATAGAATGCAGCATCACGAGCCCCAGAAACATATGTTTTTAATATTTCAAGGAAATCTGATACGACGCTCCGGACAACCACAACTCTACAATGAAAGCAAGCAAAATTAGAATCTGGAGGAGTAAAACTGCTATACGAGTACCAATAACTGGGAAATTGTTTCTTATGACTTATTTTGGATCTTCTTTCAATTTTCAATCTGACACAGCTGAATCTAGTCAGATCAAGTTAACTTGTGTCAAGTCAAGTCAAATCGTGAGAAAATCTAGTCAAGTCATTTCAAGTCAAGTCAAGTCAAGCTGAATCTAGTCAAGTCAAGTAAAGCTGAGTCAAGTAAAATAAAGTCAAATCGTGCCAAAAACAAGTGAGGTCAAGTCAAGTCAAGTCAAGTCAAGTCAAGTCAAGTCAAGTCAAGTCAAGTCAAGTCAAGTCAAGTCAAGTCAAGTCAAGTCATGTCAAGTAAAGTAAAGTAAAGTAAAGTAAAGTAAAGTAAAGTAAAGTAAAGTAAAGTAAAGTAAATTAAAGTCAAGTCAAGTCAAGTCAAGTCAAGTCAAGTCAAGTCAAGTCACGTCAAAGACAAAGTAACAAAGGCAAGTGAAGTCAAGTTAAGTCAAGTCAAGTCAAGTCAACTTGACCCAAGTCAAGTCAAGTCAAGTCAAATTAAAGTCAAAGCCAAAGTCACAAAGTCACAAAGTCAAGTCAAATCAAGTACAGTCATGTAGAATCAAGTTACAAAAATTAAATTAAGCAACGAAAAGTAAAGTCCAAACCAGTCTCGTCTAGACAAGACAGGTCAGGTCAGGTCAGTGTTCATTTCAAACCGTATTAAGCATTAGATATCACATCCAATTGAATCTGATTTCATGCTAATGTGTCTAACAAAATATCCCTGTGAAGTAGGATTAGGGCCCCGTTCAAACGATACCGTTTTCATTCCATGTCGAATTCAGTTTGCCAATCCGGTGTGAGAATTTTGTCTGTTTACACGATACCGTTTTCATTTCGTATCGGATTGGAGCCCTTTTCATACGGGAATATTGTATGTGCATTTTCCGCTTTTTGTGATCAGGGGATTAGATTTTGTGTCAGGCTGTTGGGTTTTCATTTCATCTCGGATTCGATCGTGTACACGGGCTCATGTCGGAATCGATCGTTGACACGGTCTCAGAGGCATATCGGGTTGGTTTCATCCCACTTTCAGAGCGATTTCATTTGAAAACGCAAATCCGATATGAAGCATATCGGATTGGTGCGTTTCCGTGTAAACAGAAGGCCAATCCAGTATGAAACCAGTCCGTTTTCAAATGAAAACGGTAGGATTATCATAATAAGTCTACTTGGCCTAAAGTACGGGAAAACAAAAAGAAGTGACAAAGTACTCACAAGCTGAAATGGTGAACTTGTAAAATAACACTGCCATCCTGTAATTTATAATTTGATGAATCAGTGATATCTTCAAATACATCATTATCCCCTTGTAATACATATATGTTCCCTTCCTCTCCATCCACTTGTCGAAAAGGCAGTTTTATCTCAACAGGTTTTTCGGGCAAACCAGATGCTGTTTCAATATGAAGAATAGGGCTTGCAGTAATTCCACGATTTTGCAATGCAGTTATGGCTTCATTAGTGAAAATGTTCACCTGCGGAAGTACAGTGAAATACAAAACTTACAAAAGAAGTTATATTGAAAATACAAGCATGTTAATGGAAATGACAAGGCCTGCAGATAAGCTCATACATGCACACTAAATCTTCTTGTTAACCGGCATATGTAAGACATTTTAAGTTGGCTATTTAGTTGTTTGGTTATTTAGTTACAAAGTTGCTCGGTTATTAAGTACCTCAAGGAAATTAATTTTCGCGGGAACTTATTTTCGCGGATTTTTTTTCTCTGAAATTTTGCGGGAAAAACGGAATTTATTTTCGTGGATTCGCTGGTGAAGGGAATTTCACCGAGAATTACTTTTTCGGAAACAGCTTCTCACAACTACAACAGCATACAGCTGTTTCCTCAAAGTCGTTGGAGCGGGGTGGTGAAGTGTGGAGGAGCGTAGACTACGACGAATGTGATCAGTCTTCTACCTCTTGGCATTGCAACTCAGAAATCATTATGACCAGGCGTTGTAGTAAAATGTTCCGTTTTTTTGTGAAATACACGTTTTCTTTATAAGAAACCGGTTTATAAGAAACCTAGAACTAGACACCCCAAAAGTTAAGAAACTTTTAGAACTAGGAGAAAGGAGTTAAGAAACTTAAGAAATTTTTGTGTCAGTTTTCCAACATACTGATTTCTCATTTGTGGACGTAGTAATCAATTCTCAAGCATTTCCGTGCGATTTCTCGCACCAGCATGGCTTATTCTTTGTAATACAATAATATCAATAATTTGCTTGCTTTATTCACGTTTTTTATCATTCTTACTGCAATTTATTTCCATTAAATTAAGAAACTGTTAAGAAACTTTCAGAACTAAAATTGGGCCAAAAATTAAGAAACTTTTAGAACTAGACACCAAGCCAGGTTTCTTATAAAAAAAAGTGTATGGGACAAATGTAATTATTTTGTCCGACGAGTAGGGTGTTTTACCTTGGCAGTGCAAGTCAATGATTCAATTGGAAATGTGCCACTTTCAAAGCGAAGTTTGACACCAATATCTTCTCCAAATGGATACAATGAGAGGGATTCATCACTGAAAACTGTAAATTGAACGGATTCAAGAACAAGACAGACAGCATAGAGACCAGCTTCTTGTATCTCTACTTGTGCGAGTTTTTGAATTAGTTTTCCATCTGCGAAAAATAAAAACAGAATGAATGAAACTTTAAAGCATATCATAAACACGCTTTTTTATAAGGAACCTACCTCAAGGCCTAGTTCTTAAAGTTCCTTATTTTTGGACCTCTTTTGAGGCAAGCGTAGTTCAAAAAGTTCCTTAATAGTAATTTAATTTTAACTGCACATACAGTGGTCATAACAATAATAGAGAGACACTTGCATGTGAGCAAAGCTCGGGACTACTCAAGGAAACATTTGATACATGCTTAACGTACAATTTATGTGGTTTTCGACTGCAAATGAATGGAACCGGCTTTCTAATTCTTGATTATTTGCAGTGATAAAAGCATTCAACATTGAAAAGTTCCTTAATGATTTTCTCTTTAGTAGTATAAGTTCTTTAAATTTTCGGGCCTTCTACACGTAGGTTCAACTTTGAAATTTCGTACCACTCGAAAATTCCTATTTTGCATATCTCTTCTTACAAAGAACGTGTAAAAACAACCAGCATGATTTTCTCTGTTTCAAGGTCTTGCTGAAAATACGCGAAAATATAAGAGGGTAAGGCCCTGGCCAAAGGAGCAAACATTGTTGGTCTAACATTGCAAATTTGCTGTACAAGAAATGTTTGACCGTTTCGTACAAAAACATTGCTATCCAACAACGATGTTATTGCTAATGCACAAGCACGAACGCCTTGTTGCTAAGATATGTTGCTAGGTGGTGAAATATTACAAGTTGTTGCAGTTTATCAAAAACAAAAGAAATGTTTGACAATCAACGTTGGAAAGGCGGCCAAAAAATCCAACATTGCTGGACAAGAAAAACAAGCAAAATTTGGAGCGTGATGCTTTGGAAGAGTTCGAAAACATTTTTTGCTTGACGCACGCAAAAAATGTTGGACGAGCAATGTTTTTGGACGTGGCCAAACGGTCAAACCTTTTGCTTGACAAGCAATTTTCAAATGTTGGATCAACAATGTTTGATCGTTTGGCTAGGGCCTAAGACTTTATATCCGAATCCGACGAGAGTGTTTTCAGTTTTACACAAAATGCCATATCAATATGACAGAATATTCGAAGAAGCAATAAGCAGGGTAAATTGGAAAACTATTAATTGTTATTATCCACGCTTACGGAGGCATTTTATCTACAGGCTGATGAAGCAGTCAAAAGCTAGCTAAATATAAAGAGAAAATGCCAATGCTACGAACCTTCACTTGACTTTGAAGCAAAATTTGTTGGCAGACTAACCCATTTGTCTTGTGAAGAAGAAAAATGTTTCACCAAAACATTTGTCATTGGAGGCTCTTCATGCAAATTATAAGGTATTGTCAATTTACATGGCTTTGAAAATCGTATTTCGTCTGGCCCAAGTGATATAACATGGCTCAAACAAGATTCTCCGAAACTTAGATCAATATGAACCTCGTCAATTGGTTTTTCAGATAGTTCGATTGCAGTGCTCTCATTCAAGGTGTTCATCGGTATGTCAAGACGTACACCAAGACAGTCACATACAAACAACCCTCCTTTTGTTGTAACTGGCAGCCTTTTGCTTCTAGAAAAAGAAATAAACAGGCATTGTAGAAAATTTATTAGAAACAAACTAACTGTCATATGAAAGGGATTATAATCTTATGTATGACCAGCCTACTTCTTAATGTTACAACTCGCAACAGGTTTTCTACGTTGATTAGCTTTCCTGACAGGTCATTGGGTGTTCAAACTAATGTTTTGACATTGAATTGTACATATCCTGTATAAAGGTTTTTGATAATAATAATAATTATAATTATAAGAATTATAAAAATAAGATAGTAATAATAAACCTTGAACTAGGTTTCTTATAAAACACGTGTAATTAAAAGCACTTCATGATGTGCGATATATACAATAAACAACAAAGGAAGTTAATTTGAGGACTAAGACTTACGTGGCATGAGCTTTACTTTCCAAATTGACTTCTATCGAAGAAAAAACAAAAGTACATAATGCAAGAAATGTTACTAGAATACGTTGAAAAGTTGGCTCAACTGCTGAACGCTCTTTAAGAAATACAGAAACGTACAACAGGGGAATCAGGTACCTGCTAGTTTTTCTGTGATTTTCTTTTCAATTTCAAACATAGGTTCATACACATCGCCACTGTTTTCTCCATACATACCCAGAGACATACTTTCATATTTATCATTATCTACATCTTCATAACCTTGATCTTTATTTACATTTTTATCAGACACCTGAGGAACTTCGTACAATTCTTCATCTATATCTTCATAGGGATACCAGTTGATCACATCAGATACTTTTTTGATGGCGCCTCGGATCCAACTAGGCAGTATGAGCCTCCGTCTAGGTGGTACTGAAATAGAAATATATCTCAAGCCTTCAGATCTTTAAGAACATTTCAAGTGCTGAATAGTAAAAAGAAAAAAACAAAAAAGTTATAATATAATGAAAATGAATACCAGCAGGGCTTGGTCCTGAAATATCATCATAAGTTTCTTCAAAAATATGTCCAGGAGGATTTTTTTTTAAATCTGGAATCTCGTAGATTTGTTCCGGAATAGGTTCGTAAATATCATCACTAGTTTGGTCCGAAATATGTTCAAAAAGATGCCTTTGGACTGTTTCATATGATTCTTTACCAATGCCATAAGATGGTATGGCAGTCGGATTACCCTCAATGTTAACTACAGCTTTCAATTCCATGACACTTTTTGGTAATGACTTGATTTCGTTGTTTTCTAGCTTCAGAGTTTTCAAAGAAGACAGTCCTTTTCCGAAATTCACTGGAAGGTACTTTATTTTATTTCCACTTAAATCTAGCTTCACCAATTTTCGTAAACGTGATCCTAATTCTTCAGGCAATGATTTTAACTCATTGTCTTGCAGATCCAAGGAAATCAATTCTGGAAACCACTTGGAAAAATCTTGTGGCAGTTCAGTTAGTTTATTTCTACTTAAATCTAGCTTCTCCAATTTTCGTAAACGTGATCCTAATTCTTCAGGCAGTGATTTTAAATTATTGCCTTGAAGATTCAAGTACACCAACTCCGAAAACCAATCTGCAAATTCAGTTAGTAAGTCACCGAGTTTATTATCACTTAAATCTAGCTCCTTGAGCTTTTTTAACAGCGATCCGAATCCGTTGGGCAACGATGTTAATCTGTTATGATCCAGATACAATCCCTGCAGCTCTGGAAACCAACGTCCAAAGTCATTTGGGAGTCTAATTAGTCGATTCCAACTCAAATTTAGCAAATCAAGGTTTTTCAAATTTGATCCAAAATCTTCAGGCAGTTCTTCCAATTCATTTGAATTTAGATGCAATATTTTCAGGTCTGGAAAACATTTACCAAAGTCATCTGGTAGTTCGATCAGATGATTTCTACTTAAATCTAATTCAACTAGTTTTTCAAAAAATTTCCCGAAGTCATCTGGCAATTCATATATGTGATTGCATCTAAGATCTAATTGCTCGAGATTCTTTAGTGTTTCTCCAAATTTCACTGGTAGCTTTGTTACCTCGTTTGATGCAAATTTAAGTTGTCTGACGTTATCCAAACGTGAAAGAAATTCTTTGGGTATCCTGTCAATATTGTTTCCTGAGAAATCCAATGACAGTGCCTCATGAGCTGAGAATTCTGATGTTAGCTGCCATGATTCAATCTCCATGCTACTGAAGTCTAATGTCTGCAAGGGTCTATCGAGTAGATCCAATTCACCATACACGGCTAATTCAAACATGTGAATCCTTTCACTTGACAAACAAGCTGTGAGTAAAAAGACAAAGAGTTACTGAAGGAAATAAAAAGTGGACAAAAAAATAACAATGAAAGAGTAAAATTGATGTAAATTTTTTCTAACTCCAACTCAAAGAAGAATTCTGCCAAAAACATCAACCTATTGGGCATCTGCGGTTGAAATAACACAAAGTAATCTGTTTTCAACTTGCTTTCACAAATACGTTCGTTCAAGTCTCTCAGAGAAAATAGTTAGAAAGAAATTAAGAATTATTAAGAAAAACCTTGTCTTGCTTTCCTTTTCCAATTTTCCATTTTAGAACGAAATTCTTCTGAATGAACAGGTACTGAAAAGATGATAAAATTAATTTTGATGGAATTGCATTGGTTTAAAAATTGCCACTAACACTACTACAACTACTACTGCAACAACTGCTGACACCTTGGCTACAATGACTGCTGGCATTCAACAACCACAGCTGCTAAGAACTTAAGTTATCATGACTGCTGGCACTAATACTACCAAAAATGCTAACATTTCTTCTGCAACAACTACTGACAACCCCTACTACAACGATTGCTCGCACTACTACTACTACCACAAACTGCTGAAAACATAACTATAATGACTGCTGGCACTACTAATGTCAAGAATGTTAATGCTACTTTTAAGGGTTATGGGTATATCATCAATTTATCTCCATTTCAATTGGCCAGCTCCAAAACGCGGAACCCGCGGAATCCGCGGAATTTAATTTCCGCGAAATCGAGTTCCGCGTTTTGTCCCCACGGTATAGGGCGAAAAAACCAAAACGCGGAACTCGCGGAACTACTTCTGAAATTGTTTTAAATCGGACATTTAGCTACGAAAAACATTTTACTTGGAATCTTTATTGTTTTATTCCACTTTAATTTTTCTTTCTTAGCATTCTCTTACTCAAAATGCAATTATCATTGACATTAGAAAAATGGGCCTAAGTCATGACTACGCCATATTACTAACAGCTACTTGAAATATGATTTCGGCTTATTGCCCCCCCCCCCAATTGGGAGCTACTCAACGAATTCTTCAAAACAACAACAGCAAAATAGCCCTCCTGGTGCTTTTGCAAGATAAACACCTCTGCACACAAGAAGTGCACATGAAAGGAAGTTTAAAAGACCTGCCATTAGAATCGAGAAAATAGCCCTTTCTACCAGACCAAGACAAAGGAAATGTAAGATATCACAAAGCTCGAATCAAGAAAGGGGCCAGGGCCAAGGGAGTGATTTAACTTCAATTTTCATCTCACTTTTGAAAGCCGAAATCATATTTCAAGTAGCTGTTAGTAATATGGCGCAGTCATGACTTAGGCCCATTTTTTCAAAGTCAATGATAATTGCATTTTGAGTAAGAGAATGCCAAGAAAGGAAAATTAAAGTGGAATAAAACAATAAAGATTCCAAGTAAAATGTTTTTCGTAGCTAAATACCCGATTTAGAACAATTTCAGTAGTAGTTCCGCGAGTTCCGCGTTTTGGTTTTTCGCCCTATACCGTGGGGACAAAACGCAGAACTCGATTTCGCGGAACTCGCAATTTCAACCAAAAACCACTTTGTACAGCATTTACGATTGAGAAAACTGCTATTTCATTTTTTTGCAATTAAAATAATCACATAATTTTCACTTTAGAAGGCCGAAATCATATTTGAAGGCGCTGTTAGTACCACGGCCTAGTAATGACTTAGGCCCATTTTTCTAATTTTTTTTTTTTTTTTTTTTTTTTTTCTCTATTTAAAGTTAGTTACTACATCAATAGCTTCTAAGTATAAAGCTAATTCAAACTAACTACGAAACAAGCTAAATTTAATAACTAAGACAGATAATAGCTAATAATCAAAGTTAATGAGAAATTAATATGAAAGTTCAAATCAAACAAACTGATTACTTTTAATAATAATAAAAACGGAAAACGAAAAAAGTGATAATTGTGTCGGCTTCATACAAATCCAACATTATGAATGTACTGCTTACATATATCGCAAGTACATTTGAAGGAAACAAACGTTTTGATTCTATTTTTGAAAGAATCAAGCGAAGAAGAGTTTTTCATCTCCGTCGGGAGAGAATTCCAGACCTGGCTGCATCTGTATGAGACCGTGTTGAATCCATATATTTTATAGGTTGGTTCCGTGTTTTAAATTGCGAGTTTCTTAAATCATAAGGACTCGCATTTATGGTGAATATTTCATCCATGAAGGTTGGATTCAAACCGTTTAATGTCTTAAAATTTCAACTGCAAGATATTGTAAATTTTAGTATGAGAGCTAACTGATCTACTCTTCATTAGAAGTTGTTCGAAAGTTGATTGATAATCTTGATAGGCAATTCTCATTGCCCTCTCGTGTATCCTATTGATTCGATTATTACTTTTTCTACTGCAAAACATCCATACAAGGGGACAATAATTGAAATACGATGTTATAAAAGTTTTCATTAAAAGAACTCGTTTCTTTTCTTCCATAAAAGAGGAAACTCTAGCGAGAGCATTTACTCTTTTCCCAGCTTCTTTACAAAATTTATTTATATGATCGTCTAATTTAAGTTGATAGTCTATTGTTACTCCTAGAAGTTTGGCAGTTTTGCTTTCTTTTATAACATGTCCGTTTATGTTCATTTGAGTTACATCCGATTTTATTGAATTAGCTTCGAAGGTAATTAATTTACTTTTATCTCCATTTAATATCATGTAATTTTCAGTGAACCATGTATTAAGAATGGCTACTTCTGATTCTAAGTTATTAATCATTTCATTTCTATCTTCAGTTGTTACCCAGATCGTGTTGTCATCTGCATAATTACAGAGTTTACTTTTATTAAGAACAAGGAATATGTCGTTAATGTATATGTTGAAGAGTAGGGGTCCCAGGATTGAGCCTTGAGGAACACCTTGTTTTATTTCCATCCATTCGCTATAGTCGGAATTGATTTTCACTCTTTGGACTCGTTCTTTCAGATAACTGAGCATAAATTCAATGCTATTATCACTAAAGCCATAAGACTTTAGTTTTGCTAGCAGCAGTTTATGCGGCAGACAATCAAAGGCCTTAGATAAGTCCATTAATACAGTACCAGCAATTTTCTTTGTCTAAATTCCTTTTCAGATCTTCAATTAGGCGCAATAGTGCATGTTGTGTACTGTAACCTTCCCTAAATCCACACAGTAATGGAAAAAGTTTATTTTTCATATAGTAATAGATCTGTCTGAACATAATTTTTTCAAAGATTTTTGATACTGAAGGTAGTACACTGATTGGTCTATAATTCTTTTTATTCGTATTATCTTCCTTTTTGAAAATAGGAGATACATTGGCCATTTTCATTTTTGAAGGAAAATCTTTGTCGGAGATGGATTTGTTAAAGATTTTTGCTAAAGGATCACTTATTGTGTATATAGCTGTTTTTAAAATTTTAGACGGAATATTATCGGCTCCTGTTGCTTTGTCTGTTTTAAGGTGATTTATTACATCTTCTATGTCTTGTGCATTAACATCTTCAAAATCGAATGTACCATTTGCTTGAAAATGTTCCTCAATTCTGTTAATACTAGAATGATTCTCGAAACATGCTATCTCATCCTGCAATGAGGATGTACGGTTAGTATTTGAGATAGTATTAACATTAAAATTTGGTTGGCTGATGTTGAGACTATCTGTTATATTTATGAAATAGTCGTTAAGAGTTTCAGCTACTTCTTTGTTGTCTGATATTATCTTATCATCTTCCACTATGATAATTTTATTTTGACTGACACTTTTGTCGTTAAACATTGGCTTGATCGTTTTCCAGAATTTTTTGTTTTCCGAAACGAAATTAACATTAAGATTTCTAAAGTATGCTTTTTTGGTGTTCCTTATCAGCTTAACACATTTGTTTCTTATTTTCTTATACTTCTTTTTGTTGTCTTCGGTCCTGTTTTGGTAGAAAACATTTTTGGCTCTGGATCTGAGCATAATTAATTTACGTATGTCTTTGTTTATAAAGGGAGCATTATTTGCCCTTACTAGTTTTTGTTTTAGGGGAGCATGTTTATTAAGTACTACAGTAAGTATGTCGTTGAAGACGTCATAGGAGTCATTAATCCCAGCTGTTGTAGAGATTTGTTGCTGAAGATCTTCATTAAATTCTTCAGGGCTAAAGTTTTTGTAATTTCTGTATGAGATTATGTTAGGTTCTGCCTTGACAAATTCTTTTTTAAGTATGGTGTAAGTTAGTTTGTGATGATCTGATAATCCAGTTTCTGACGTAAGAAAAATTAAAGTGGAATAAAACAATAAAGATTCCAAGTAAAATGTTTTTCGTAGCTAAATATCCGATTTAAAACAATTTCAGCAGTAGTTCCGCGAGTTCCGCGTTTTGGTTTTTCGCCCTATACCGTGGGGACAAAACGCGGAACTCGATTTCGCGGAAATTAAATTCCGCGGGTTCGGCGGATTCCACGGGTTTCGCGTTTTGGACCTGGCCATTTCAATTACTACTCAGGTAATAAGTCAGACAAATACTGAAGATTATGTATTAAGAATTTGCTCTCCTTTCATACCAGGAAGTGATAGTTTTGCTCTATATTTCTGGGCTTTAGTTGTTGAGTGGGCTAAACCAAAAAGAAAAAAAAAACAAAAATATTATTTATTATTTTTAACATAGAGCATATCTGGCTTGCAGCACTTGCAATGGGAAAAAATTTGCAAGAAACAGCAGAAACATTTATGGACATACTTAAAAGCTTTTTTCGTCTGACACTCCTCAGAGTAAAAATGTCAGAAACAGACAGAAACATTTGATAAAGGCAGAATTTATACCCAGATGCGGATTGAAATGCACCAATCAGAAAGTGAAGCTCAATTGGTATTTCGTTTTAAACACCAATCACCTTGCCGGATACAGCAGGAAGATCAATAGAATTAACTGAAGAGTCCAAGTGTGAAAATGAACCCTTTCTGTCTACACAGAACTGGCCTTTGGGTTTTGATGTCAGGGGCGCAAATCGAAAAAATTATTGGGGGGGTGTCATGAAGTGGGACCGAAGGGTATTGGTCTTTGTGTGCCGAAAAGCGCACCCACCTAGGGGGGTTCGGGGGCATGCTCCCCCGGAAAATTTTGAAAAATTGGGTTGCTAGAATCGCTCTGGTGACCATTTCAGGACTCTTTTAATGTAATCTTTCCGCAGCCCAGCTGTTGAAGAAAATCTAAGAAACAACAAGTTTTGTCAAAATTTATGTCGATGTTGTCGCCTGGCGCCCGGAATTGTCCAGAAAAATAAAAAATAAGGCCAGAAATGGCTGACACAACTTGTCTTTGTTGTACAGCTAGGCATCTCCTGACTAACGGCAGTATTGACTACCAATACATTGTACTGTCGTGAAGGGATTGGGTTGCAATTGGCCGAAAGTTGTCCCGCCTAGCTGCTCTGGCCCTTTCGTTTGCTAATTTGTTCTTTCAAGGAAACATCATCACTATTTCCTGCTATGCAAAACAGCGTGGTGAATTAAGTTCAATGTTCAATGATCTGCATGAGAGCAATTTTTTACCGATTTTCTTTGGGTTTGGGTACAACTCTGTTTATTACTATTGAAAATGGAAATAATTTAGTTCAGAGCGGATCGGGACCGACTTTATCACTATAAAGTAGCTACTGGGACCGGTTGGAAAAATTATTGAAGTGTCACACCCCACACCCCTCATTTGCGCCCCTGTTTGATGTGGACAGATTCCAAAACCCTTAAGTGAAACAAAGACCTTGCTTTGCCAATGATTTTAAAACAATCCTCGCTGGAATTTTCTGCACAATTAGGGTTATCAAGTAAGTGCTGTCCTATGGCAGAAACATGTTTGAGGCTTAGTTGTTGCTTGGACCAGTGGGGTGGTTGATCTCTTTGTGGAAAATTGTGCTGACAGATATTAGGAGGGACATGCTGTTTTATCCTATCTCCTAAACTCTGGGATGTGCAATAAAAGAAAAAAATCTTTTTTCTTTATGCATACTGTGTTTGCTTCATGCAGTGTTGCAGATCAGGCTAGAAAGTTCTTTCAAACTGTCTCTTTCATTGCCTATTTTTCTCAATTAACAAAATAATAGCTTCAAATTTAACCAAAAAAATCATTGAGATGTACAGCAGATACATTTTTGGGCATACTTAAAAGTTTTTTTGGTCTGACACTGTTATTATCAACTTTCAGGATAATACCTGCAACTGAAATATATTTGAGCACATGTGACTTAGGCTCATATCAATTCAAGGCTACGAATTCTGATGAAAAAATTTAATTAGCGATAAAGGCAAATTTGCTCTTACCTAGAATTGTGTGGACATGATGTTTAAAAAAGGTTGTTGCTATTGTTGTTGTTACTTTAATTTGAGTAGGATTTTTATTTGTACCTTTTTCAGCTAATTTGGGCCTCCTACGCATGCCCCATTCAGGCATGGGACCCTTAGTTCAACGTCCCTTCTGAAGTCACCCATCCAGATGTTCATCTCATGCGGCCAACTTAACTTCAGTTGCCCAACGGAAAGTGGTTAAGTTGTTTGGCCATTAACTCCTCGAATGTGCCTCTAAGGGGGTCAAAAGGTGGAAAGGAAATACTGATACAAGTGTGGGCATTAGATGAGGTTGAGATGAAATGCTGTTGGTTGAAAAAAAATACTTAATAAATTGCTGAAAATTCGTCAAAAATTGAGTTTCTCATACCAGGACTTCGGGGAGGCAGAGGTGGTGTTCCAAGTACTTTTTTTCCTTCCTTTATTACTTCATCTCTCTTTTTTGTCTGAACTTTTTCTGAAATGAATAAAAAACAATTGATTTCAGATAGTGGAAATAATAAACAAGGCCCTTAGTACAGTACCTTATTCCCCCTTTCAAATATGCCAATCTAGTGATTGTGGACATTTTTCGTGAATTTTTTAAAAAGATCATGAATTTTTTTGTGTTTGTTGAAATCAGATAGTGATAAGATAAGTTGGCCCACAGCTAAATCAAGTTAGCGTTTCCACATCCAACTTAGCAATCACAACCAAGACCCCCCCCCCCCAACTCCTAAACTGCTGTCACAAATTTGTCCAAAGCAAGCAAGGCAAATAATGAAATTTGAGCACTTAATATGGAATATTCAGAGTAACTAAATATCAAAAGTGAATTTATTTTCTTGATAACATCTTTAGAGTGTAACTAGCCACAGTTTTCTTACCACCCTTATACTGTAGATCATTTCGGTAGACGGCAAAGAGCATTGACATTTTTCAACATCATACCAAGTGTTTTGTGTGAAAATCGCAACAGTACCCAACATTTAGTCTAGGGGCAAAGTTTTACCTACCATCTTCTCTGCACATGTATTATCGATTTTATCGAGTTTGCAATTCATAAGAGTTTAGACTGAGTGGGAAAAAAAGTTTCATCAAGATTTTTTTGCGATTTTACCGTTTGCAGCCTTTCCCAGGGGGTGCAATTGATACAATATTGTAAAGGATGTGCCGCCCAAGAATAAAAAACATACCCAACCTTATACCAATTTTTATTCTTCAAACATAAAAATCATTAATTTTAGTCTTTGAGTTGTACAAAACTTAAAAAACTGCGATGAATAGCGGAATCATTTTCGGGCGTACTTAAAAGCTTTTTTTGTCTGACACTCCTCAGAGTATGAAGTCAGAAACAGACCGAAACAATGAACTAAGGCGGAATTTATACCCAGATGCGGCTCGAAATGCACCAATCAGAAAGAACGAAAAGCTGAATTGGCATTGTGTTTTAAACACCAATCAGCTGGCCGGATACAGCGGGAAGACCAATAGAATTATTTGAAGAGTCCAAGTGAGAAAACAAACTCTTTCTGTCTACACAAAACCGGCCTTTTGGTTTTGATGTAGACAGATTCCAAAACCCCTAAGTGAAACAAAGATCTTGCTTTGCCAACGATTCTGAAACAATCCTCGCTGTAATTCTCCACACAAACTGGGTTATCAAGTAGATGTTGTCCTATGGCCGAATCATGTTTAAGACAGGGTTGTTGTCTGGACCCACGGGGTAGTTGCTCGCTTTGCCGAAAATTATGCTGACGAATATTTAGTAGGGACATGCTGTTTTATCCTATCACCTAATCTCTGGTACTTCCCAACCACCCCCAGCCAGGATCATCAAACCACAACCAGGTTGGCTTGATGAGCTTCTGACACCAATTGAGCCTGCTGGATTAGATTATTTGTGGCAGACTCCAAGTCCTTCTTGTTACTCAAAATTTAGCTAAAAACTCCCACCGTGCACAAAACAATAAAGTAACAAGAGGCCCATAAAGGGTAAACTGAAGAAACAAAACAAATTTTTTTTAACGTTCAGTCTGACTGTCTTACTTTCATATTTAGCTGATATTTTCAGGGCTTTTGAAAAGGCCAGCCTCAGCTTGTTCTTATTTTGTTCTTAAAATCTGGGCAAAATCAAGGCTCGTGTTCAATTTTTCTTATAAAAAAGAGCTAACAATAATAGGGGCTTTACCTGGCAGCATTATCTGCGAAACTTCACCAAAATCACGCTCTAGTTCCCGGGCCATATCCTTGGCCATATCCGCCAACAACTTGACTGCTTTGATGGACTTGACTGGCTTGATCGCGGCCATCTCAGCTTAGTACCTTCTTATTAAGCCTGGCGCACACTAGAGCTATCAGCTGAGCTGAGCGTCACGCGTGAAAAATGTCTGAGCTGTTTCCTCAAGTGTGCGGTGTCGTTTTCTGCGATTTTGGTCACGCCTGCCATCGGCGCAGATTATTCAACATGTTGAATAATTTCTTGCACGAGTGAATATTTCCTCACAGTGTGCGCGCGTTCTGAGCTATCAGCTCAGCACTCGACATGAATGCGCATGCGCTTTTCCATAGTTACAACTTTACCATAGTTACACAAACACGACAAGATGGCGAATGTTGACGAAAGCCAAGATTCAAGCTCGTCGGAAGATGAAGAGATTTTGCTCCTGATTTTATTACTGCGACGGAGAAAAAGACGTTCGAGGGCGGCTAATCGTAAGACATGGATAAAATCTTGGGTTTCACGTCGCCAAACGCAAGGAGCATTTGCGAATATCGTAAGAGAGCTGGACTGCGAAGATCCAGAAAAATTTAGACAATTTCACCGGCTAGATAGAGCCTCATTCGAAGAAGTTTTAACACTAGTAAGACCAATAATTGAAAAAGAAGACACACAACTACGTTGCTCGTTAAAGCCTGTTGAAAGACTTTCCGTGACATTACGTTTTTTGGCCACAGGTTTGTGTTTCGTTATTTTTTTTCTTAATACTAGGCCTAGATAGATATCTAGGTACTTTTAATATAAGTGTTCAACTACCTACACCTTGTTTGCTGCTTCATATGGACGTTCTTATCTTTGAACTGCCATACATCATTACTTAATTTATTTTGACATAATCATGACTCTATGTAAAAACACTTATTCTTTTTATAGGAGAGACATTTAGAAGTCTTTCTTTCCAATACCGCATTGGTGAGAGAACAATATCTGGTATTGTAGAAGAAACTTGTCAAGCCTTGTATGCTGTTATGAAAGACAAATATTTAAAGGTGAACCTTAATTTTGATTTAAATATAACTATAACATAGTGAAAAAAGTAGAAGCAAACAGTATTAGTACAATATATCGGATTACTCAGGTAAGTTAACAATGTACTTGCAGTGTTCAATAGTGGTCATCTCCATAAGGCGCACTATTCTGCCCATACATTTGAGGTTGCGGGCTTGATGACATACTAGGTTGCATGATCGGATGGAAGAAATTTCTAGGGGGTTGCATCATCGTCTGTGCTTGCATTTCCTGGGTAAGCAATCCAGCCTGTGCTTGGAAAATAATGTTGTTTATTTTATTTTGTGCCATATGGCTTACTTGGCTATCTAACTCAGACAATGCCTGTGCTACATAATTTCCAAAAGCTTCAAAAATTGTATCATTCTTCTTTTCTACTCTTTTTCTTTTATGCTTGTTAGCTATTGATTGCGATAAATTTTTAATCAATTGATACTCTTCTTCGGCTTGTTTCCTTCTTGATGTGGATGGTTTTCTAAGTGGTTCGCTTGTAGACCTTCCAGTCACTTGATCACTGCCATCCTTTGTTAGATTTGTTGGGCTACTTGCAGTAGATGGATCAAGAGAGTCATCTTCACTTTCATTGTCATCAACATCATTTCCTAAACTTAGCTCTGTTGTTGGAGTACTACAATTGCCACTAGATTCCTAAAACATTAATGAATAATTATATTTTTCAGACTCCAAGCAATAAAGAAGACTGGCTACAAATTGCAACAGAATTTAATAGCAAGTGGAATTATCCATGCTGTTTAGGAGCCATAGATGGAAAGCACATTGCCATTCAACAACCAGCAGAAACAGGCTCTGAATTTTTTAACTATAAGCATTTTTTTAGTGTAATTTTATTAGCCATGGTTGATGCCAATTATAAATTTATATATGTTGATGTTGGGGCAGCTGGCAGAGCAGGAGATGCTGGTGTTTTTGGTGACTCAGTGTTGAAAAGAGCACTAAGCACAAATTCTTTGGATCTCCCGGATGAAGTTGAATTAAAAGGGATATCAACAAAGATATCGTATCATGTTGTTGGGGATGATGCCTTTCCTTTGAGTACCAGATTAATGAAGCCATACCCTTATCGCAATTTAGAGAAAGAGAATCGCATATTCAATTACAGATTGTCACGAGCACGTAGAGTTGTTGAAAATGCCTTCGGCATTTTAGCCCACAGGTGGAGGGTATTTTTAACAACTATCAAACTATCGCCTGGAAAAGTTACAGATCTAATTTTTGCAGCCTGTTGCTTACACAATTTAATGGTTGAAAAAAACAAAGCAAATTACACATCAGTTGCAGACACAGAGAATACAGATCACACACTGGTAGGAGGTGCCTGGAGAAGTGAACAAGTTCTAAACAGCATACAGCCAACCACCCTCCGCAATGCACCAAGAGATGCAAAATTACAGAGGGAACTTTTAAAAAACTTTTTTAATAATCATGGATCTGTTCCTTGGCAGAACAATATGGTTATGTAGTCATACTGCTTTTTCACGCAAAAATATTTCTGTAATTTTTTCATTACCAAGACTGTTGTTTAACTGCCTCAATTTCTTCAGTACGTACTTACCGAATCAATATTTGAAATTGATGCCCGAGTTGCCACATGAGGCGTTAAAAATTGGAGTTTTTCGAGCAACCACATTGTGCGTTTTGTAGGGTTTTTCCTTGAACTTCCACTAGGTGGTGGCTTCTTTGCTTTGCTAAAGCTGTTTCTCAGGGCCCTGATTTTTGCTTTCACCCAATCACCTATAATGAATTTCACATAAATTATTTACCACACATTCAAATGACACTGTTTGAAAAAAATATAAAGACTAAGAATCACTGAAGAGTGTGTGGTGAGTTTCTACAATGGCAGTAATCTAGTAGTAGCTAGCTTAGCTACCACTAAAAACTAAGAAGATCATTGATGATGATATTTAAATTTAATAGGCCTACTCTTTCTTACATGTAGTTCCAAGCTTTTCGGCAAGATCTTGAAAGGCCTTATCCCGTAGCTCCCGATTCTTGAATTCGGGACACCGTACGTCGTAAAGACACGGATAATCAGGCCAAAAATCAGCCAACTTATCTTCTAGGACTGCTTCAGCAATTACTGAGGTCTTTTCCGCCATGTTGATTCTTCGGGTGTGCTTGTGTCACTGGAAAAGCGCATGCGCAATCATGTCGAGTGCTGAGCTGATAGCTCAGAACGCGCGCACACTGTGAGGAAATATTCACTCGTGCAAGAAATTATTCAACATGTTGAATAATCTGCGCCGATGGCAGGCGTGACCAAAATCGCAGAAAACGACACCGCACACTTGAGGAAACAGCTCAGACATTTTTCACGCGTGACGCTCAGCTCAGCTGATAGCTCTAGTGTGCGCCAGGCTTTAGTTTTTGAATTGGTTCATACAATTTTGCGATAGATAGTCCATGGCGATTTCTCTCTCCTGTTTCAAGATCTTGCCAAACAACATCTTTAAAATGCATGAAATGAATCAAGGCGTCCACTCCAATGTGTGAATGGACAGACCTGACACACCAAGAGCAAAAGCTGGTGACAGAAGAGTTGTTTTTCAAACAGGTCTGGGGCGGCGCGATATTTTCCTGGAAGATGGCTGACTTCTTGGGTGAGGAAATCTTCGTGGGAAACTACCTGTACCGAGACAGAGCAGGAAGTTTTAATTAAAATTCACGTTTTATTGGAGTAAAATTGAATGAAAGGGTGTAAGTCCGAGCTTATCTGCTCAAGGAGGCATTTGATGATTTAAGATGCAGAGTATGTGCACTGTTTGATATGATGCACTGTATGTGCAGTTAAAACTAAGGAACTATTAAGGAACTTTTGGAACCACAATTGCCTCAAAAGAGGCCCGAAAATAAGGAACTTTAAGAACTATTCCCGATGGAATGGCTTGGGAAAAACCCAAACTAGACACCACACAAGTCCCGTTGGAAAATTGAAACAGACACCAATAAAACAACCGCCTGGTAGCCTTAATTCTTGTTAAACCCTTGCTCTAGCAGGCATGTAGAGACGAGTGCGATTTCCTAAAGTGGTTTACTTGGAAAAAAACAAGAATTATTCTTTATTCCAATGAGTCATTTCGAACAAAATGATTTGCTTTCTTTCAATATTATTAAAAGTACATCCCTTTTTCTTATTGACCTTACATATTTTTGGGGAAAAAATTTTCTTTCCTAATTCATCACTATTCAAGAAACTCATAAGAAACTCTGAAAACTTTAACAAACTTTCAGTATTGGGTCAATTTTTGGTTTCTTATAAAAAATGCATACTATCCAAATTTCGTGTTTATTTTTAGGTCTAATAATCGTTATTTTGCATGTAATAATCACTAAATCCCAAAAATCTTTCTATTGATTTAAATTTTCTGCTACCACGAAATTCAGATATGCCATTTCAAGCAAGGCTTTAACGAGGGTTAATAACACCGGAAGCCGTTTGTCTTGTTTATATGTTACAGGGACTAGAATGGAGTTTCCCATATCAATATTAATTTCATGGAGTATGGTTTCACCGTGAAATAAAGTTCTGAACGTTATGGCCATTTAACCATAAACGTCTGAAGAATATTCCAGCCAGCGAACAGGAGGAAATTATTGAACAGCCAGTCCCCAGTTAAAACTCATTGGGTCTTATAAAAAGTGATTAGGGTGTAAAGACAGGCAATGTTCAGAAGAAAAAACCATACAACAACTTTATATGATGATCAAAAATTAATATCTAGTTTCTTACTAATAATAAATAAAATATTTTCTATTTCATAAACGTAATTGGTCATATTTACAAATATCAATAGTCACTGATGATGCATAATTATTTTAATCGCTGTCAGAGTCAGAAGATCCACTTAACTTCAAGTCTTCATCTAAAAAGGAGGTGTTTAGGAAAATGAAACATTCTAGTAAAACAAAAGTGAAAATACAAAATAGACCATACAAATTAACTATGGATAAGAAGCCAATTGTGGATAAAAGTGCAACAATCAGAAAGTTTCAAACATCGATTGATGAGCAAATTTCAAATGTTTGGCAAACATTGTTTGATCGTGTTGCCAGTGCCTAACTTTCAATCCTTAATTAATCAGTAACTGTCCATCCATTCGTAAATTTAAATCCTGCATATAAGATGAATGAAAACACCAAAATTACGAATTTTGGTAACAAACTTATCCTTACACTAACGAAACTCAAATCCATGCAGCAGTTTCTCCTTTTGCCTTCGTATGGTACACTTCTAGTGAGAATTTAATAGCAAGCTTTGTTTGGCAAAGATCAAAAGTTTGCCTGTCAATCGAAACATTCAAAATACGCGTCACAAACATTTGCATTAACATTCTTCTAACAATTAAATTCAATTTTAAAGCCTTAGCCAAACGTCGCCGACATTACGACCAAAATTTCACCGAATTATCTTGGGGCTTCTTGTTGCACATTGGCTACATTTAGGATTGGCTAAAATTAGCCAAAATTTGAGCCAACATTCCTATCAATGCAATTTGTAATTGTAATTGTAATTGTAATTGTACATTATTTAATGTTAGTATTTACAATAGTGAAGAAACACTAATTCACACTAACATAAAGCAATTCCAGAGATTGCATCAAAGAATCATTTATTACAAAAGGAACACGCGCATTTTTTTTGATTGCTTCTTATGAGAATACTGAATGAGAGCCGAAATTTGTTGGCGCTGATGGCCAAACGAAGCGAACATTCTGAAATATTGAGTGAACTTTTTACCCTGATCAAACTTCAGGCAGCATCATCGAACATGATTTTGGCTCAGCTTACAAGGTGGCCAAACGTTTCCAGCGTTTCGCCCACCATGAATGTTGATCAATGATGGATACGTTTGGCCAGAGTCAATATGGTTTGGCCGGGGCTTAAAACTTACCTTTCGCAATCAGAAGCATCAACGCTTATCTCATTGGCAAGGATGTCCCTTCTGAATTGCATAGCATAGTATAATATATATAGAGTGAGTGATCAAGCGGCTTAAGCCGCGGCTCTACACGTGCAACTTTTCTCCTGTTCTGGTGACGCGACACACCTGAGAATGTCCTGTTCTGAGAAATCCCGAGGTGACCAACCACTGCAACAAAAATGCTGCGACAGAGGTTCTGCGAGAATCAACTTGCGTGATAAGAAGAATGAGTACTAGAAAATTTCCATGAAAAGACGCGAAAACATTGCAGGGTATTGCCTCGCAAATTCAAAAATCCGGCTACACGCTACGACATTACTGGCGACAAGCAAAAACGTGACGCGAAAAGTTCAACCAAATCAATGATCTGCGACCTTATTTCCTTAGGTAGCTGAACATTTTGTTTGAATATCTATCCCTAGCTACACGTGCGACTCTTACTTTTTCCGGACGCCGCGACAATTTTTGAACATGTTCTCTGACCATTTCAAGCAAAAGTCGCAAGTGAAGCCGCGGTTTCAGTCACTGTCCGTTAGGCAACAGAAGTTAAGCTTGGTCATCTGAAGTCAGTATCTGGATGGTTGACTATACTGATGAATGACTAAACAACTCGCTCCGCCGTCCTTCGGAATGGACGTTACACTAAGGGGTCCCATGCCTGGATGTGGCAAGCTTAGTAGGCCTAAATTAGCTGAAAAGATAGAAATAACAGCCTACTCAAAATAAAGTAACAACCAGAGAGGACTCGGTGTATTAGAAAAATTTAACGATTTACTTACCAATAAGGTTAATGTTTCCTTTCGACATTGGCTCTTGTCTCAAGGCTTCCTAAAAGTAGAGACCGGTAGTGATAAGTAGAAGGTGGTTTATGTACAAGACGAGTACAAGTATTTTGATCATGATGAGAACATACACGCATTTTCATAAATTCATTAAAAACCTACATGTAGAAGACCGAAAAATTCAAAGAAATTATACTACTAGGACAAAATCGCTGAGGAAATTTTAAATTTTTTGAAGATTTTTATCATTGCAAACAATCAAGGACAAGGAAGCCGATTCCATTCATTTTCAGTCAAACTGACATAAATTGTGTGTCACACTAGTACAAAATGTTTCCTTGAGTATTCCAAGTTTTGCTCACATACAAAGTGTTTTTCTTTAATAATAACAATAGTTTCCCAAGCATAAGAGATCCAAAAACAAGGAATTTTTGTTACTAGGCCCTTAACCTCATTCAGTTCAAATCAATTCATTTTTATTCGAAAAAATACAATTCACAATAATGAAATGTATTCTACACGGCCCAAGAAAATCTGAACTCATCTTGCTGTCTTGCTCTACCTAGGTTCTTTACAAAAGAAAAAGCGTGGTTCAATTCTTGTGTCGACAAAGTTTGGGGTAATAAAATGATAAGAAATGTGGGTGCTAGACTTTGGAATAACCTCCCAGAATCATTAAAACAAGTATCTAATGATAAGGCTTTTAGCAAGAAGTTTGAGAACCTAACAATCGAAAGCTATTAATATCAAGGAAAAAATGACTAGCGAACACAGATTAAAAAATTATTTCCTTTTTCAAAATATTAGAAAGTGTCATGATTGTTATAACCCTGTAATTATAAATTATCCCTTATTGAGTTTGATGTTGATGTTAGATGTTAGTTAAGATTATTTTAAACCTTTATAATCAATATTTCTAGAACTTAATATTTTGTTAGTTTGTTAGTTTGGTAGTTTTGTACCGCCCCAAGCTAGATAAGCTCAGCTTTTCTTGAGCCGTGTAGAATATTTTTTATCATTGTAAATTGTATTTCTACGAATAAAAATAAGGAATGAATTGAACTGAATTGTGTTTGGTTTTAAAATTGTAACTTTTCCTCGTCGATTTGTTTTCAACATTTTTATTTCAACAATCAGGGATAAAATTATTGGGACAAACTGAAATTTGCTATTGCAGCTGCCCCTTTCCCCCATTTTCTACCCCTATCTCAGTTCAACGTTAGGTAAATTGTTAAATTGAAATAGAATCGAGCATCTTCATAATGCAGGAAATCATTCAACATGAGGTCTGGCAATAATAAATAATAAGCATTAAATAGGAGTGGGTTGGCAAAGACACGGATCATCATCGTCAGTATGTCTGGGTACCTGTCTCAATAGATCCGTCTCCGTGATTGTACAACCATTTGAAAAAGCACTTTATCTGCTTGTAGAGCCAAAACGATTTCCGAGTTGCTTTGCCAATCATTTAAAACAAATTCTTGCTGCAATTCTTGACAGGAATTGAAACAGAAAAATAATGTATTAAACATCTTACATCCAAAGCTTTAGCCTGTTCTTCTGCTTCTTGATCATCTTGATCTGAATCTGAATCCGAACCTGATGCTGAAGATGAGGAATCGGAATCTGAATCTTGAGACGATGACGATGCTATTGTTGGCTCTCTTGAGAATGGCTGAAAGGTGGAGGGAAGTGTTAAGCGCCAATCACTAGAAACCCAAGATGAATTAACGAGACTTTGACCCTGCCTGTAAAGGTACCGTGATCCACTACCCAGGCTCAAATCCTGACCTCATCAAGCCCTTGACAGAATGAGGTAGCTGAAATTAACCAAGACACCACAAAACTTTCAAATGAACATTGCTTTATTCATGAGTTTCTCACCAATGAAACTTGTCCAGCTTACTCAATCAATAAATAACTTCCTTGATCTTATATCCTTGATCAGTATCTTCATGACGTCATTTTAGAAGAAACGCGGGAAAGTTCGACAGGTAGAGAAATACGGACATGGGACCAAAATCTTCTTCGAAACAGAGCAAAGATACCAAGCGAAGGTGACAGTCCCCAGAAATGCCAAGCGGACGAAGAGTTTAGTTCAAGATAACGAAAACCTTTAGAAAAAACGTGGGAAAGTTCGACATAGTGAAAAAAACATCGACATTGGACCAAAATCCTGCTTGAAACAGTGCAAAGTTCGAGATGTCAAGAAAGATTAGGTAACGGTCACCGGCAATGCCAAGGGGACTGAGGCTTCAGCTCGAGATAAAGAAAAGTTTTAGAAGAAATGCGGAAACGTTGGATATAGCGAGAGAAACATCGACATGGGACCAAAATCTTGTTCGAAACAGAGAAAAGTTCGAGATGGCAAGAGAAAATTAGGTGACAGTCACCGGTGATGCCAAGCAAATTCAAATTTCACTTTGAGACAAAGGAAAGTTTTAGAAGAAAGGTGGGAAAATTCGATATAGAGAGTGAAATATTGATAGGGAGACAAAATTTGTTCAAAATAGAAAAAAAGGAAGAAAAACGGGGTAGTTCGAGATTTGGAGAAAATTAGGTGATAGTCACCAGAATTGCTCTGCGGACCAAGATATTAGTTTAAGGTAAAGAAAAGTTTGAGATAGACGGAAGTCGAGATACAGAGAGTTGACTGTAAATGCATCTCACCTTATTTGCCAGTATTGGTTGATCAAACTTTGGATAATTAGGTGACAGTCATCGGAAATGCCCAGCGGACCAAGACATTAGTTAAAGGAAAAGTTTGAGATAAAGGGAAGTCGAGATAAAGAAATTAACTGTACATGCCTCTAACCTTACTCGCCACTATTGGTTGATCAATTCTTGAAGGCAGAATGAATGAATTATCATTGGTTTCTTCCTTCAATTTGGTGACTGTATCAGGTTTATTCGCAGTTCTCTGTTTATGAATACTTGGCTTTGAGGATATCTTTGAAATACCCTGGGGCTGCTGTGCTACTGGTTTTGACACTGACAAGCCTGGATTTGTAGATCTGAAGATAAATGGCAATGATAAACAAAACATCGGCTACTAAAGAACTATATTGGGGGCCTATTACAGGATTTCAGCTTCACGGCTTTGCCCGGGGGGGGTAATTCCATTAGCAAGCCGCCCTAATCAATTTTATGGTGCACATTGGGTAAGTGCGTTTTGGTTTTCAGAGCAAAGGCCTTTTCACCGCATCTAGAGTTGCCTCAAGTGCTAAATTGGGTTCAAATATTTTAGATATTGGTACAAATGGGTAGACAATTTCCTTTTCTTTACATGGATACCACGAGTAACAGAGTTTATCAGTAGACATGGGTGATTTTGGAAAAACTGTGTGGCACGTCCAGTCATTTGAACAGTTAAGTAATCCCCTGGGCGGCTTTGATCCATATTTTGCATGCGACTTACGGATCTGGCAATGCTTTTAATGTTTGAAGAATGAAAACATATTGTACACTATTCGTTGCAAGCTGCAAGCCAATAGGTTGATCTAGGCTGATCTCATTCTTCAAACATGGCTAATGGGTACCTATATCTACAGTTTGTGGATTCAGATTAAGTTGCATATTGTGTCTTTTGATATGTATTGATATTAGATTATGGCTTAATGCATGCAGCTTTGTCTTTTAACTGAGATGGACCTTCAGCTACATTCTTTGTTTTAAAAGGAATGGGGTTGAAAAAGACTTTGTACCACAAGAAAATGTAATGGGAAAAGTAACCAAAAGACCAGATTAATATGGTTTGACCTATTGTTTGCTATTGTTTGTTATCATGAAACAGAGAAGTTAAAATGCGAGCAATAGGTGTAAGCAATAAATAGTTTTTTCGTGATTTTACAGCTTCTGGTACCCCTATAATAGGCACCCTATCTTTGCAAGGCAATAATGCAGAGTACTTCGATTAGTACATACAGTTTGGTGCTGTTAGTCTCCGTTTACACTATGCCAGTACGACATGAATACGGATTGACTTTGTGTCGATGAAATGAATACGATGAACAAGGTCATCGGTTTTGTCTAAAATCTATTGTTTTATGTCAAAAAGAAGAAAGATTGATTGTTTCTTCTCTCATTCAATCAGCAAAGCGGAATCAAACTGTACCGTATTCAGGCGATTACACTATGCCGTTTTCAGATGAAGCCGGTAAGCGTATCGTATTCATTTCGTACCGTATTCATATCAAAACTGTGCCGGCATAGTGTAGACGCAAGGCCAAAACGGTATAGTTTCGTACCGTATTCGTCTCATACCGGCATAGTGTAAACGGAGTCATAGTATTAGCTAACAACCTGTATAATACAATCTGTAAAAAAATGAGGAAAACTACCTGATTTTCTTTAATTGTATGTTTGATGCGAGTCTTTCAAGGGTGATTTCCTGCAAAGAATTATATCAGAGACAAAAATAAGCAAGCTACAACTGTATTCTTCTTAACAGTGTTTTCAGAGCCACAGGTTCTCTTCAAGGTAGAAAAAAGCATTGTATAAAAAACAATCTTTGAGAAATTACGACGCAGCATCTCTTGATTCTGTAGCTGAGCTTCATATACCGTAAATGATCCATTAAGCGCCGCAACTCGATTAAGCGCCGCTACTTGAGAAAGTGCCGCAGTCAAATAAGCCCCGTACTTTTGGCAAATATAATTTAATAAACGCCGCAGGCACCTATTTGAATATTTACAATAAGTACACTACGAACGGTGTTTGAAGGAATTTTGAAGTTACACGTCTCAGAAATTGAGTTTTTTCTTTCCCTCAAAATGAGCAGAAAAACCTTGGTAAAAACGAATCTCCTGGCAGAATATTTTGTTAAAGTAAGATTTGTAACGATCAATTTAAAACATTATTTAGCCCTAGTTAGGGGCCGATCAAAAATGACATCACACCTCTAAGGGGTGATAGGAGCTACAGAGATTGTGACAGTACGTCAATTCAATTCAATTCAATTTTATTTGCAGAAGAACATCTTTACAGCTACGTGAAGTACGTGACAATTTTACTATGACAGTGAAGTGACACGATCAGTCAAAATTAGCGTGACGTCATTTTTGAACTGCCCATTACACTAAAAAGTATAAGCATTCTTAACAATCTTTGAACTATGCGCCGCAGTCAATTAAACGCCGCAGTCAAATAAGCGCTGCACCTAAAAACCTGGGAACTTTAATAAGGGTCGCAGCACTCAATCAATCAATTACAGTACATATATTATTTTTAAAAAAACTCTGTATAAGAAACCCAGACTCTCGAATGGTCAAGAATTTAAGCAGGTGAAGGTGAACAAAGACCACAAGTTAAAGTACTGGAAAATTTATAGCCAAGAAACTTTTCACCTCAGTCTGCGAAATATTTTATTATATTTTCTGTGTTTCGTCTGCAATAAAGCCGCTGCTACACGTGCAACCTTTTGCTTGAAATGGCGACAGAACATGTTCAAAAATTGTCGCCGCGGCCGGAAAACTAAGAGTCGCACGTGTAGCCAGATTTTCGAACAAATATCCTGCGACCTTAGAAAATACGGTCGCAGAACATTGCTTTAGTTGAACATTTCGCGACATGTTTTTGCTTATTGCCAGTAATGTCACGGCGTGAAGCCAGTTTTTTGAATTGGCGATGCAACATATTGCATTGTTTTCGCGCCTTTTCCATTTAAATTTTCTACGACCCATTCTTCTTATCCGGCAAGTTGATTGTCGCAGAGCTTCTGTCGCAGCGTTTAGCCACCTCAGTACTTTTCATGACAGGACATTGTACGGTGAGTTGCGTCCCCATTTCAAGCAAAAAGACACACGTGTAGCGCGGCTTAAAGTAAAAGTATATTTATGACATACAGATAAATTGGAAAGCCACAACCATCGAAACACGATCGATAGATAGGTTTAATAAAATGACTACGCATGTCATCAATATAGATATTCAAGAAACTCGTAAGCAGCTTTTAGTATGCAAAATCTGAAAATTTTAAGAAACTTTCAGTATTGGGGCAATTTCTAGTTTCTTATAATGGAAAAATTTATGTAGTTCCAGTTCCAGACTTAAAACAATCTGGTTCTAACTGTATATTATTTGCATATTACTTACCCCAGTGCTTTTGTCAATAATCAGAATACATTCTTTTGTACAAGGTCTTTTTGACCCTTTGAAAACAGTGCTTTCTGATTCCTAAGAACAATAAAACAAACATGACAAAAAAGCAGTCAAAAGATTTCAGCAAATATATTGAAATGCTTTACGATGCAGCTATCCAGTGTGAATATGAGTCAACCATGTGTATACAACTTTTCAACTAAGTGCCTCGTTTTCAAAAAAATTTAAAATTGTGTCACAGAAGCATTTCGATGTCAGATTCGAATTTAGCACCTTCGTTTTAGTGTTGACGTCGCTATAAAATCAACATCGTAAGGACTAGAAGCATACAAATTTGCGTCAACACCAAAATGAAGGTGCTGAATTCGAATCTGGGGTCAAAATTTTCGTACGAACAAATTTTCACAAAACTTGAAAACGAGGCTCTTAGTTGAAAAGGTGTATTAGTCCAAGAGACCCAAAATTCTCGTTCTTGCACCCCTTTATACTTATTTTTCATAACTGTTATTATTTTGCGTGCTGCTTTTGGGGCCCGCTTTCAACGAAATGAATGCCAGTGGATTTGAATATTTCCTTTGATTTTTGGCATTTGCTAATAATTAACGTCATTAGAGTTTTTTACTATCAGAAATTGTTCGTTCCTTGTGAATCATTCAATTTCATTGAGAATAGTATTTCTCTCACTGTTTTTGTTATTTTGGACTAGATTGCATAAAAGATTTTCATTGCTGAAACCTATACTTTGCATCAGTATCTTCAGTAGCAAGCTAAGTTTAAAAGCTTTGCGTACAATCCAAAATTAAGTTTGACATTGTCAAAAACCAATTCTGGAGATCCTGTAAGGAAACCTGGCAAATGTACCTGCACATGTGGGACTGTCACTGAGATGTCATTGTTTTCTCCGACAGTAAGCTGAGAAGATTTGCTTGAGTCTACTGAAGCTGGCTTGAAATCATCTAGAATAAGAAATTCATGCTGTGTAACTACTTTAAGTACAAGACTTATTGTGTTTAAGTTATCAAAAAAAAATATTGATATAAATCTTTTGATAAAGATTTGCTTGAGGTGTATTTTTTGGTCACATTTTATTTTCAGCAGACGCCTTCAATTTTTGGTAGATGCAGAAACGTATTTTTTGGTATCGTCTTCTGAAAACGGTTGGTTAGAGCCAATCTAAGCAGTGCATCACCAGTTCTTGCTCTCAATGTGACCACACCTCATGATCCAGGAAAGCTCAGCAGCTGACTGGCCAGCGTTGGATGATTGTTTGTGTACGTAGAAGCCCATGTTTGTTTGTTTGTTTGTTTTCCAATATGGGCAACATTCCATTTCTACTGCTGGCTGGTGTGGCTAATTTTGAAGTCTCATTTACTCAGCAGTCATTTTTAGAAAATCATTGCCAGGTCCACCTCCTCACTTGCACTAAGGTTGGTTGCAGCCAGAGGGTTCTTTATAAACTCAGTGGTTCTTTAACATCTGAATTAATTTTGAGACAGGCCTGCCATTTGATGTGATGATCCAGGTCACAGAGAGAAAAGTTTTTACTCCTTATAATTTGTTCTCCCTAGCCTGGATTTGAACAAATCTTAAGCACAAATGGTGCAAGTGCTAACCGCTACACTATGCTGCCCTCTGTCGTAGTTGCTTTCATTGGACGATCCCAAGAAAAAGTGGAAGCCTTCAAGAAAAGGAAGATTGCAGAAATTATGGGTGATACCCTAACATGCCTAACTTTTCGTTCAGTTTAAAAACGTTTTTGGTGCAAGATTGGAAACTGTGTACATTGTTAATAGAGACAAGCTATTGAATATGCAAGTATGACTGTCGGTGTCAAATATCTGTGGGCCATCCGCTTTTGATTGAAAGAGTGATGAAAAGCTTGCAAGCTTCAATCAAGCCTCAAGGAGGGCCTAGGTCTAGGCCTAAAAAAAAGTTGAACGCTTCTTGACTTGACGTTGGCCTACTAATGAAAAAAGATGTAGTCTAAACTATTTGCACTTACATCGAACAGTATGATAAAAATTATCTTTCTGCTTTTGCCGAAAACTAGAGCCAATCTTTAAGTTGTATTCTTGACCGTCTATAAGTCCATGATGAGGTTCAGCCATGTCTGTCTTTCATCTCGTTAATATAATATCGTTTTTCGTTTCGTTGTTTTTGTTCACGGCTGATAAAGCAAGACACCACTGCGCATGCTTAATAGCTCCGAAATTCTTCGTTTCTCGTTTCCTCGTAAGTTTTCGTTTCTCGGTCACGATGTTTTTGTCCTTCGCAACTTGTCAAACCATGAAACACGTGTTCACTGGCGAAGAAGGTAGGCTACAAATGGCCTAAGTCAGTCAAGTCCTATCATCGTCCATTTCATCTTCACATTTCTGTGCTTTGAAGACCAGAGACTATAGATTATTTGTTTTGTTTTACTCAAACTTAAAAGTGAAGCCATCTTTACATGGATAAAAATACTTCCGCTCTTGGAAAGAAGTTGCATGAGGAGACTTAGAGACTTCCATCATCTGATCTGATCATGCTGATAGTGATATGGCCTAAATCTTTCATTCAATTCTACAGTCAATTTTAACTACATAATCACTTAAGAAATCGTTGAATCTGACAGTTTTTAAAGGAGCAATTTTACAATATGGCAGAAGTGGATCTTGGCTTTGTAGAAGAAGTTGAAAGCCACAAACTTGCCAGCATTTTCTTTCCGAGTAAAGTTGGTGGGAAACCAGCATGGCTAAGCCAGACAGGCGTACCGATGTTGTCTGATCTGGAATGTTCTGCATGTGGAAATTTGTTGAAGCTCCTTGTTCAGATTTATGCACCAAGGGATGAACAAGAAGAGTGTTTTCATAGAACTTTATATGTGTTTTGTTGCAGTAATTCAGATTGTTTCAAAAAGAATGACAACACACCATTTAAAGTATTCAGAAGTCAACTTCCAAGAAAAAACCAGTTCTTTGATGATGATCCTGCACCAGAAAACATGAGAGTAACTGACATCCAAAAAGCAGTGAACTTGCTACATGACAAGTGGGGTAATTTTTGTGAAATATGTGGACACCCATCAAATATGAAGTGTTCTGCCTGCAAAACCATCTCATACTGCAGCAAAACTCACCAGACATATGGCTGGAAAGAGAGCCACAAATCCGAGTGTGCAATTTTGAAGAAAAGTCCAGAAGGTGGATATCCCTTAAGTTACCCTTAATATTTTGTCTTTCATTTGAGGGCAGCCTAGTGTGGTTGTTAGCACTTGTGTAATTGATGCTTAAAGTCTGTGGTTCATAATCAAGACTAGGAAGGCAAATTACAATGTGTAAAAACCTTGTTGGTGCCACAAATTCTAAAAGTTGAGTGCCAAAAACACCAAACACCAAGCCTCCTCATGGCTCTGGTTATCTTTCCACGCCTTTTAACTCGTCCAAGGCAATATATTAGAGAATAACAACATTTCTCGTCACCCGATGATGGGGAGACGGATGTTGCCCTGATACATATCAAAGGCTTTCAATGATAGATGGTGATTATCATGTCTATTACCCTGTAAAAACTAACTGCAGGTTCACATCAGCAGTAGTCAGCAGCAGGTTCACATATGAAAGTGCTGTGGCAACGTGGTGTAATCCAGCTGACTTGTGGTGTCAGAAGCTCAGTGTGGTCAGGGTTTGAGCCCAGCCACGGTAGCATCACAGCCAGGGTCGAGGTCTCAATTAGTAAACCTACTATTGATATTCTAATATGCTAATGCTTGCTTGTTTGCTTGTGCTATGTGGCTCAGATGATTACGAACAATGGTTGGCCTGTCTCAAAGTTATTGGGACATTAAAGAACAACTGAAAACCCTTTGGCAGTGACCACCCACAGTAACCAGCCACAGGTCAGTCTGGCATTGATATTACAAAATTGATTGCTGAATGAGTGAAATTAGGTGAATGAATTTAATGATTTACAAGGTTGCCATCACAACTAAGATACCGTCAAACTAAAATAGCAATGAAGTGCATTGTGAATTTTGTTGTGAATCAGACTTGTAGAGCTGCAGTTTTCTTTTCAGAAAGAAAATTTCAAACAAAATCGTCCTGGAATTTTCCGGAGTTTGAGTTGGTCACGGAGCCTGAGCCCTTGCATTCAAAGTCCACTAGTAAAGAAACGGTAGAGGCAGAAGCTGATGATGCAAAACAGAATCAGCTAACAAGATTACTTACTGACGAAGGTGACCTTCATGATAATCAAAATGCAATATTCAATGAGCTTAAAGAGACAGAAGATAAACAGTTTCAAAAATTCAAAAAAACCATAGCCAAGGAACCTGACCAGGTAATGTTTTTAGAATCTCATATTTTTTCCATTATGACTGAGATATTTGCAACATAGGTTGCTTTTAGTGGAAATAAACAAGCTTATAGAGTACCAAGAAGTGCAGCCATTGACAGCGATCAAGCTCTTGGGAGTCCTGTAATTCTCTTATGCACAAAATAGATTTGCCTTGAAATTATGTGACACCGTATCTGGCATATTGCAATAGGCTCTTTGTTGGTAACCTTTCTGCTGCTGACTGACTTAAGCAAAGAATCTGATTCATTCTGTAGAAATGAGCTTGCAGGGAAGTAACGAATTGCACTCCTTGTCATGTCAAGGCATGCCATGAAGTTCTATCTGCTATTTCCCATAGGGATGCTTCTTTAGCCTTTTCATCATAGCTGTAAAAATTGAAATCTACAGTTCATTGGGGTTAAAATCTGTTGTCCAGTTTTTGCAACCTTTGCAAGATGAAGAAGCTTCAAGAAAGTAATGGTCTTTACTTTTGCTGCAGTTGGGAAGTTATTGCAATCCTACTGACAAGCTAAACTCTACACGTGGAAACACTTGGGATGTCACATTAACAAAATTCTTTTGTTGTACAAAGTTGCATGCTTTCGATCAGCAAATTAAAACTACACCGTAGTAGGTCTATGTATAAGAAGAGCTACGTATAAGAAGAGCTACGTAAAAGAAGAGCTACATAAGAAGAGCTACGTAAAAGAAGAGCTACATAAGAAGAGCTACGTATAAGAAGAGCTACATAAGAAGAGCTACGTATAAGAAGAGCAAATCATGAGAAAAGCTTCTTATAAGAAGGGCTACTTACAAGAAGAACTAAGTATAAAAAGATCCACGTATAAGAAGAGCTACTTGTAAGAAGAGCTATTTATAAGAAGAGCTACGTGAAAGAAGAGCTACATAAGAAGAACTACGTATTA
The DNA here is from genome assembly GCA_014526335.1 of Chrysaora quinquecirrha. NCBI lineage: Eukaryota > Metazoa > Cnidaria > Scyphozoa > Semaeostomeae > Pelagiidae > Chrysaora > Chrysaora quinquecirrha. The sequence continues at coordinate 765,769 of JACTAT010000160.1, read as the reverse complement.
GAAGAGCTACATATAAGAAGAGCTACCTATAAGAAGAACTATTTATAAGAAGAGCTACGTAAAAGAAGAGCTACACGAGAAGAGCTACATGTAAGAAGAGCTACTCATGAGAAAAGCCACTTATAAGAAGGGTTACTTACAAGAAGAGCCAAGTATAAAAAGAGCTGCATATAAAAAGAGCTGCATATAAAAAGAGCTACATATAAGAAGAGCTAAGTATAAAAAGAGCTGCATATAAAAAGAGCTACATATAAGAAGAGCTACATATAAGAAGAGCTAAAAGCTCCTCATGTTGAGCACTATTTAACAACGATATTGATAAACATATTGAATAATATTATAAAAAGAGCTATGTATAAGAAACGCTTCATGTTAATGGGGAGTTATGTAGAAGAGAGGCTAAGTATAGCAAGAGCTAGGTGTAAGAATATCTGCATATAAGAAGGACCGATACCGCCTGAAAGATGTTAATCTTTAGGCAATATAAATGCGAGTTGAACATGACGCAAGATTGACTCATTTGTTCAGATTTGATGATGATACAAGAACAAACGTAATACGGTTCAGCACAAAAAGGAATCCATAACTTGTGATCCTTGAAGTGCAAAAACAGTGAAGCGTTGGAATCTTTTGCAAGAAATTGTGGAACGTTTTCGACTGATATTGCCTGAAGATGAGAAAATTAATGCTCCTACAATGCGAGTAGAACCTAACCCATGATCGACCCTATATATGTCCATTTTGTACCTGTACAGCTAACTATTTCAGCACAACAGAAGCACCAGAATTTTATATCTGCTTTGCTACATACAAGTGCAAAATCGCATCAATATAAACAACACTCGACTACTCGGGAATTGACAAATAAGACCTGGCAAAACCCAGAGTCCAGAAAAGTGTTCACCCTTCCTCCAGACAAAAATACCCCTAGCTTGAAAGGTTCCTCACTTAACAATGACAAATAGGCGTGTTTTGGGTGTGGCAAAACATTTTCTATTGTTCTAATGGACTTTCCTCCGGTCAATGACCGTGTGACCGTAACTTTTTCCTGACTCTGGCAAAACCAGTAAAGAATCAGAATTCCTTTAGAAATCGTTGTGGACAGTTTTGGACTGATACTGTTTGAAAGATGATGATGTTCTTGCTCATACAATGCGAGTAAAAGATGACATGACCATAGAAGACGCCAGTTAACCCCATTTAATGATGATGCAATTGCAAAACGGATGGCATCAACGCAAGCAAAATTTAGTCACTTGCGATTCTGGAATTGACAAAGGTGAAATTGTGTTTTAGCGCCAGTCACTAGGATCTCAGTAGTAGGTTAACTAATCGAGACCTCGATCCTGGCTGTGACACTACCATGGCTGGGCTCTAACCCTACCCTGGCCACACTGAGCTCCTGACACCACGAGTCAGCTGGATTACACCACAACGCCACAGCACCTACAAATATAATCTTGCGAAATCTGTGAAGAATCGAAATCAGAGGAGGTTATGAAAAGTTGTGAACTGATACTACCTGACAGATGATAATCTTTCTGCCCTTACGGTGCGATTAGAACATGACCAAAGATCGACCCTATTTATCCCTATTTTAACACAATAAAGGTACCAACGTCAAATGGCATCAACACAAAATAAAATTAGATATTTCCTGAAGATGAGAAAATTAATGCTCTTACAATGCGAGTAGAACATGACCAAACATAGACCCTGTGTATCCCAACGTTATGGCAATGCAAACACAAGCACTAAGTTGCATCAACTCAAACAAAACTCCGTCGCTTGTGATTCTGGAGTTGACAAATTTGATCTTGCAAAATAAGTGAAAATTTGAAGTCTTTTGGTGGATGTAATTCTTGAAGGTTTTGGACTAATACTGCCTAAAAGATAATAACTTTAATGCTTTGACAATGCAAGTAGAACATCAACCAACATATACCCTATTTATCCCCATTTAACAGGCCTATAAGCATAAACGCTAAATGTTACCAACACAAACAATTTCAATTTCAATCCGACTTACGTTTGGAGAAATATTGTGACAAAAATGGTCAAACTTGCACAAAACATGGCACAAATTGGATTAGAATGGAACTCTTCCAAATTGTACCATTTTGATAGATACATAACACAATTCAGAAATGCTGATTTCGAATCTGAGTTCAGTTTAGAAATATTGTCAAAAATGGTCAAACTGGCACAAAAAGTGGCATGAATAATTCAACAATGAAATTGTATTGATTTCGTTAATATTATGTACTATTGCTAGCTGCTGGAACATTTCATTCTTTCCAGGTATTAAGATACTCTTACAATGGACAACCACTGTGGGTTTCCCGTGAGCATATTCCGAAAGATTCTGAAATACCAAACTGCTCTTGTGGATCTAAAAGGGTTTTTGAATTTCAGGTGAGATTATTTCTTTCACCTTCTTTGATAATTTCTTCTCAAACTACCTACCGAAATGAATAAGTCCTTTATCGATGAAATGCATTTTTTTTATATTTGGTGGAACAAATTAAAAATTGCTAGGAGTTGTAGAAATCTTATCGAAATGCCTCGAAACTTTCTTTAATTTTTTGTGGAACTAGATTTAACCAAGGTGAAATTTACTCCTTGGGAATCTTCTACACTCTTGCCGTGAGTTCCATTGATTTCACAGAAAATCACCCCAAGTCCTTTTGTTTTAATTTCAAGACAGTGTTGTGCCGTCATTTGCATTAAAATGGATGTCATGTAGGTTTTGCTTGTCCTGGGACTCTCTGCCAGTTGTAGAAAACAATTCTTGGATAGCTTTGTTAGGTTTGTGAAGAGCGAGGTGTTGGGGAGAATCTGACGAGGGGTGATATAAAGGCCATAACTTGAAATCATAACCCATAATCAGCCAGGACGTAAAATTTGTCTTAATAACGAAATTTCACACATCCCAGGGGCGGATCCAGGGGGGTGCGAAGGGTGCTTGAGCACCGGTCAGATTTTCTGGCTATTTTGCGCACCATTGTTTCGTTTATTTCTTTATTTTTATTTCAATTCTGTAGATAATAATATTCATACCAATACCTTTATTATTTTTGTTATGGCTAATGAAACAACATGAAACGAGACTGGCATTGTTCGATTTCTAAACCCAATTAAGATCAATCTCTTCTCACGACAACAAGTAGAATTTCTGAAATTCCGTAAATTATGTTAATGGTCAGTATTTAACGGAATGAGATTTTCCACAGAATTTCTGGGCTGCCCAATCATATGGCGATTTGTAAATGTCATCTTCCAATGAAATTGTCTTATTCTCAATATTCCGAGCACCGGTCAGGTCTTCAAAATATTCTGCTCACCGGTGCTCAGACAGAGATCAGCCAATCAGAAGCAACTTCACCGGTGCTCAACGTCATCAGAGCACCAGTCAGGAAGAAATAGCCAATCAACGAAGAGAGAAACAGGGGCACTACATTTAGGTCACGCGGAGGCAACAGAGAGGGGAGGCGCTTTCTCGATGTTTTCGTTTATAATTTGATCAGAGAGGCTCGCTGTGAGGAAGTATTTTCAAATAATAATTGTGAATTGAACTTGGGCAACATACAGTCTTTAGCCCTTGCAGAGCAGGAGAAGAAAAGGGAATGCTTTAATATAAACAAGAATTCTGCCCACTGGTTGGTTTGGGGACCTATAACTTCCTATCGGTACCTGTGAAGGAAACGCCTTAGGCCTTAGGCTTGAAACCTAAGGTAAGTAACAGCATTCTAGTCACCCTAGTAGGATGAACTTATCCATGTTTTACATGGTGACCCTGAAAAAATATAAATAATGATCCCTTTTGATTGTAAACCGGCGAATTACTACAAATTATGATTATAAAATTGTTAATTATTTTCGAGAACATTTACGTCTTAGGAGTTAGTGGCTTTGGGGTGCTGTATAACCACTCTGTATGTAATAGCTAATAAGGCAAAATAATGGTGGGGCCTTCAAATTAAGGGCGTGGTCAATTCTTCAGGAGGCCACACCCTTATACCTTATCTTAAGCACCGGTCAGAAAAAATCCTGGATCCGCCCCTGCATCCTCTCTCTTTCTGAAAACATTGAAGAAAGAGACAATAGGCTTTCTGCTTTTGAAAATTTCAACTCAATGCTAGAACTAACAGTTAGAAATAATATACGCCCCCCCCCCCCCAACCCATCTCAATAATGAAGCCGGTTCTCAACTAGGCTGATTTTTCCCTCGCGAAACGGAGCGGATTTTAAATTGAAATCAGGCGCCATGCCCTAAAGTGCTCCAGTTTGAATAATGACTTCGTTCGAAAAAGCTTTCGAGCGATTCGATTGGCAGGCGCCCTTGAACGTGGCGGAAAAATTTAAGACAATCCAACTTTCAAAAACGCGGGTAGCTAAGCGACATTGTATGCAAAGTTATTTTGCAAAGTTGAACTAAATTCAACTTTTACGGCACCGCAGTCATCTTGCCGCATGCTGCGCAGACACTTGTTTCTGTTAGATATAATATTGCCTGAGACTGCCGCATGTGACGTCACAGGCAGTGCCACAGGCTGCCAATGCAATAAAGCCTGGTTTTCATTTAGCCGTAATTGCCGGCGGCAGCCGCTTGTACAGGTGCCTGCGTTGCCTAAGGTTGCCGCAGGCAAAATTTCTTCATATCGTTTGTGTTATCATTCCATATTTCGGGTTTTCAGAAATTTTGGGGCGCAAGTAAAATGGCTCCTTGCTTAAAACACAAGATTATTACTGCATTGCCAGCTTGAATAGCCCTTATATCAGAACTCGAGACGAAGAAAAAGAAGTGAAAAGTACCTGTTTGCGGCTGCCGCTGGTGTTTTAAAGCAATATGGAAACAAGGCTTAAGTCGCTTAAGGCCTCCGCAAACCGTGCCAACATTGTTGGCCAACATGTTGGCTGAAAATAGACCAACATGTTGGTACGGTTTGCCATATCACAACATCTGAGATGTTTGGGATGCTGATGTCATATACAAATGATCTTTTGCAAACATGGCCAAACGGAAGCAGCTGTTTGTTTACTGCTCGCTCTTTTTGGTTGACAACGAAAAAGAAAAAAATCGTGGTCCAACTAAAAACGCCAGATTAAATCTATTTCTCATTCAAGAACTCCGAAATAACAACCGAAATTTATCATGTTGTGCCAACAAGTTGGCGAGACATAGCAAACCGTACCAACACACAAATTTTGATAAAATCGAAGAAAATGTTGGACAACATTTTTAAACATGTTAAAAAATGTTGGCCAGCATTTTTTCGTCGACAACATGTTGTTTATTAGGCCAACATCTATAGGAAAACTTGCCAACATGTTGGCCAACAGTTGTTGGCGGCGATGTTGGCCAACATGTTGGCACGGTTTGCGGCCAGCTTTAGATTTGTATATGCCTGATGGCTGATAGCTACTTCGTTTGTTTTTCAGATCCTTCCACAGCTTCTCAACCACCTAAATGTTGACAGTTTGCACAAAAGCATAGACTGGGGAACGCTTGTTGTGTACACCTGTGCAAAAAACTGTCATGCAGATCAAGAATATGCACCAGAGTTCTTATGGAAACAAGATTTTAGTGAAGATACTTTGAAATAGCAATTTAAAGCGAATTCTGATAATATCGGTAAATTCATCGCATTAGAATTGTTCAGATGCATCAAATTTGGATATCTATTATTTCACCTTACCTCATAAAACTGAAAAGTTACATTATTGTATTCTTAGGTAACTAATGTCTTTCCCCCGCGTAATTTATTTTTAAAAATTTCTATTGCAACGCTCTTATTAAGACCCCTACCCCTGCTTGTAAAGGTTGCATTAATACTTGTGCCAGGTCAGCATGTTTAACTTATTTTACTGTCACTTTCTTGGTGCGAAATTTAAATTAAACACTCTGTTTGTTAGAACTGTGGATTCCCTAAGCCTGTAAGTACTATAGGGCCCGTTAGCACAAAAAGTCACTAGAATAGGCCATTGAAACATGACAATGACCTTATCTCAGTACATCAAACATTTTGGTTAAGAATTTCGGAGGTGGGGTAGCTGACAGAAACATGACAGAGAAAATTCCTTTCAAAAGAAACTTGTTCCAGATATAAAGGAATATGTTTGATTGATAGCTCAGCTTCCTTGTAGAGCTTCCTGCTTGATAAAACCTTATTATGCTGTGAAAACCTCGGTTATGTAAAACCACGTTGCATTTTCATGCAAAACATATCTATTAAAACATATTGTTTTTGAATGTATTGAAATTCAGAGATATTATTATTATCCTATTCTATATAAGTTATAGAGGGAAGATAATAACAAGGAAACGAAAGAAGGAAGCAACGCTTGAGCAACTAATTGTAACAGTTTATAAATTCTCAGGTTTTCGACGAAATCACTCATAAAAAATAGTGTGTTGACTTCGCTTGTTTTGTTTCATACGTTGAGCCAAAGATGCGAACCACTGGCCAGTTTATAGCCTTTTAACCCTATTTGGTATGGGCTATTTTTGCCTCTTTAAGTATGGGGGGCGTTTTCGCCCCCTAGTTATCTCAGCTGCTATTTGTCTGATTGAGATGAAACTTAGTAGACATGTGCAAGTACCCAATTGCAACTAATTAACACTATTGTTTGCTAATTAGTCACGTGACACGTTGCCTAGCGACCGTTTAGAGTGTGAAATTATGACTATTTCATCTACGTTGCCGAAAATCAAGCTAAATCGGACTAAAATAGGTAAAAGGCACTGTAAATGTTAAAATCTCTATAGAAAGTAAACTTTTTCTATCATTTAAGCTAATTATCAGCTAATTGCTGTTTCTTGTCAACTTTTATAAGCGTTTATGATGAGGAAAAATTTTTCAGCATTTTGGAAAACGTATATAACAAGCTTTATTTTCAGTAAAAATCTTCAAAAGCATAGTTTACACTGCGTTATGCATGACTCAATCCAAAAATTTAAAAAAATTGCTAATTAGGCTAATTAACAACATTAATTAAATTGATCACGTGACAAGTGACAAAATTTGCCAACAATATCAAAAACATTCAAATGATATATCAAATGATAGCTCTCGCCAAGAGAAGTCCAACCATATATATTTCTTTTATATGTGATAATTATTGACAGAGATATAGCCGATTGAAGGGTAATTTGCATTACCTGCTTCCAAATATAGACATTTGCTGGTCACGTGACTAAGTCCGCAACACCATAACCCATACTACAAGGTTCCTTGATAAATTCTACGAAAAGTCAGACCCTTACCAAAGCTACTAAGGAGTTCTTGCAGATGATACACGAGCAAAAGTAGGAGGGGGGGCGAAAAACGCCCCCATACTTAATAGGGTTAAAATGAAACGTACAAAGCCTTACATGAAGTTGCTGAAGAATTAAGTAGTGAAGTTCGACACTTGAAAGATGCTTTACATCAATTAAACCGGGTAAGAAGCCCAGATCTCCCTTTTTCTTCGCTTTTAAACTGTAAAAAGTTAAGTTAAGTTGGTTTTATGTATACTAGCCTAGGGCTACTTAGTCAACTTTACACTTTACCCCTGGTTGGATGCATATAGCACATAGCAGGGTGCAGCCCTTGTTTCACTTAGGGACCTTAGGGGTTTTGGAATCTGTCCACATCAAAACCAAAAGGCTTGACCATATTTTCTTAATGGGAAACGTGAAACACCGTATATTTTTATACGTGAAATAAAATATACGTGAAACACCGTATATTTTGTATGTGAAACGTGAATGGCAAACTTTTCTATCTCCGTGATTCGTGATCCTGACCCCCCTTTACCAGCCTCTTTGAATACACCTATATACCTTTTAATCAAATCACACAACGCCAAAGCTCGAAAACCAGTTAACGCACCTTCCGTCACTTCGAAAAGATATGATACTTTTTAGCTTTTTGTGTTTGTATTCAAAGGCTTCCATCGGAGCAAGTTTCTGCAGTTCCGGAAAATCTTGCCTACATATTAAAATGGCGAACCCTCAAGCAGACGATGGAGAATATTGGGTAGACATTGATCAGCCAAGAAAAGTATACTGTGATATGACAACTGATGGAGGTAAAAGTTTATGCCTAATCAAGTATGATACACTACGAATGATGCTTATAGGGCTAAAATCACCCTAGGTAATGTTATTTCTGTGCAGTATTGTGGAGGATGTTAAAGAATGTGTTGCGGAGGAATTTTTGCAGTAATGTAGAGCAGGGAGCAGCGAGGGCATCCCTGATGTAAGTAGAGGGTGCGCAGTAATGCGAGGGGGGGTGTTTGGGTTTTACGGTTAAACGGTTAAACGGTTAGGCCCATATTTTGTTTCGGATTTTCAGTCTTTCCCGAAAAATTACGCTGTTAATCGGTTTTGAAAATCTCGTCGGTGAACGGTTTTTCGGCATTTCTGGATAATTTTTTCCGGGTTTAGGTTTTGCATTTTAGGTTCTGAATGCCGACTCAGTGAAAGCTACAGGTTAGCCCGCAATGAAAACAAAAATTGTTACTGCAGGAAAATGTCTCAAAAACGTGAAGTGGACAGTAAAAGTTGACTAACCTACAGTTTTGATAAATTCTCCGTGCAATTTTTGTGAAAACGGAGGCTTAAATCGTGCCATACGATTTCGTTTAAAATATCGCACGGTTTGACGGTTTTTGAGCAAATTTTGAGCGGTTTTACGGTTTCCAGACCCCTTAATGTGGAGGGCTATCTTTCAGTGATGCTCTTGATGTGGAAGGAAATCGTTAAGAAGCACTCTTGTTGTAGTGGTAGTCATGGACAGTAAAAGAGGTTTCCGCAAAAGATGACGGCCGTTTCTGTCAATCCCTTGTTTTTCTTAAGGTTTTTCGAAGAGAATTCTGGGAATAATTTCCTTAGCTACAAGTTCAACGTCTGCAGCTATGTAAAAAAAGTAACTAAGGAAATTATTCCCAGAATTCCTTTTGAAAATCCTTAATGAAAACAATAGGCAAAAACGGTGGCCATCTTTTGCGGAAGCGTCTAAAGCTTAGCTTATTCGAATCATTTGAAACACAGATGGCGAGACACAGTGCAATACTGCCCACCTAAGCATTTAATGGTCGGAATTTAATTGATCATGGTCTCTCGAAAATATCGCTTCTCGTGTCGTGCACCCTAGCATTCTTTGGTAAATGGCTTTGTATGGCATTTACTTAGTGGCCAAACCAACGAAAGCTGATGAAATAACTGACTTGTGGAGACTTTCTTTTATTTCTTAGGTGGTTGGATGCTCGTATCAAATATAGTCAGCGAAACAACCCAAGGACAAGCATGGTCACTGGCTAATGACATCAAAAAGATCAGTGAATATTCAAGCAATTCACTTGGCCTATCCACAAGTGCTTTAGCTTCACTGCAAAATCAGCTTCGATTTTTCTGCCACAAGAAAGTCCCTGGAAGAACATTTCATATCGCTACAAAGAACAACACCGTCGGTAAAGCGGTTGTGCGGTTTCTAACTGGTCGTATTGATCCTTTTCCGACCGCATGTGGGTCTTATGACAAAATGGCAGATGACAATGCCTTGATGTCACAGCAGTGCAGTCAGTGGGGCTATGATGGTGCGCACAGATTGAATAAATGGAGCCACAAAATATTCTTAAAGCAGAACGATTGTATAATCACCTCGCATTCGTAGCATATTCAAATCATTGGATTGTTCCGTTCACAAAGGGAGGTCGCTGGGAATGTGATGACTACCAAGGCACAATTTCAGTCGGTGATACATGGAAGATTTTTGTCCGTTAATGGAAAATTGAGGGAGGAAGAAATGAAGACTATTTTCGTATTTCCCGAATATCGAAAAAAAACTTTTAACGATGTGCAGAAGGATGGAATGGGTCTTTTGATAGATTTTTGTCCCCGTTTTCATTTTGGTCGCTAGAATAATGAAGCTAACAGATAGAGTAGATATATATCCAATCGGAAATTAAAAATAAAATGAAAGCAAAAGAAATAACTTTCATAGGATTTCTGATTTGCAGCTTTAGTTGTAGACGTCAGCATTTTGTGTGTATATATTCTAGAACAAATTTTTATACAGTAGAACCCCGCGCTTAACCCTACAGAAATCCTACCGGGCTTTTTTTGATCTTACATAGCCGGGGGGAGGTGTTTTCCACCCCCCCCCCCCTCCAGAAATTGCCTTCCAGTGCAGCTAGAGCAATCAAACTTGGTACAGGCATTGGCCAATGTATCACGAGTAATGTTGGTAAATTCGGCGTCTCCCAAAAACCTTGAGGGGGTGGATTCCATCCCCCCCGGTAGGATTAGGGTTAAGAACCTAAGTTTTGGATTTAGGTTCTGATGTAATGAATTGAGTTGTGTAGTGTACCATAATCAGGGTGTAAGTTCATTAAGAAGGGTTTAAAGTAACTGCCAGAAATAGAGCATGCTTCAAGGTTTAGCAGTTCAAGCAGGCTCTGCTTATCGCTGATCTGAATGCAATGCTTTTGGTGTCCTTGGAAGAGATAAAATCACAAATGAGTTGCATTAAAACCCCTTAGACTATCCATTAACAACCTCTTCGGATACCCGTCGGGTATCAGGCTAAAATTGTCCTATATTTCTTAGGTCGATGATATATGATTTCCTACCTAATCCATCTTGTCACTTTACCTTAATGCCTGAAGAAGGCCAAGAGAAGGGCATTGAATGGCAGTATATACAAATTCCATGACCATATCACGAATGAGTTATCATGTTATCATACTAATAAACTAACCGCTACGCGAGGATTACAGTGCTCATTCTGTGCCGCTATTCACGCTATCTACATAAAGATACATCGAAAGTTAGGCTCAGTGAACATCTAGCCACGACGGAAATAGTCACCGAAATAGACACGGGGCCTCCTGAAAATGTTTCGATTCGGGAACAAGCTTTTAAGCACAGGGTACGACGCGTTATGGAGCATTTTTGAGCGTTATTGCGTGAAAAGGCAAAATTTTGTGCGTGAATACGTGATTAGACGTTTCTGCGTCGAGCGTGAAAAGCCATTTTTAATTAAGGCGTTATTACGTGAAAAATGTCTTTTTGTATGTGTGAATACGTGAAATCGGTTTGTTCATGAACTGTTCATGACCCTTGAGAAACGTTTAGCGATTCATTTTTTTGGCATTATGGCGTGAAAAGAGCTAAAATTTGGCGTTTTTGCGTGATTGATAGCGCCTACCGGGGGGCCAACACCCCTTTTCTCTTATCTTATTCATTTCGATCTACTTTTTCTTCTATTTAATCATCCTCTTCTTCATTCATGTTTTACCAACTGTTTCTTTCTTTATCTTGTTTTTATTTTTCGCAAGAGCTTCGACACTTGTTCGGTTTTTCTTGTTAGTCATTCTGTTTGCGTAGTTTCTCCTCATTCAAGCTTATATTTTACATTTTGTATTTAGGAAACTACACTTTTTTTGCTTATAAGAAACCGGTTTATAAGAAACCTAGAACTAGACACCCAAAAAGTTAAGAAACTTTTAGAACTAGGAGGAAGAAGTTGAGAAACTGTAGAAATTTTTGCGTCCGTTTTCTAACATACTGATTTACATTTGTGGAGGTAGTAATTAGTTCTCAAGCATTTCCCTGCGATTTCTCGCACCAGCATGGCTAATTCCATGCGATTTCTCGCATCTGTAGGCAATACTGGTTTCCGTGTATCCGCATAGAAGGTTTTTTGTGGTTTTTGCTGCAATTTATTTCATTTAATTAAGAAACTGTTAAGAAACTTTTAGAACTAAAATTGGACCAAAAATTAAGAAACTTTTAGAACTAGGCCCCGAGCTAGGTTTCTTTTATAAAATAATCGTGTAATCTGTTCTTTTCTTTATCCACTCGTTCTGTTTGTTATCCACCCTTTCCTGTTATTCTTTATTTCTTATTGGTTTCTTTTCTAATTTCGTCAGTGTAACTTCTTATTAAACTCGATATTTTTGTAGTAGTTCAGTTTAGTTCGATTCAACAAGACGCAGTTTAATAAAAGAAAGCTGTATGTTTCTGTGTCTAGCCGCTCGACCTGCCTGCCGTCACAATACAGTCGAACCATTTTACCACAATGTAACGGTCACTTGCGGGACCAATGCTTTGTCCATTGCAATGAGGTGTCCACACGTGTCCGCAGTATAGAGCTGTAAAAATTCTTCATTCTGTGTCAGTTATGAAGAAGCTTTCATTATGAAAATGTATGTTTTGGAGCAGTAAAACTGTCCAGTGTCCGTTGTAGAGAGGTGTCCGTTTAATAGAGGTTACTTTTACAAAGAAATGATCTTGTAAAATTTGTGATGAAAATATTTGTCCGTTGTTTGGATGTGTCCGTCCGTTGGAGGTGTCCATTATAAAGAGGTTTCCGTTAAAGCAAGTTCCTCTGCCTGATAGTTTCATTTCAAAGGCTTCTTTTCTTGAGTTTGAGTCAATGATTTCTGATAGAGTTAAAACCTTTTTTCGTCTGACACGCCTCATAGAATAAAAAGCTCAGAAACAGGTCGAAACAAAATACTTCGGCAGAATGTATACCCGAATACCCGAAGCGAATAGAAATGCAGTAATGCACCAATCAGAAAGCGAAGCTGGACTGGTATTGTGTTGTTCTAACGTGACCAAAGGGTCAGAAATTGCTTGCCAAGCTGACCTAAAATGTTTTACCAACAATGTTTGAGAGTTTTACTTTACTGAAGCCTAAGCTAAAGCTTTTATAAGATTTGATCAGTCACCGAGACTCTCATTGATTTTCTGTAACTAAGGCCCTGTCAAAACGATCAAACATTGTTTGTCAAACATTTGTATATGCCAAATGAAATGTTTTACCGTTTGATCACGTCGCAAAAAATTCTTGTCAAAATGTCAAGAAATGTTTTGTGACATGGCCGAACGTACATGCATTTTTGACAAGGAAATCTTGAAAGTTTGACAATGTCTTGATTGTTTGAGGTTTAAATTCTGAATTATGAATTCTGGAAAAAAATTGTTGTGGGGTAAATAGTAAAAGGCCAAACACCCTCTCTTGTGGAAGCTCAAAAAGGAAGTCTGACTTTGTGACGTCACTTCCGAAGATGACAAGTGCAATGCACAACACAACAACATACAACAAGTCACAAAGTCGATTCAAAATGTCGGATGGTTAGGGGCCAGGGCCATAATATGGTCAGTTCCTCTGTCATCTATCAAATGCAGATGACCCAGTTGGACACGAAAAAGAAGGAAAGAAAATTGTTATTTTGGTTTCGCGGTAGCCTCCGTCCAGCATCCATCCACCATCCATCGTGATCAGATCAAGATTGTCAAAGTTGCACTGATTTGAAGTTCGAGAAATTGAGGTTAAAGGATCAAAAAGAAGAAGAAGAGGTCACGCACTTCAGGCTACTAGAAGAAGGCATCATAGAGCAAGAACCAAGTTTTCGAGAGGTCCGTAGGATGAAGTGATTAACGTTGAATGCTACTCGTGTAACTTGTGAGTAGCTTTTATAGGTATGTACCTAGGTATATAGTCACAGAAATTTTGCAAACTACTACCTACTATCTAGTAGGGCTTTTCTCCCCAATCAATGTGAATTGAATCACTGTCAAATTACCATAACAATAAAGCTGGTGACTATGATTTATGAAGTGATGTAGAGGTTTGCTGCCAGGCTCTAGGGGGGGGGTTCCTTAATAAAACAGGGTACAGGTGACAGGTGCCAGACTGGAAGCTTTGCACTCTGTGCACCGAAGGTCGTTCTTCTTCCAAACAATAGGAGCTACAGTTTTTTAATGTTTTATCCAAAATTGCACACCCAATGAAGTTCTTCAGTGCACACAAAAAGTTTACAACCTGGTACAGGTCAGTCTCTATTGGGTACAAAGTACCCCCAAATGGATAGGATACCTACATACAGATTGTGCAAAAAATACTAAAATAGATACCAAAAGTTAAAGAATTCTTAAACGGCTCAACAAAAATTAAGGAATTCTTGTATGTATGAAAAGAATGTTATCTTATTATTATTCATATTTTTGTTTCCAGTAAAGTGTATTCAGTCAAGATGCAGCATTTTAGCCAAACAAGAAAAACAACATTGGAATGAGTTACAAGAGAGTTAATCAGACTACTCTCTGAGAGACAGGTAATGGCATTTCACCTGCTTTGAATGTATTTATTTTAATATATATTACAATGTATATTTTATGTTTGAAGGCATGCATAACCCTCAGTTTTTTTAGCAGAAAGTGATGGAGGCAAGATAAAATAGCCCAGTTGTGTTCTGTAACTTTTTTTTACATTAAATACACCTTTTCAACTAAGGGCCTCCTTTTTTCAAAAATTTTTTAAATTGTTTCACATAAGCATTTCAACGTCAGATCCCAATTCAACACCTTCGTTTTAGTGTTTGGGCAAATTTTTACGCTTCTAGTCCTTACGATGTTGATTTTATAGCAATTAAAAATTAGATAAGTTATAAGGGATTTGACCGTGTAAAATGATTGAGGGTGTAAAATTTCACCCCGAGCGATTTTTCACGGTCAAATCCTTTATAGATTTTCAAACTTTTCGTCGCTATAAAATCAACATCGTAAGGACTAGAATCGTAAAAATTTGCGTCAACACTAATATGAAGGTGCTGAATCTGAACCTGGGGTCAAAATGTTCGTGCAAACAAATTTTTGTAAATTTTGAAAAGGGGACTCTTAGTGGAAAAGGTGTATTAAGGCTATATATAAACATATCTATAAACATATCTTGGCAATTATTGGAGAGATGACTACCCCTATGCCCCCTTGGGTTTTATCCTCAGTCTTTGTAATATGAAAATAGGCCACATGCAGCATTTTGCCCGCCTTTATCAGACTACGTGTGCGATGGCGTGCAACCAATTTTTTCCATTCACCATGATCAAGATGATCTTAACTAACCCAATAAAGGCTTTTTACGTTCATGTTATCAAATTTATCAAGAAATTGTCATTCAAGAAATATGTACTGCTGCTTTTGTATTGATGGAGAACTCGTAAATGGTATACTCAATTGCCTCAATAGCCTGCTAATCTTTTGAGAAGGTGAAGGTGAAATTATGTTTTAGCGCAGTCGCTAGGATCTCAGTAGTAGGCTAGCTAATCAAGACCTCAACCCTGGCTGAGACGCTACCGTGGCTTGGCTTCAACGCTGACCACACTGATCTCTTGACACCACGGGTCAGCTGGATTACATCATGATGCCACAGCACCTGAGAATGTCTTTAAACAATTGATTTTAATTTTTACTTGTTCAATATGTTGACTTTATCAGTTAATAAAACTATTATGCTAATCTTTATTGCAATTTTTGCGTAATTTAGGAAATTCCCAGTTGTTTATATTAAACCACAAAGCCCTAGCTTTTGACTATGGAAGAAATTTGTCTCAAAAAGTCTGAAAGACTACATCGTTTTGCACATGCAGCCATTCCCATGCCTTGGGTAATTTGGGCTTGTGTTGATGTATGCCAGTGCAATCGCACTCCTAAACTTACAAAGACTGTACCCTCAGATTTTGACACATAGGTCGAAAGAAAAGACATTTTGGAAAAAGACTTTTCAATAAAGCATCTCTTGCTATTTTTTCTCAGGCAATGAATATGGCTGTCATTCTCACAATAAATCTTTTTTGTACAATCTGGCTGATTGCACAAGCAACATCAAGCAATAGCATGGGTATGTATATCAATTTCAAAATGCTCAACACAAGTTTTGAAAATTAGTTTTGTCTGACTCAAAATTTTGCACTTTGATTAGATGATAATATTGTGAAATTCTTATTTTCATTTGCAGCACTGACAGCTTTCTCATATATATCCATCTTCGATTTGCTATGGTAAGAACTTTTTAACAGCTACTGTTTTAGTTCTAAGTGCCAATCATTCTATATAACAGTGCTAATCCTATGCTTACTCTACTTAGTGTTTCCCATCGGCATCCACTTTGTGTATCGCAGACCACCCCTGCACCTTCTATTATGACATAATGTGAACAATTTCGGAAAATTGGTATTCTATCCATGTTTGCACCATTACTGTAATATGTGTAGTTTAAACCCAGCCTTCTGTCTTTCATACAGTAAGTTTTGCTACGCTTTGTCTCACTGTATGCAGTAAAGCTGTGGCATAAAGCACAATGAAGCTGATTTTGCTATGACATTGTGGTCTTATCCAGCTAACTTGTGGGTCAGGAACTTCGTAAGGTTGGGGCTCCATCACAATCATGGTAGCATCACAGCCTGGATCGAGGATTTTGCTATAACTCTTGGTGTTGGAAGCTAGTGGGGTCGGGGATGGAGCCTCAGCAACGGTAGCATCATAAGGATGGTAGTATCATGGTCCTTAAAGATAATTGTTGTTTAGTAATATGTTTTACCAGCTTTGGAAAACCATCATTTTGACTCTCTAAAGCTGCATGCTGCACGGGTGGTCTGTTCTAGCCAGGCCACACACCTTAAAATGTTCTGTTGTGTTTTGTTACTGCAAAAAACCTACATTGACTTTGTGTTTTGTTATTGCAAAAAACTACATTGACGTAATTGTGGACACGCCAGAAGATGTTGTTAAAAGTTCAAACAAATCAAAGTTCTGCAATGTGCTTCCGCTGGTCGAATAACATTTTGTTCGAAAATGTATCCCTGGCTACATGTTATTCCTGGCGAGGAGTTTTCATCTTTTCTTGTTGCCATTGAAAGCAAAAAGGTTGGACGTGTAACCCCGGTTTAAAGCAGAAAAACCTCCCAACCAGTAGATTGAATCATCAAGGGACAGACTTTCTATCCGATGCAAATGTTGTTTCATAACTTTAATTCACCAATTTTGTTTTCCATAGTTTATGTACTTGCCTTCTGTCAATGTGGATTTCAAAGCAAACATTCACAGATGACTACTCATTTGGGTTTGTATATAGATCATTTCGGTATGATGTCAGACAGCATTAAAATTTTTCGAAATCACATGATATCGAGTTGTTGATATGAAAATCTTATAAAGCAGCCAAAACCTTTTATAAGCAGTTCTACTTGTTAACTAAGCAATGTTTTGCGATCTGACTGAACGGTCAAACATTGCCTGTAAAGGGAATCTCAAATGTTTGACCAACGATGTTTGATCGTTATGCCAGGGTTTGATCTATCAGCTGTGTAAAGGAGACATATGATTTTATTTTTGTAGATTTGATCGATTTGAGATTCTAGCAGTATTCATCTGCACAACATTGACGCAGCTTGGTGCATTTTTTATATTGAAGGAAAGGTATTTATGCCCGCTATCTCGAACATTCGCTGTCTCGAACGATTTTCCATTTCCCCTCGTTTTGGTATAAAGGTTTGTATAGAAAAATCATCCGCTATCTCGAACCCCGTTTTCTCGATCATTCGTTGTCTCGAACCATTTTCGATTTCCCATGGAGGAAAACCTGCTCTTTATCTCGAACTTTGCCAAATTTTCTGCTGATCTGGATAGAGAGACAGGCTGAAAATATGTATAAGGTCGCCTAGCGGAGCGGGAATGGCAGCAGCTAAGTGATATGCTGCCCATGTATACAATAGATGAAGCTGTTCTCTTTCGAGATGTGCTGCATCGCCATTATCTCAATTTCATCAATAGTAGGGTTGAAAGCAGATGAGATTTGACTCCTATGTAAAAAATACCAGACTTGTTTGATGAAATTTGGGATCAGTAACCCTGCATGTTAATAGGGGTTCCTTTTCTGACTTAAAAACTATAATTTTTACATTTATATTGGGTATCCGTTATTTCGTACATTCGCTATCTCGAACAAATTCCAGTTTCCCTTGAGAGTTCGAGATAGCGGATGTCAACTGTATTTAGACTTCTCAGTTTGATTAAATTATTTATTTTGCATGCGCGGTCTTAAGGCCCTGACCAAACCATCAATTAATAAGGGCATGTTCTTCTAAACCTCAAAAACCTTCCGAATTTCGAAAACAGAATCCATGAGGCCTAAGTTAAACGTCGCTCTTCTCATGCACCGAATCTATTACTTATGTTAGGTGCATGAGAAGAGCGACGTTTAATTCAATTAAATTCGACTAATTTAATTTGGTTCAGCAGAATGTGTTTGGAGCGACTGTTCCTGCCGCATTATGCGGCAGTGGAGCGACGTAGAATTAAACGTCGAACTTCTCATGTGCCGATCCAAAAGCATAAATTATTGGTAATCAAATTTAATTTATTTCTGATTGTAAAGGAGGCCGAGCATACGCAGAACTTGACAATGTGCTTGTTTGGCGCCACTTTTTAATAATTCGGGCTTGTTTCAAAATGGCATCCAACTTGACAATCTACTGCTCATCTTGCTCAAATGAAACAAAATACGTGTGTATTACATGTGGGATTCTCATTTGTAATATCTGTTCAATTGCTGAACTAAATGAAGAAACCGAGGGCTGGGAAGCCGGCACGAACGTTGGTTATTGCGTTGAATGGTTATTGCGCTAAGATACAGCCTGTAATGAGGTGCAGATCAACACATTAGGAGCGACGTTTAATTTGCTGCCGTACCAAAGTCGCTCTACTGTCGGTCTTAACTATATTAGGTTCGGTGCATGAGAAGAGCGACGTTTAAATCTTTCATTCTACTTTCAGAACAGTGTGCTTTGCGATTGCGATTTGATTTCTATTTTGAAAGTAAATAAAGTCAATGTTTCGACTTTGACTGTGAAAATTTTAGTGACGCTTACCGTTTGAATGAAAGTTTTCACATATTTTTTCAAAATTTACCCACTTGCATTCACTTTCGCCCATTTTTCTCGTATCGGTGCTTCTAAGAATGGTGATCCTTCATATAAGAAGAAATAGATTTGGTGCAACCATACAAATGTGTATTAGCTATATGTAGCTTTGTTATATGGTGTTCGAAAATACGGCTTTTCGGACCGGCAACGGCGCAATTTGATTGGTTCTTCAACGGTTCTTTTGTTCGAGTTGGGTTGGTGCAGAGCGCCGTAAAATGGAGGAGCAAGAAAATGGAGGAATCCCCTGTCAGCCGTAAAATAGCGGAATCGGCTATTTTCTGGGGGGAAACGCGTGTAACCTTGCTGAATTCACTTCAGTTATTTTTAGAGGCAAGAAAAGGAAATAATAAGCTTGATAAATTTGATTTATTATATATGAAATGAAGGAGTGATCTTTGGTAAGGCCTAATATAACGTTATTTTGGCCTAAACTTGATTTAAAATGCATCTTCAACTTCAAGGATATTATTTTCAGGTGGTGAAAAGTTAACCACGTTGAGTTTTTAAATTTTTGTCAATAAAAGTTGAGAATTTAGTGCTTACAGATGTAAATATGTCCTATTTTCTTGACCTCTAAAATAAAATTATAGTTCTTTAACTACTTCAATTGTTTATAATTATTCCTCTGCTCGAGGCTTAAGGTGGTAAAAACTCCCGCCGTAAAATAGCGGAATGGCTAGGCCCGTTATGTAAAATCGACGAAATCTCTGAAAATATGTCCCTGTGACAATTTCCTCTAATAGATTGATACACTGGTCTTGTTTGGTTGCAGAATTGGCATAATTCCATTCCTCTCCTCGAGGTTGAAGGTGGTATAAAAACTCCCGCCGTAAAATAGCGGAATGGCTAGGCCCGTTGAAATCTGCAAGAAAATATGGGATTTTCAAATTCTATGAAGTAAATATTGTCCAAGTTCATCTAATGAATAATTGTTTATAGCAATATTTCAGGCAAACTTCTAATTCCACTCGAGATGTGTGATGTGTAGGCCTAGACCTAGTTGTTTTGCTTGACTTCTAGGCACATCATCAAGCTCTGATTTCAAATGAGATTAATTCTGTGTCATGTCGCGTATCTAGGCTGTTATTGTCTAAAAATAACAAAATAAGCCATGCAAGTACAATAAATAGACACTTTATTGATAAAAATATTGAAAAAATATTGATTCCGCTATTTTACGGCTGAGGGAGATTCCTCCATTTTCTTGCTCCTCCATTTTACGGGGCTCAGAGCCACTAGGGTTGTCTTTTCTGCCGACTTTTGACCTATAGATTATGAGTCCCACTCTGAGGAAACAGCGATTATGTTGTTGTAGTTGTTATGAGCTGTTTCCGAAAGAGTGGGAGGAATGTAATCAGTCTATCTTAGAATCATAGGACATACTTAGAATCTTTTTTCGTGTGGCGCTCATCAGAGTATAAACGTCAGAAACAGATAGAAACACTCGAAAAAGACGGAATTTTTACCCAGATGCGGATCGAAATTCACCAATCAAAAACTGAAGCTAGATTGGGATTCTGTTTTGAACACCAATCACCTCACGGGATACAGCGAACTGACCAATAAAACTTGATTGAAGAGTGGGAAAATGAACTCTTTCTGTCTACAAAGAACCGGTCTTTTGGTTTTGATGTGGACTGATTCCAAAAACGCTTAGGTGAAACAAGGATCTAGCTCTGCCAATTATTCGAAAACAATCCTCGTTGTACTTCATCCCCTAAAAGTCAATTTTTTAAACTGTATATAACTCGCATATTTGAAGACAGGGTTTTTTTAAGAAAAATTTAGAACTGCACACTATCCTTATAGTCCAATAGGTGAAAAAATAGAATTTACGAAGGTTGACGTAAATATAACTCAATTCACTCGGTTAGGGTGTATAGATATGCTCTCCGAGAAAATTTTTAAATTTTCTGGGTCTACAATCACGGACAAAATTGTTGAGACTATATCGAAAATGTACCTTCACATAGCTTATTGGCTCACTTTGCCCCCCTCCCCCCCAGTTCAATGTTGATAATTTTGTTTCATTTGCCACGGAATTGAGCGACCCATCATGCGGGCATAATATCTATCAAGAAAGATTTTCAAAAGAAATCAACATTGAATAGGGGAGGGGGGCAGAGACATTGACCCCCAATCAACATGACTGAGTATTTGTCTCAACATTTTGTCCATGATTGTAGAATCGCTCTGGTGGTCATTTCGTGATTGAAATATGCAAAATCTTACTATGACCGGGCCATTTTTGCCAAAGATATACCGTTTGTTATTTAGTATAGGGCAACAAGTTCTTAAAATAATGTGAATTATGTTTTATGCCAGTTTCTCAACTGCACAATTTATCTTTTAGAACTGCACAAAAATTTTTAGAACTGCACAATTCGTGTAGAACGGCATGTTAAGAAAAACCCTGTTTGAAGATTAAGTTGAGATATGACAACCAAAACATAATTCAGCTTAGGTTAATAGACCTTTTCAAAGAGGTCTAGGTCGGCGCGACATTTTTCTGGAAAATGGTAGATATCTGGAGTAGAGGAATCCTCTCTGCATGCAACGACCTTGATTACAGTTGCTTTATGAGAGGTAGTGCAGCAGATTTTAGTTCTAATTCACGAATAATAGAAGAAAAAGGGGAGATAAGGAATTTGTGAGAGTAAATGTTAAAGCTATCTGCAGAATCTCAGGAAACAAGAGGCAAGTAACTCACAAAAAGGGAAATACTTGATTAAATGCCCCTTAGAGCAGGTAAACTGGTACTTGAAACCTTTCTTTCACTTTTCCTGTTAAACGTGTATCGAAAGCAACATTTGCTGCAATATCTCTCCTGAAACGACCAAAATTCCTATCTTTGCACGCAGAGAGGATTCCCTAACTCAAAATGTCTACCATTTTCCAGAAAAATGTCGCGCCGACCCAGACCTGTTTGAAAAGATCTATTTGGTACACGCTTTTTTTTATAAGGAACCACTTTATAAGGAACCTACATGTAGAAGGCCTGAAAATTTAAAGAACTTACACTACTAGAGGGAAAATAGCTCAAGAACTTTTTATTGTTGAATAGTTTTAT
Source organism: Chrysaora quinquecirrha (assembly GCA_014526335.1). Classification (NCBI taxonomy): domain Eukaryota; kingdom Metazoa; phylum Cnidaria; class Scyphozoa; order Semaeostomeae; family Pelagiidae; genus Chrysaora; species Chrysaora quinquecirrha. The sequence continues at coordinate 743,943 of JACTAT010000160.1, read as the reverse complement.
CACTGCAAACAATTAAGAATTACAATGCCGGTTCCTTTCATTTGGAGTTGAAAATCACATAAATTGTACGTTACGCATGTATCAAATGTTTCCGCGAGTAGTCTCGAGCTTTGCTCACATCTAAGTGTCTCTGTATAGTAGTCATGAAACTGAACATGCAGTTAAAATTAAGGAACTATTGAGGAACTTTTGGAACTACAATCGTCTCAAAACAAGTCCAAAAATAAGGAACTTTAAGACCTAGGCCTTGAGCTAGGTTCTTTATAAAAACAAGCGTGTATGTTTTAAAAACAGGCATATTGTACCTTTTAACCTTTCATAAGACATCTTGTTTATTGCGTTGCAGAAATGGACAAATTCCAGCTATGATGTTTGGTTTGGCAGTTCATTGTGTTGTTATATATGGTGTGAATAATAAACCATTTTCTCAGGTTTCCTCAGGTTTGTATTCTTGAATAATTTTAAATATGGAATCTTTTGCGATTCTGTTTTGTATGAATCCCCTCCTAAAGAGGAATCTGTGAACCTTTGAAGTACCTACCATCCAATAACAGCAAAGAAGTTTAGGTTTTCTTTATGAGACACTGTTACCAGTTTCTACATCTTTTCTTCAAAGTCATAAGAATAACTTTTTGGCTCTTTCTAGCCTAAGTGCTAATTAACGCTAATCTAAATGTCAATTATAGAAAGCTGAAATTTTGGGGAGGTTCCTGGCCTCCTTCAGTCATTTTTTCTTTAACTTCTTCAACTGCAATTACGTTTCTGATACACCAACCTTTAAAAAATGATTTTTAAGGGAGATTATAGGCCTCAATAAGCCCTTGATTTTGCAACAGTATTTTTGTAATTTGCATGAAAAATAAGTCACAAATCAATTTAACGTTTATGAATTTGTTTCTTAGTCGCATCTTCGAATTGGCTTCAAGAAACGATGCAAGACTTTGGAAAGAAGTATGTACACCCATCCTCCATGACATTGTTTACAATGATGAGTCGTCTGCCTTCAAAAGATCTATATGAAGGGCCGTCGAATTTGCCCAAATAATTATTTTTATCATGCTTAAATTTTGAGCATTTGTGGCACCGCATAATGTCGAATTTACCGAAGTGATTTTTTTGTGATGCCTGTATTGTTGAGCATTTGTGGCATTGCTCCTTGTCGAATTTGCTCAAGTGAATTTTTTATTATTCTGTATTTTTAAGCATTTGTGGCATTGCACCTTGTCGAATTTGCCCAAATAATAATTTTCATAATGCTGTGATTTTAAGCATTTGTGGCACTGCAATCTGTCGAATTTACTAAAGTTATTTTTTTATAATGCTTTTTTTTAGCGTTTGTGGCATGGCTCCCACTTTGACAAACTTGCCTGTGATTTGTTTTATAATGATGTTTGTTTTCTAGTGTTTGTGGCATTGCTCCTACCTTGTCAAAATATCTCCTACCTCGAATGAATCCATATGGATTACTTGGTGGATTTGCTGCTTTGGCTGTTTTAGCAGAAGTCTTACTAGTCGAGCAAAGGTTAGTTGAATTTAGTTACTCTGATTCCCTGCAAACTACACTTGCTTGTAATGAATATCTTACTAATAGAAAAGGCTCTCCTCCCGTTTGATTTTTGTGTTTCGGCTATGTTGAGCCTTCTTCAGTATCATACATATTGGTATTTCTTTGTCATGAATGGCGAACACAAGGATAGATTTCTCCACAAGTGGCATACCATAATAGATGGGATTCGAACCTTGACTACATTAGATAGCCAACGATGCTCCAACTGAGCGAAAGACTTCAGGGAAATCGTCGGGCAAGGCTATCCTCCCGTTTGGCATGTTGTTTCGGCTATGTTGAGCCTTCTTCAGCACCATAACTATTTATATATATTTGTCATGAATGGCGAACACAAGGATAGATTTTTCCACAAGTGGCATACCACAATAGCTGGGATACGGACCCAGGACTGCATGATCAGAAAGCCAACGACGTTTCCACAGAGCTATAGAACTCAATGAAATCGCCGAGTAACTCTCCTAGTCATACAGCCCAAAGCTCTCCTCCCATTTAGCTTTTTTTTTGTTTCGGCTATGTTGAGCCTTCTTCAACACCATACAAATTTGTGCGGTGTCTCCCAGTCTAAATGTGCGAGGCGGTGCGAAGTGTTCAATTTCAAGTACACAAAAATTAAGCCGTTAAAGCCGGGAAAAGACTGCATATAATTAGAGGCAATATGTCCCCCCAGTGATTGGCTCTTATTTCGGTGGGTACTAAAATACCATTGGTCAACCGACTCCATAGGTGATATTTCTTTGTTCAAAGACAAAGAGATGTGTATACACCTTTTCAAGTAAGGGCCTCGTTTTCAAAAAAAATTAAAATTGTGTCAAAGAAGCATTTCGACGTCAGATTCGAATTCAGCACCTTCGTTTTACTGTTTGGGCAAATTTTTACGCTTCTAGTCCTTACGATGTTCATTATATAGCGATTGAAAGTTTGAAAAGTTATAAAGTATTTGACCGTGAAAAATGACTGAGGGTGTAAAATTTCACCCCGAGAGATTTTTCACGGTCAAATCCTTTATAGATTTTCAAACTTTCAATCGCTATATAATGAACATCGTAAGGACTAGACGCGTACAAATTTGCGTCAACACTAAAATGAAGGTGCTCAATCTGAATCTGGGGTCAAAATTTTCGTACGAACAAACGAACAAATTTTCAAAACTTTTGAAAACGAGGCTCTTAGTTGAAAACGTGTATTATGTATTAGAGCAAATCTAATGTAGTTCAGCTATCCTAAACTGATCAAGATCAGGCGTCATTTGTGAAAGAGGACAAAGTAAAATCGTTGCACACGAAAGGCTGATAATTGCCGTCTTTTTACTGGAATAGCCCTAGCCAATGGCGATTGAAACAGTTTGCCTTTAAGCGGCAACCCTCGCAAACTGCTGCAGAAACTTTGCGACGATCGTGAAGCCGATAACTGTTAAGCTTGAGAGCACAAGTGAATAAATTCACTTGATTTTTTAATTTCCCATTGTTTTGTGCCAATTTTCAGAGTTCTTCCCCTTTACCCTGGCCTTTTACCAGTGAAGGGGAGCACTTCTATTTGGTAATAGACGATTTCGCAAAAGATGGCGGCTGCTTATTTCACGCATTGCATGGAAGCTGTAGAGTGGAATATTGACACGTGGAAGGAATAGTGACAGATCACTGACTCCTAGATCTTATGGGAGCCATAACATTTTGGCACGTAGTTTATAAATCTTGTTTTTTGTCTTTGTAATTGTTTTAATTGAATAAAAAATATGTAACATTTACTTTTGATTAATATTGATGTTTATTTTGTTCTTTGTTTACATACAGAAAATCAAGCATGCCGGATACTGTTTGTGGTATACTAATAGCATTATCGATATGTGTCACTATGTTTCCTCTTGGTGTGCACAGTGGAATGATACTCCTTCAGGTATGGAAATGCTTCAAACTTGCATTGGTATGAGAATGCTTGCTGTTTCAGCAATGCACTGCCAAATCACGCGTCATACAATACACGTTTTTACAGGAAACCTAGCTCAGGTCCCAGTTCCAGAAGTTTCTTTATTTTTCACGCTATGTTAGTACTAAAAGTTTCTTAAAGCTTTTTTAATATTTTCTAATTGTACAAAAAATTCATGATATGCCACATCACATCAAGTGTCCGAAAATAAGTGGCTAATATAATTCTCCGGTTTAAAAAAAGATTTAAAATTTCTTACGTTTCTTTATTATGTTGATATTTCTTAGTTCTATAAGTTTCTTAAATTCTGAGGGTCTCTTAAGTCTAGGTTTTTGTAAAACCGGTTTCTTATATAAAAAACGTGTACGAATTAACTAGATGAATAGAATGTCTAAAATCTTTTATTGCCCCGAAAAAGTTTTAAATTTTCTAGAACTAAGGATACTGTAAGGATCTGGCTAACCGTTTGGCCTGAAAGATTTCATCAGGGGGGGCATTTTCTAAGATACTGAACAATATTTTAATCTGTTTACCTTTCTCTAAAGGCAACGCCGGCCAACCTGATAGACCATCTGGATACACTTCTAAGAGAGGCAAGTATCAGCAGTTCAGTTAATTTATGTGTGTAATTTTTCTTGCTTAGATTACACCTACTCTTGTGTCGAGTAGCTCTCCACGTCATACAGTCCAAGACTCTTCTCCCATTTTGAAGTTTTTTGTTAACATAACTAAAACACAAACTTCAAGTACAGAGAGCTTTGGGCTCTATGACTTGCGGAGTTACTCGACGAGTTCATTGAGCTCTTTTGTTCAGTCGATTCATCGTTGTCTCTCAACGCTTGCAGTCCAGGTGCAATTCCCATCTATTGTGCTATGCCACAATAATCGATAATTTTGGAACAATCTATTGTCATGTTTGCAATTCTGACATGTTTTCATGGTGACACCAAGCGAAAACAGGGGCTTGGCCCGGGGGGTACATGACTTACGAATGGACGGGAATGTGCCGCCCAGATTTCGGAAACCCATCCACTTATAATGTAAACTTTTGCAGAAACAGACCCTATTTTATGAGTAAAAATGATCGGATTACAAGAATAATAAGACTGTCTAGGCCTTATTATTGCGTGATATTATACTACGAACATCTTTGACGCGATTTTTCCACTTTCCTGACCGAATTAAAGTCAAACTTTCGACTTTTCTTCAATTTGCTACCCACTTTTATGGGGTTTTGGTTAAAATCATACCCATGTTTAGAGAATTTCAGGGCCAAAACCCATCCATATGGGCGGCACATACCCGTACCCAAATTATACTAAGTCCCCCCCCTGGGGGGCTTGGCTAGATATTTTTTCCGACCAAATGGGTGGGATAGCCATGGGGTCTCCGCTAGTGACTATTCTTGCAAATTAATACTGAAGTGATGTTGGACGTTTTCGTTTAGGCTAATACTCTGGAAGGAGTTTTGGAAATCCGAAATGAACATTTTTGGAATATTGGGTTCGGAAAAGTGGTAAGTTGGTCACATGTAAGTTTTGATTGTCCTAGAAGTGTTTTTCAATGACTGAAACAGACAGTGCCTGAGAGGGTTTCTTGATTAACTCATCTTATACCCTGGACAAACATTGTTTCTCAAACATTTGAAATTTGCGTATCAAACACGATGTTTGACCGCTTTGCCCCATGAGAAAACATTGCAAACATTCATTTCGTCAAACATTTCTTTTTGAAGTTGTTCAACAAGATTGCAGAGGGACATGCACCTGTCAAGCAATGTTTTGTGATGTGATCGAACGGTCAAACATTGCTTGTAACACAATTCTCTAATGTTGGACAACAATTAGTCTTCAGGCCCATTTCCACTTTGTTCGCATTCGCTGTTCGCTAGCCATCAAAAAATAGCGAACGCGAAGCGATTTTGATTGCCGCTCCAAGTCAACCTAAAGCTTTCGCAAATGTTTTACTTTTTTTATCGCCTAAAATTGATCACGAAGGCTGTATTCTGTTCGCAAGCCAGCGGCGAACTGCGAATTCGCTAGCGAACAGCGAATGCGAACGAAGTGGAAATGGGCCTTTAGTCTTAGTCGCCTTAGTCTTATTACTTCAAAAACTTAGAATAATACTGCGCGAATTTTAGTGCATTTAAGCTAGTCCTTTTGTAACCATCTTCTGTCTTTCACCAGGCTGGTTCATTTCATGTGAGGGTCAGTAGAGATGCCGAGGAACAGGTATTTATAGACCATTACATCATTTATTCTGACTTTGGCCTATGTGTTATTTTCCCTTCGGATTTAATTGAATTGCTATGACTGCTCGCTTTGGCTGGTTTTGATTGGTTTGTTGTTCAACTCGCCCAACCTTCGAAATCAACTCTTCCGAAGTCAACTTGCCCTACATTAAAAGTCAACTCGCCCAACCTCAAAAATCAACTCACCTCTACTGAACTTTGAATGTGGGTTTACACGATTGTTTTTTGCTAACTTAAACGTTTCAATTTGGGGGCTCTGCTGTACTAGGCTTCGCTTACACGCTTTTTTTTATAAGGAACCACTCTATAAGGAACCTATATGTAGAAGGCCCGAAAATTTAAAGAACTTATACTACTAAAGAAAAAATCACTACGGAACTTTTCATTGTTGAATATTTTTATCACTGCAAACAATCAAGAATTAGAAAGCCCGTTCCATTCATTTGCAGTCGAAAATCGCATAAATTGTACTTTGCGCATGTATCAAATGTTTCCGTGAGTAGTTTCGGGCTTTGCTTACATGCAAATGTCTCTGTACAGTAGTTATTAAACTGTATGTGCAGTTAAAATTAAGGAACTATTAAGGAACTTTTTGAACTACAATCGTCTCAAAAGAGGTCAAAACATAAGGAACTTTTAGAAATAGGCCTTGAGCTAGGTTCTTTATAAAAAAAGAAGCGTGTATAGCTGCTGTAAACTACTGTGTGCTTTCCGTGACTTCAAAGATTTTGTTTTCCACGTTTCGTAGCAGTCTCAAATCCAGTACTAGAAATTCTTCAATTTCTAGCCTATGTATCCGAGTACTGTCGTCCTTATAAAGCACTTCTTGATAAAAATGCCTGTATACTTCTGTCAAACCAACTAATAATTTGTTACTTTTTTCCAGATGATTTTGGCCAAGATAACGCACCGGCTATCACCGTTTCTTCACCAATTAACAATTCAAATATACAAAGACGATAGAAGTTTACCAGCAGTATCAAACTATGCATCATTATCTTTGCCAATTAACAGTCTATCAGTTGATCTGAACACTAGTTTGTCTGATGGCTTTGAATTTAAAAAGAAATCTTTAGATATAGTAGAATCAAGATCGGTTCGTAGGTAAAATATATATTGTGTCACACTTTAATCAAGGGCTGTGTCATGATTAGTATGATTAATATGATTAGTATGATTAGTATGATTAGTCAATTAGTATGATTAGTACACTTATTTTTATATAAGAAACTCTTTATAAGAAACCCAGGCTCTTGAATGGCCAAAAATTTAAGAAAGTTCAGTACTGGAAATTTTTTTACGTAGAAACTTTTCACCTCAGGTAGCGCAAAGTTTTCTTTTATTTCCCATGTTTCGTTTGCAATAACGCATTTCTGTAACAAGCAGACAAACAACAGGAAACCTATAGACATTCAAATATGATCAATAAATTGGTTTGGAGCATCATGCAGATAGAATAACTATGTTGCCAATATGGATATTCAACAAACTCTGAAGAAACTTTCAGTACTCAAAATGTGCAAATTTTAAGAAACTTTTAATACTGGATCAATTTTTTTAGTTTCTAATAAAAAAAAATACGTGTATTAGTATGTAAAACCGTAAAAAAATGTTGCTTGACAAGCAAATTTCAAATGTTTGACCATCACTATGGTTTGACGAACCCAAAGTTTGAGCCTTGAAGCCTGGACAAATGGCCCGGGGGGGGATACTTCAATGTGTCCATGATTAGACGTGAATCTGGACTTTGACAAAAGGACCCATTTGTATGATAAGATTTTCAAGGATTTCTGACCCATTTGCATGAAAATCGGGAAATTTCAAGCCCTTGTGTATGAATTTGGTTGATTTTAAAACCCTTTTACAGTGCTAGAATTCACGAAAAGTCTCGCAAAATCGAATCTGACGGCGATTCTTTGCAATCAATGTGACTGAGCTCTGTTGTCGCTGCTAATTCATCGTTTCAAAAGCAAAAAACACCGTAGAAAGGTTGTCAGCCACTTTGCGGTAAATCATTATGGGACCTATTAGTAAGAAAATTCTAAAATATCAACCCATCAACCAGAATGGAGCAGAATATCAGACCCATGTGTAGAGAATTTCAGTCGAAAAAACCCATCCATATGAGCGGCACGTCCAGTATGTCAACATATTGAAGTACCCCCCCCCCCCCCGGGACAAATGGACAGTGCTGAAGGAACGGAAAATGTTTGGGGGCACTGTTCTTCAGACAATAGCAAGAATAGGCTATCATACAGCCAATGCATCAAAACAATTGATTTTGTAAATATTGGGGGCCAGCCCGCCCGACCTGTCTACAGGCCTGAACGAACGGAGCATCAATGGTCCGACCATTGATCGTTTGGCCGGGTCCTGACACAGGCAACGAAGACAGGACAACAACAACCAAACAACTACAACAACAGCACGTGGCTGTGATGGCGCGTTTTTGTTCTTTTGCTTATGACTTTGACTTCATTCAGATTCAACCAGGAAAATTCACATGACAAACGAGAGGAGGGGCAAGCTGTTATCTCCAAACTTTGTAGTTCAAGCACATAATCGAGCCTGTGAACTTGCCTTATGAGAAGCGTTTGCAGTTGGTGTGCGAGGACGTGTAATTTATCTAGATTGCTGCTGCTATCAGAAAATAAACTCTTCTTTCGTCGCCTGACCAGTTTTTTCAAAGGAAATTATTCATCATTTTCAGGTATGCATCCATAGGTATCCCAAGTCTCATTGAACAGGCTAGGCCTAGTCTAGGTAGTAATTATGTCTAGGCCTCAAATACAGCTCCTCAGATCTTAGAGTTGCGCCAAATCTTCCAAAGTTGCCAATGGCAGGTAACGCTCGGATCGCCTGTAACGTAAATACTCGAATTAGCCCCCCTGGGGTCTAAATTATTTGTTCATTTTTTTGGAGGGGGCTTATTCGAGCTGGGAGCTGAAACGAGGAGGGGACTTGTATTCTATTTATTCACAAAATATGATTTATCATCACTAAGGGACTCAAAAGGCTAGCACCAGATGGGGGCTTTTTAACAATTTCTCGCTGTAGGGTGGGGGCCAGGTTGGAAAACTTGTTCCCACTCGCAATGATGCTTGCACCCCATTGTTTGTTCTTTTGTCATGATAATTAGCCTATTGTTTTCCAAATATGCTTGCAATGACACATTGGCCCAGGGTGGAATCCATGCAATCTCCACGCCAGAGATTATGCCAATGAAAACTGCTTTCACGCCAATAGAAACAATAGATCCATTGTTCTATTAGAAAAATAGTAATGCTTTCTATTGTTTTTCTGAAAGATTCACGCCAGTACGCCAGAAATTTTCAAAACTTCACACCAGATTCCTCCGGCGTAGGCTACATGGATTCCACCCTGGGCATTGCCTTAAACTTGGATGTTTTCCAACCTGGGGTGGGGGCTAATTCAAGGATTTGCATTAATGTTTTGATGGATAAAAAAGTCTGCTTGTAAAGTATTTTTCACCACACCTTTTTTGCCCTGGGGCCTTGAGGGTAGGGGCAGAAAGCCCTCCAATACATTGTTTAATGCTACAGAGTGTGCCCACCAAGCAGTTGAATTAGTTATACCTTCAAGGTTGTCTATCTATCCATCATGGCCCAGTCCCTTACTTCCCAGCCCCCTGTCTTGGTGGCAGTCCTCATAATTTGTTATATTTCATTTAGATATGATGCCTGAAAACCAAGATGCACATCCCTCAGCTGTTCGACAGATGTTTCGTAAAGGGCAGCTTCAAAACTGTTCAACATCGGGAATGTGCAGGAATTTTGTGCAAGCAAACATAGCTATCATGGATGCAAAATACGCAAAAGACTTCAGAGAATTTGCAGATTTAAACGGTGCTCCATGCCCACTGATTTATCAAAGTGAAGTTGGAGAATACCAGGCAGAAGTCTTGGCAGATGCATCTGATATAAGGTATATGTTATTGTATTTACAGTTGAATCTCAATAAGTTCACTACCCCTCAAGTGGAACTTCTGCAAACATCGAACTTTTTCCCGTCTCCCTTGGTTTTTTTAATTGTAGGCGAAGATGAAAGTGGAATGGTGTTTTAGCGCCAGTCACTAGGATCTCAGTAGTAGGTTAACTAATCGAGACCTTGACTCTGGCTGTGGTTGGGCACAAATCCTGACCACACTGAACTCTTGATACCTTGAGTCAGCTGGAGTACACAACTGCGTCACAGCACCTTTGAACAAGGTAAAAAACCTCAATAAGTCAAAACCTTGCTAAGCTGCACAAATTTCTGTTTATCCCTTCAGATTTTGACTTATTCAGATTTTGGCACACACTCTAAAGGCGTCATAATGTAAAGTTCTTAAAAAAAAAGGAAAGTCTAAACTTCAGATATGGGTAATTTAGTTCATCATCAAGCAGGTGTACATGCCTCTCCATCACTCTGTGCACAATGCCACACTGCTGGTCTTATCTCAGAGGGGTACTTAGGTCCAGGGCCGTCGCTAGGACTCAACGACCGGGGGGGGGGGTGTAACTTGGCATTTTGCGGACAAAATGGGCATGGCTTTTTAGAGATGGGTGTGGCTTGGCAAATTTCGTTTAGTTTCCCATGCTTTGCACACAACCGTCAGCCAGGAATATTATGCTTGAATCATAGAACATCATATAGAAATAGGGGACACCCATGCAAGAGGGGTCCGGGGGCATACTCCCCTGGAAAAATTTGAAAATTTGAACTCTAAAGGGACTCTAAAATGCCGTGAAACACAAGTCAGCTGTTGAACAACAACATTGAAATCATTTGCCAGTTTGATTCTTGTATACACTGTATAATTTGAGACTACTTTGATAATGCACTCTAGAGTGCTTTACAGCTTGAAATAGGACTAAACCTCTAATTTTAGACATAGGCAATCTTGGCGACCCCGTGTATTGTATCTCCATCCTGTTTGCTGCTGTACGATTGTATCTGTTATGGCTGGCAAACTGGCATATACAGATACGATTAGCTGGTAAGAAAACACTTTCTCTCGGCATTTGCTCGCAGTTAGCAACCCCCTAACTGTTATTGATACCTTACATGTCGGCAGCTGTGGAAAGTGGATGCTAGCATTTGTCGGTAAGCTATGTGCTGAACGCTTTCCCGGCATTTGCCGACACATTTATTTTGTTTCTTTTGATTTGCAACATTTCTCGCCCTTAGTTACTATTGCCGAAAAATTCCGTTCCTCTCAAATTTGCCGACGGAAGACTTGCCTGGGGGGGTGTGACACCCCCCACAGCCCCCCATAGCGACAGCCCTGCTTAGGTCATGGGCCAAACAGGGATGTGCTGACTTACTGGTCTCATTACAGGGCTTAGAGTCTTTTCAAGGGCTGGATTGCTTTTTTTAAACACCAATCAGATCACCAGGAGCAAGAATGTTAAATATGTTTCATATTTGTTTCACATGTTTCAAACAGGACTGATCTTCAAGCATACAAAGTTTATGAAGGTGGAAGGAACGAACATATAAGCAATGATGTCAGCAACTACGATTGGAAAAATATGGTCACGTTTTATTTTGGATGCAGCTTTACATTTGAAGAAAGGCTTCTTTCAGCTGGAATACCAATACGAAACATCACTCAAAAGAAAAACGTCTCTATGTACACAACGAACGTGGGTTGTGTCAGTGTTGGACCTTTTGCTTGTCAGATGGTTGTGTCCATGCGTCCAATCCCAAGACGTTTACTAAATGAGACAGTGGCACAGGTAATTCAAATGGACTTTGCACACGGTGCACCTGTTCATATTGGTGATCCAAAACAAATTGGCATTGATGACTTCCATGGGTCTTCTCTCATTGGAGATCATGTTAAATTTGAAGATGATGATGTTCCTGTCTTTTGGGCCTGTGGAGTGACGTCAAGTCATGCTGTATGCTCTGCAAGTAAGTATTTACCTCATTACTGTATTTTGTTCTGCAGAGTAAATATATTCATATTTATCAAGGTTGTTTTTGACATCATATTAGACATGATAGTCACAACTTATCATGACAATCCTTTGATATTAAGTAGGGCAAAATTTCGGGAGAGATCCATCTCCCATCATCGGGCAATGAGAAATGTGGTTTTTCCCTAATTATTGCATTGGTCGGATCGAAAGCTGTGAAATTAACCAGACCTGCGAGGAAGCTTGGATTTTTTGGTGCTCAGTTTCTAAAATTTGTGGTGCCAAAATTTCTTTAAGTGCAACTTTTGATGTTATTCAACCAGATTTATTTTCTGGCACATTTTCTTGCTTCTTATAATCAATGATCATGGTTATAAACAATTGCAGCTTACATTATTTTATCCAAGGCCCCAAACTGTCATTTTACTTTGATTTAAAATGCAAAGATAAAAAAAACCGTTTCGAAAGCTTTTGAAATTTCGGATGTATTGGTGCCAGGTGTTTGCATGCTTCATGAGGCTTTACCCTATTTGAGTTTATCATTTTTTCAAATTAAGTATCTCTGTGTTCAGTCACAGGTTTCACAGCAAGTTTGGGGACTATTTAAGGAGCCGTTTTATGCCGGTTAGAGCATGGGTTTAACCGGGGTTAACGCCACCAGGAAACTTTTGTTATTGCTTATGTCATGATAGGGAATATGATACAGTGTCTATGTGGATTCTTTCCCTATTGGATCTGGTATCTAGTCTGGGTATTTCCCCATTCAATCCATCATAATTTCATGGAGGATGAATTTACTGAATAGTTCTTCCGCCATATCAATAAGATCAACATTGGGCATTGATTCTTTGAAAGAGTCTTCCGCTTGTTGAATAGAACTCAAGATGCATAATATGATTTTGCATTACCGAATTTGACGGCTCCAAGCAAGACGTCTTCTCGCCTCATGACTTTTCCCCTCCCTACCTTCCCTTTAATTTAGCATTTGAAGTTCTAAATTCTACCTTTGCATATTATTCTTGCTTTTGCTTTCTGCCCTTCTGCTCTCTGCTTCTTTTCTTCCCTTTTCCCGCGGCTCTTTGTCCGCGGTGACAGGTGCATTGGCCGGAAACTGTGTTTTCCCGTTTCAATCACCGACCTTAAAGGTTTAGTTGTAGTTCAGGCAGTTCAAGGGCTAATGCACTAAACGCCCACTTCCTGAGATGGATCCTGGTGAGTATTAACTGTTCTTGTAAACCAATTTCTTGTAAAAATGTTTAATCATTAACGTTATCTTGAAGTAAAAAAACTTCCAAACTGCTTTAGAAAGTGGATTGATCTTTGCAGGTGCAAAAAGGTTTTTTGGTGACACAGTCGAAGCCCTAAGAATATGAGACCTGACCTCCGTAATAGACGGAAATAAACAACAGATACATCTTTTTCCCAAAGTTAATTTATTGGTTATTACAAATTTAAAAGCTTGTATTTAAGCCCGGGGGGGGGTACTTAGTATAATTTGCGTACGGGTATGTGCCACCCATATGGGTGGGTTTTGGGCACTGAAATTCTCTAAACATGGGTATGATTTTAACCAAAACCCCATAAAACTGGGTGGCAAATTGAAGAAAAGTCGAAAGTTTAACTTTAATTCGGTCAGAAAAGTGGCAAAATCGCGTCAAAGATGTTCTTAGTACAATATCAAGCAATAAATAGGTCTGGAAAGTCTTATTATTCTCATATCCCGCGTATTTCTACTCATAAAATAGGTCTGTTTCTGCAAAGGTTTACGTTATATGTGGTTGGGTTTCCAAAATCTGGGCGGCACATCCCTGTCCATTCATAAGTGAAGTACCCCCCGGGTATTTAAGAGTTTGTACAATTTTTATTTGTAGATTTACCCCTGGCAATCAGTCATTCTCCTGGAAGCATGTTCATTTCTGACAGAACTCCTGAGCAAATGCAAGCAATAACAAACTCTAAAGTATACCCAGAAGCAAAAGTAGCTTGCATCAGTGAAAAGAATCAAACATATTCACTAATTTCACAGCAAGTTTGGGACAAAATAACATCCATTGAAGAGAATATATTGCATGACCCTGGTAAACGTGGAGTGAGACATTTGAGTCAAGCCAATGATTTGCATAATGCTGCTCTAAGTTTGTCACAAAGTGCCAAATCCGTGGCAATAATTACGGGTTTTCCTTGTTTGAAAGACATTCAACCGCCGATTGAAAACGATGGGATATCAGGGGCTATTTGTATTGCAAGAGCAGTGCAGTCACTTGGGAAACCTGTTACGTTTATTGTTGATAAACGTGATGTCGATCTATTCCGAAAAATATTGGTTCATTGTCACCAGACTGGGTTACTAAAGCATGAAGTCTCTGTTATATCCCTGAGTGGCTCACCAAAGAGTGTTTTGTTTGATGAGCTAACTGATCAAGCAAGATTTTCTCATCTGATAAGTATAGAACGCCCTGGACGAACAGCAACGGGAGCCTACTGTACCATGAATAAATGTGACATCACAAATGCATGTGATCCAATCGATGAACTCTTCATTGCAGGTATTTGTGTTATTTCTTTTCTATTTTTTATCCTGTGCCCCAAAACTCTTAGCAGAATATACAGTTGGCATCCGCCATCTCGACTGCCTGCTATCTCGAACATTCGCTATGTTGACCGATTTTCCATTTCCCCTCGTTTTGGTATAAGGGTTTGTATACAAAATTCATCCGCTATCTCGAACCCCGTTATCTCGAACATTCACTGTCTCGAACAATTTTTGATTTCCCATGGAGGAAAACCTGCTTTTTATCTCGAACTTTGCCAAATTTTCTGCTGAACTGGATAAAGAGACAGGCTGAAAATATGTATAAGTTCGCCTAGCGGAGTGGGAATGGCAGCAGCTAAGTGATATGCTGCCCCTGTATACAATAGATGAAGCTGTTCTCTTTCGAGATGTGCTGCATCGCCATTGTCTCAATTTCACCAAAAGTAGGGATGAAAGCAGATGAGCTTTGACTCCTATGTAACAAATACCAGACTTGTTTGATGAAATTTGGGATCAGTAACCCTTCATGTTAATAGGGGTTCCTTTTCTGACCTAAAAGCTATAATTTTTTATATTTATATGGGGCATCCGTTATTTCGAACATTCGCTATCTCGAACAAATTCCAGTTTCCCTTGAGAGTTCGAGATAGCGGATGTCAACTGTACTGGATTACGCATTAAAGTTAGCGCTCACATTGCTTAAAAATAGCCGATATATCGACCCGCACTCAAGGAGTTTATCCAGCGAACAAGTCAAATTTTTAAGGCAGCGCCCATTATATTCGTGTAGAATATTACTATTGGGACTCAAGGCTCAAACTGCAATTCCTTACCTGTTGTACAGCTTTCTGAACCCTTTACCTCGTTTAATAAAATTAGGGTTCAGTCTAAAAGATCAAACATTGTTTGTCAAAAACCTGAAATCTGTTTGTGAAAAATCTGAAATCTGCTTGTCAAGCAAATTGTTTTATCGATAGGCCACGTCCCAAAACAATGCTCGTCAAACAATTTTCGCTTGTGTCAGGCGGAAAATATTTTTGAACTTCTTTAAAGACAACGTTCAACAAATTCTGTTTTTTTGTGCTTTTCAAGCAATTTTTTGTGTTGTGACGTAGCCAATCGATCAAACATTGTTGGTCAAACATGTGAAATTTGCTAAACCAAGCAAATTGCTTGACCGCTCGGCTAGCATGAAATGTTTTTGAACTTTGAACTTTTCAGATATTGTCAAACTTCAACAACTTGCAACGCTTCAGCAGCTAGCAACATTTCTTGAAAAAAAGGCGCTCATTCTCAAGACTTCGTTGTTCTAAAATGTTGGACATCTATGTTTTTGGCCAAACGGTCAAATAAAATGTTTGACCAACAAAGTTTGATCGTTTTGTCAGGCCTTAAAGATGTTATAAAAATCATTATTGGGGACTTGTGGGCAAAGATTCTTGTGAATAGCTTTTAATCTCTTTCTTGTTGTTTTTTCACAGCGGTTGATCACCCAGAACTCGTAACGATTGGTATCGGTGATGGAGGTAATGAGATTGGAATGGGCAAAGTGATTGAAAAAGTGGCTGAAAATGTCAAATTTGGTGCTGAAATTGGTACTGTCATTTCAACTGATTATCTCATCACTGCTGGCGTATCCAATTGGGGTGGTTATGCTCTTGCGAAAGCCATTTCATTATGTGCCAACTGCCCTGTTCATGATCGATACATGCGAAAGGGCATTGGAAAACCTCGTCAGTTCTCTCAGGATGATTTTTCTGTCAATGTAAAACAGGTGAGTATTGTATTTGCAATTTTTATTGGGGGATGCAAGCTATTGAGTTTGTGTTACTCTGAAAGATTTTATAGGAATTTTTTAGGATTAACTAACTAATTACATATCTAATTAAGTAACTAACTAACTAACTAATTAAGTAACTCACTAACTAAGTAACAAGATAACTAACTAACTAATTGACTAACTACCTAATTAACTAACTAACTATCTAACCAACTAACTAACTAACTAACTATCTCACTAACTAACCAACTAACTAACTAACTAACTAACTTACTAGTTAACTATCTAACTAACTAACTAACTAACTAACTAACTATCTAACTAACTCACTAACTAACTAATTAACTAACTAACTATTTGACTGATTAACTAATTAACTAACTAACTAACTAACTACCCAACTAACTAGTAAACTATCTAACTAACTAACTAACTAACTAACTATCTAACTAACTAACTAACTAACTAACTATCTAACTAACTAACTAGCTAACTAATTAACTAACTAATCGAATAACTAACTTAATAACTACTTAACTAACTATGTAACAAACTAACTAATTAACTAACTAACTAACTGACTAACAAACTAATTAACTAACTAAGTTACAAACAAACTAATCGACTAATTAACACTAACTAAATAAATAATTAATTAATTAACTAACTAACTTTGCTAACTAACTCACCTTCTTACTTACTTCGTCAATCCTCTCTCATTCTCGTTGTATATTAATTGTGCGCTCTATTCCTGTATAATTGGTTTCCTCTTTCATTTCTAGTAAAGCACTTTTTCTGCCAGTCTTTATAGCTTGGTTTTTCATTTAGCCACATTAGTAAGTTGGATACAGAAGTTAGTTAGTTTGTTTGTAAGCTAACCAGCTGGTGAGTTAGTTAGTGAGTAAATTAGTTAGTTAATCATGAATAATTTTTTATTCAAAGCAAATTTATTATCTTTTTTTTATTTAAAGCATATTTTTTTATTATATTTCCAGGAAGATGAACTTTTGAAATATTTGACATCAGTTGGCATTCGAGATGGTGTGACGTCAGAGCTACGTCATTCAGTCGATGGTTTAGACTTTTACCCACATCATTCGAACATGATAGATAAGATCAAACACTTCTGAGGTGACAGTTTAAATTTGATAATATTTCATTAATTTGTTTAGCTTATCAGCTTCATATGCACGTTTTTTCACAGGAAACCATTTTATAAGAAACCTAGTTCTAGAGTTCTGGAGACCCGGAAGATTTAAGAAACTCGTCAAGCTATGACAGAATAGTTAAGAAATATCAAAAGTTTGAAATCTGTTTTGCAACCAACAAGACGTTTTCAACTTTTACAACGACTGCATCATTACACATATTTCTTTCATAAGAAACCTTTATAGAAACCCTCAGTCTGCGGAACAGTGTGGAAATTTTTCACCTCAATCTGCGGAAAACTCGTTTCCTTGTATTTCCCGCATGTTTCATGTGTAATAAAGCATTTTTCGTGAAACACAGACGAAGTTGAAAGCCACAAGCAATAGTACGACCGATAAATGGTTTTTGGACATCATTCAAGCAAGATACAACAACTATGTCATCAATATAGATATTTAAGAAACTCTCAGTACTCAAAATCTTAACATTTTCAGAAACTTTCAGTACTGGACCAAGTTGTTCCGTTTAATATTTGTACCACATTACAGCGTTACTATATTTACACCAAAACTTGCAACCTCTGAAACTTGTGTCAATGCATCTCTATTCTTCAACCCTCTTAAACATATACTCTTTTATGAATTCTTTGAAAAATGAAATTATCGAAGACATTAAAGCATTTTTCGTTAAAATTAAAGAGTTTGGCTTCTTATAAAAAGCCGTGTATGTTCGCACTGATTGTAAAGGACATACATACGTCACAGAACGCAGGGATTTTTCATTATAATGCTGATTAATTGTTATATAACGCACCCTCTGTACAAAAAACATAAGTTTATTGTTAGTTTCCATAAATCTATGAAATTGCGCTTTTTTGATATCAGAGTCATCTAAAATTCATGAATTTATTTGCAACGAGAACCAAATAGACTCGAATTCTTCTTTTTGTGCATACGCTACTACTTAACGCAAGAAATTATAAACTGAGGTACAGTACATCCTCCTTTATCCGAACAGGTTGAACTCAATTTTACGGAGGGTCGTTCGGATATGCCAAAAATTCCGAGACGACATTTTCACTTGCTAACTTTCCTTTCAAGTTTATTGTTACTGCCCACAGGTACTTAATAATTGCTCAAATTGGTTGCAGACGACATTGGTAGAAATTTTGCAATGCGAATCAGCTACATTAAATGCAACCGAAAGAATGTTTTTGTTTCTGATAAAGTTAAAAGCTGGTAAAAACGAAAGATAAACCGATTTAATATAGCTAACTGTTAAAATAATACAGTAATTATATTGGACAAAGATTCAAAGTATTGAGGCTTCCCTTTGGTTAATTTAAAATAGGGTTAAGAAGTTTTTGCGTTTCGGAAATTTTAGGTTCGGATAATCGAGGATGTACTGTATTAGCTACTATGAAGTTGTTTAAGGAGAAGAAGATCATCATAAAAATAAGAAATCGTAATTTTGAGTTTTAGACCCTGGTCAAACGATAAAACACTGTTGGGCAAACATTTGAAATGTGTTTGTCATACGCAATGTCTAACCGTTTGACCACGTCACACAAAGCATTGTTCAATAAGCAGAATTGCACTGTAATATTAACGAAAAAGTTCCAGAAACACTCTCTGCTTCTTGCAAGCCAAAATTGTTTGACGAGCAATGTTTGTGACGTGGCCAAACGGTCAATTGCAATTTTAAATGTTTAACAGACAGTATTTGATCGTTTGGCCAGGGCCTAATATTTATGAAAACTTCAGAAACATTTTCTGCTTTTGCAAGCCAAAATTGTTTGACGAGCAATTTTTGTGACGTGGCCAAACGGTCAATTGCAATTTTAAATGTTTAACAGACAGTGTTTGATCGTTTTGCCAGCGCCTAATATTTATGAAAACTTCAGAAACGTTTTCTGCTTCTTGCAAGCCAAAATTGTTTGACGAGCAATGTTTGTGACGTGGCCAAACGGTCAATTGCATTTTTAAATGTTTAACAGACAGTATTTGATCGTTTGGCCAGGGCCTAATATTTATGAAAGCTTCAGAAACATTTTCTGCTTCTTGCAAGCCAAAATTGTTTGACGAGCAATGTTTGTGACGTGGCCAAACGGTCAATTGCAATTTTTAATGTTTAACAGACAGTATTTGATCGTTTGGCCAGCGCCTAATATTTATGAAAACTTCAGAAACATTTTCTGCTTCTTGCAAGCCAAAATTGTTTGACGAGCAATGTTTGTGACGTGGCCAAACGGTCAATTGCAATTTTAAATGTTTAACAGACAGCGTTTGAACGTTTTGACAGTGCCTAATATTTATGAAAACTTGAGAAACATTTTCTGCTTTTGCAAGCCAAAATTGTTTGACGAGCAATGTTTGTGACGTGGCCAAACGGCCAATTGCAATTTTAAATGTTTAACAGTGTTTGATCGTTTTGCGAGCGCCTAAAAGATATGAAGGAAGCTTTATCAAGTGTGATTGCTGTGGTCGAACTCGTCGTTCTACACAAAAATTCGATTGATTTAGCGTTGTCGTTCTTCGTAAAAAAAATTAAATACGCCTGCAAAGAAAGGAAGAACAAAAAGCACTTTTTGAAGAAAACAAGCAGGATCAGAACTGATGTTTTACTTTTGTTTTGATCAAAAGTAAAGAAAGGGATTCACATTTATAAACGTAAGGTTTGTTGAATAGTAGCAATGATAGCTATATTTATTGCGTTTCAACGTTACTGTACGCTCTATTAATTGGCTAGATACATCTACTTAAACCTTGGTAAGAATGCATTTAGGGGTCCCTAGTTACCTGTATTACACTTTTTTTAATAAGCAACCGCTCAATAAGCAACTAGGGCTGAACTGACCTTAACATTAAGCAACTTGAGAGCTCAATTGAATTACTGTAAGCAACTAAGAAGTCAAACAACCAAGCTTATTCTCTTTCTTGTGTTAGGAAATTGTTCTTCGTTCTTATGTTTTGCATTTTGAAGTTCGTTAGCTAACGTTTTTCCACTTACTGTCTCCCAAAAGTCATGTTGTAGGCCTAACAGATGACGATTTTGACCCGCCAAGTCAGGGGTGGTTAGTAGGTACAACAAATGTTAAACAATGTTTAAGCAACTTTGAGGGCTGAAATGTCTAAAATTTTAAGCAACTTTGAGGGCTGGACGAAAGTCAAGTTGCTTATTTAAAAAAAAGTGTATTGTAATCGAACTGTATTTTGATAACCTTCGAAATAGCACGAGCGGAAAGAACGCAAAATGGCGCCCGATGAAGAATAATACTCTTTCAAACTCAAATAAATCCTTTTCATGAACAGTTTTCGCCGATGCAGGTTAGATTTGCGATAAATTTGCAACATGTACACTGTTAAAGCGGGGATTTGAGGGCTCCCAATATTTCAAAAGGCCACATAATACTTAACCATGCGGGTAACTAGGGACCCCTAAACGGCAGTTGAACATAAAACTTTTTTCGTCTGATACTCCTCAGAATATAACGTCAGAAACAGACCGAAACAATTGACTGAGTCGGAATTTATAACCAGATGTGGATCGAAAGCACCAATCAGAACAGTGAAGCTGAACTGGCATTGTGTTTTAAACGCCAATCAGCTCGCGGGATACAGCGGGATGACCAACAGAATTCATTGAAGAGTCCAAGTGAAAAAACAAATGTTTCATTCTGTCTTCACAGAATCGACCTTTTGTTTTTATTTGGAAAGATTTCAGAATCCCTAGATGAAACAATGATCTTGCTCTGCCAATTACACGTTTTTTATTTTATCAGAAAGTTTTTTTTTGGGCCAGTATTGAAACTTTCTTAGACATTTCATGTTTTCAGTACCAAGACTTTCTTGTGACTTTCTTAGCAAAAATTTTAGAATGCAGTATTTTTGTGAATGCACAGTTTAGGGCACTGTATACATTGTACAAATACCAAGTTTTCTATAGGAAAATAATCATAAGACTTGTTTAATACCGAGATGAGCGACTGAACAGAAGAGCAAAAATAACACACAGAACATTAGGAGCGAATGTATGAAACAAAACTTTCTTAAGTTTCAAGAATCCAGTATTGAACTTTCTTAAGTTTTTAAGATGTTGAGCACTACTTAAAAAAACGTGTATGCGAAAAGAATCCTTTCTGTAATTTTCTGCGCAATATGGGTTATGTTATCCAGCTAATTCTTTCTTACGCCCGAGCTGATTGGGGTTTTCACAATACTAATTCAGCGTCACTTTTCCGATTGGCGATTTCTGATTTCTTTCATTTCCCAATCTCCTTTATGATATTTTGTTTAACCTCGTACCCATGAGTAGAGAATTTTAGGACTGAAGACGCAGCCATATGGTACCAAAATATCATAGCTATTATGAACCCCCACCCCTGCTCCAGTACTTCCACTTCTACTAACAATACTGTGGTGCCTGCAGTGCGAGTCAAAATTTTCATTACGTTTTAGCTCTTTTGCGTCAACTGAACTCCGCTCGCAATGGCCAGCAATTTTCAATACCAAGACATGGAATGTTATGAATCATTTCACGGTGACACGCAAATCCCTGCGTGTGAAGCGCGGGACATGCTGCGTCGTGAATTCTCATCTGAGAATATCAAACTGATGGCATCGAAAAGAGCGGCAATGGAGTCGCATCAATGGCATTGGGCCATTTGCAGCTTCAATGGTATTAACAACCAGAGAGGTACTTGTGGGGGAGTGTATGAAATCAAGGAGAATCATGACATCATTTATATTAGTGGACTACCTCAAAATGTCCACATACGCGATGCACTGAATGCTCATTTTAGCGGACATGATGGCCTCGCTCTCGGATCATATCTCACAAACGAGGCATACTGTGAATGGGCGAAATTTCAAGTTCGCTTCATGCCATCTAAAAACCCTTCAGAAGATGCAAGACTTTTGCTTAGGTATTATCAGTTAAGACATATGGGAAGAGTGCCTCGATTTAACTAGACACGTGATATTTGATATAGATTTGATAATATAATACATTGTGACATACATTTTTTAATATAAACGCTTTGGATAGTTTAATTGCATTCGTTGATAAATGATTCTTACTCTCGCAACCTTCCAGCCATCTATAATATTGAAATCCGCGAAATTACTGTTTGTAGTGCGGTGGAGTAGCAGAACAGTTCTGGGTGTTAGGAATATTGTCTCGGGGGGCCCTTCCGCAATGAAAATTTTTCCGATGGAAAAAATTGGCAACGAAAATTATGGTGCTGAAGAAGGCTCAACATAGCCAAAATACAAAAACCAACCCTGAGGAGAATCTTGGGCTGTATGCCTTGGAGAGTTACTTGCTTCACCTTAGTGAAATCTTCGTTCGATTCAAGCAACATGCTGTAGTTACCGCAGTTTAAGCCTAGTTTCCATATCATCGGGGACGAATTGCTTTAAGGACGCTTGCGATGATATGGGTGCATGTTTTCAGCATGTCCCTGTCGACGGCGTCGGCGGGTACTGGGAATCAGTTGTCCACTATAAATCGCAGGAGCCCGGGGGGGTACTTCCATTGTGAAGAAGAAGGAAGGTGAAATGATGTTTTAGCGCCAGTTGCTAGGATCTCAGTAGTTGGTTAACTAATCGGGACATCGACCCTGGCCGTGACGCTACCGTGGCTGGGCTCGAACCCTGACCACACTGAGCTTCTGACACCACGAGTCAGCTGGATTACACCACGATGCCACAGCACCTTCAATTGTTCGTTATACTAGACGTGTCGCCCAAATGGGTAACTTTTCAGCGCCAATGTCCCTACATATTGGTTGATTTTTCGTAAAGAATCTCTACACATGGGTAGTAAAATATATATAACATTTTAAGCATGCATTGCTTCGAAAAGCCTGATGAAAATTGCGTTTTAGTTTTCAGTGCAAATGACTTTTCGACGCATATAGAGTTGCCACAGGCCCTCGGGCGTTAATTTGGGTTCAAACATTTGAGATATTGGTACAAATGGGTAAAAAATTTAGTTGTTTTTTTCTAGACATGGGTACCACGAGAAACAGAATTTATCAGTAGACATGGGTGGGTTTGGAAAAACCGGACGGCGCGTCTAGTCTCTTGAACAATGAAGTACCCCCCCCCCCCCGGGCGGCGCCGACGGGTACAGGGAATCAGTTGTCCACTATAAATCGCAGGAGAAGAATATGTGCAACTTTTTGGAACTGTGCACCGACTAGTTGAGGTCAAAAAGGAACTACTGTGGTTGCCAACTAGTTGGATTGGAAGTTAGTGATGCCGACAAGTTAGTTGTGATCAATTCTAGTTCCGAAAAATCGCCGATTAGCACTTAGCAGTCGGAAACGTGCGCAATGTCGCCAAAAGTCCGGCTTTACTATATAAGAAATTTCAAAACTTATAAGAGGTTCTATTTAGAGGTTATAGAACAATGCGTGGTTCAAAATCGTGTCTTATCCTTTGAGCTGTAGTGCCCTGTGACCTTTTTACGGAGTTGCCTCGTTTTGATATTTCTTAGACAATGGAGAAAAAGAACAGGAGGGGCTGGGTTCTTTGTCTTTGACTTTTCGAGGAAGGTGGAACAATCAGTGAAAATGTTTACACGTCCTCAACTAAGTCAAACAGCTGGTAAACTTGCTCAGATAAACTAAAGACTCTTGACGGAAGCGTCCGGAAAATCATCTAAACTTGCAGAAGTATTCAGCGAAGGCTTTTATGTGAAAAGGCAGCAGTTTCTTGCGCATTGATTGCCAGGTTCTAGGTCTGCGAAGGAGGGCCTAAAGACTAAGAGTTGCCTTCTCTTCAGAAACACAGCTTCTTTGCCAAGAAAAGCCTGAGAGTTAGGAAGCTGCAAGCATGGGTGAGCCTCCCGTTTCTGACCAGCAGAAGAAACGACAAATTTCTGTCCGAAGAATAGCAGCAGTTGAGGATATAGCAAGCATAAAGGAGAAGTTCAACAGACATCTCCATTTTACTGTTGTGAAAGACAGAAATGTGGCAACAAAACACGACTTCTATCTCTCTTTGGTGCACTCTGTGTGGGAGTATCTGGTGCATAAATGGATCCGAACTCAACAGCTGTATTACCAAAAAGACCCAAAGGTATATTAGAATCCTAAGCAGACTTCAAATCCTATGTTTTTCTATGTATGGTTCAACTAAAACTCAAATTTTTTTGGAAGTATGGGTGCTTCTAGTTAATATCTGTACTGCTCGGTTACAAATAAATGGGTGATGCTTATTAATTTTTTGGAAATCCCCCAAACTCACTAAGCACCCCAAACATTTTGGAACTTTGCTCTGACTAGCTGCCCTTGAAAACAAACTAATTGCCCTGCCAGAGCCCAGCAGGGTGCATTCCGTGTTACCACCACGCTTGAGCATACACCAGCCAAATGGGACCTCACCCCGAAAGAAACAATAGATCTATTGTTTTATAATTGAAATAATAGTCTAGGCTATTGTTTTTTAAAGATCCACGCCAGTACGCCAATAAAATTTCAGACTCTGTGCCGGAGATCTCCGGCGTAGGCTACACGGAATGCACACTGAGAGCAGAGCCATTTTATCAACAGGTCAGTTGCAATAAATGAGTTCCAAAAAATTGCTGATTAGTGGTTTGCAACTAGTTCTGGCTATAGTATATGCAATTGACATAATCCTTGCTTAACACATATAATCTTATTTAACACCAGGTACTTTTCTTGTTTTACAGCGTGTTTACTACTTGTCTTTGGAGTATTATCTTGGAAGAAGTTTGTCAAATACAATGATGAATCTTGATATCAGTGAGATTTGTGATGAAGCAATGGACCAGGTTTGATTCTTGATGATTTAGACTTCAAATTATTCAAAATTCAGCAGATATTTGTACAATGATATCGTTCCTTGGTCACATAAGCTCTTGTTAGATCACCAGGAAGAGAATGTGATGAGAATGTGGCCAGAGGTGGGAATGACCAAATGGTGAGCTAGTCTGGCTCGCAATCTATTGTTTTGTGTTCCATTCCCACCAAGGTCAAACTTGTCATGAAAGTGAGGAGAGTTGCAAGGTCTATGTAATTCCAGGGGAATAGAAAAAGGAATAAAAAGGTTTGGTCACATAGAGAAGAAGGGCTGGGATTGCACTGAAGGTGAAGATGAAATGGTGTTTCAGGGCCAGTTGCTAGGATCTCAGTAGTAAGTTAACTAATCGAGACCTCGACCCTGGTCGTGATGCTACCGTGGCTGGGCTCGAACCCTGACCACACTGAGCCTCTGACACCACGAGTCAGCTGGATTACACCACGACGCCACAGCACTACTTAGATGGGCCCTGGGATATTTAGTTTTTTTATATCAATTAAAAAGCATACCACATGAAAATACAACTACAGTGCTTATCATGGCGGAAATAGACACTGGGTCATCAAAGTTTCCACCATGGCAAGCACTTACATTTCAAATGTTATACATATTTTGAGAGAAATTTACAACGAGAACAAAAAGCATACAGTACAATATAACGCATAATAATGGATAGGGGAGGGGAGGGGATGATGCTTTGTTTACTTCTGAAACACGCCTCAGTCGAGTCTCTTCGCTGCCTTAATATAATCGATGGTTGCTTCCATGATCATTTTGTTTGCAATTAGGATCAGACTTGGATTTCGGTACAGACTTAGATTTCCAGAGTTGGACTTCCGTAATTCTGTATATTTATTGGTCCCCTGTGCTAAGCACAGAAATGCCCCACGGGGATACTTGACCAAGTTTTGGATAGGGATGTGCAGTCCAAGAAACAAAATGCCTACCCATATTTTAACCAAATTCCCCAAAATATATACCAAAAAATTGTACGAAAACCAAGAAAAGTGAAAACAAACGAAAATAAGACAGTTTGTATAGAGTTGATACTGATTTTCGAGAAATCGATACCTCTATGTTTATACTAATTTTCAGAAAATTAAGACCCATGTTTATACCAAAGTTGTGAAAATGATGCCCTTTTGGGTGGGACATCCCCTGTGCCCAAAATAGATTAAATACCCCCTTCTTGGGAGAAAGGCATACCTTGTGAGAAAAGCAAGATCCAACTGCTTGCAAAGTCTTGTAAGTGTCCCAGTAGACAATACTTGTCTTAGTTTAAAGTTATATACAGTTTTCTATTAAAATTGATTTTATGCCTTTGTATCCCAAAAGAATTAGTTGTCATAGTTCTTCGTACTTGAGTCTTTATAGGTATAAGGACCCTTGCATGTGATAAATAAGCTGATTATTTTTCTCTCCTTTCTCCAGTTGGGTCTTGATCTTCAAGAGCTTCAAGATCAAGAAATGGATGCAGGTCTTGGCAATGGAGGTCTTGGGCGATTAGCTGCATGTTTTATGGATTCATTGGCAACACTTGGTATTGCTGCACATGGCTATGGGTTAAGATATGACTATGGGATATTTGAGCAAAAGATTATCCATGGAGAACAGGTAGGCAACTGGAGCCACGGGGGTGGGGTTTCTTCCATACTTAAAGTACCTGGGGATGTGCCGCGCTGGGCGGTATACTTTTTCAGACTTCTAGTCTAGACAAGGGCATACTTTTTGGCAATTTTGGTCTGGCAAAGGGTATCATATTTGACAATGGAGCAGCAATGCTTACGTCTTTGATAGCCTTGGGAAGTAGAAATTCCATCGTAACCATTATTAAAAGAAACTGGTAAAAGGAATAAGTTGGCTTTTAAATTTTCTGACTTAAGAATAACAATTTAGAACGTATTTGTCTAGCAAATTTGGTAGAAACTGGTCTAGGTAGGGATACCATTTTCTCATGAAATCAGTCTAGCCAACAGTACCATTTTGAATATGCCTGTGGCAGACCCCTACCCAAATTTTGCCAAGAAGCTCCCCCCCCCCTTGACTGCAGTTATAGCATAAGAACCTTGTTTGAATAAGCATCCCCTAGACTTTCTTTACATGAGGAGATAAGGGAATAAGGGATTGGTATGGGAATGGATCGACCCAAAACTTGTTATAGATCTACACTGATTCACCCAGGAGCACTTGGCCCAATTTGTTATCCTCATATCTGCTATGCAATCTTTGGTCCAATCTTTTATGCTATCCTATATTTCTGTTGTTTAACAATACAATGAACAACTCCAAACAGCCCTGAATAAGTCTTAACATGAGAGGGCCAAGCCAAACATACTGAACACTCCTAACTGAATAATGTTGGACCGGAACATGTTTAGTACATTTTGCCAAGGCTCTAGCAGTTTCGAGGAAAATCTAGAAAACCCCGTCATTCTGAGTGAGAAATTCTATGAAAATCTTAGCAACTTAGACTTGAAATATTAGTCTTCTCAAATGGCAAAAGCTTCAAGAATAGATATCGTCCCTCTTCAACCATTTGATCCTATTTCTGATCAACCGTCCGTATAAGCCAACTTTGGACCCAATGGAAACGTCGTTTTGAGACATAAAGATAAAGGCCAAAAACGAGCATTGTTATTATATCAAGCTAGTGCAGCCACCCAGGATATCTTTGACACACTGCCTGTGGCAGAAGATGAAGCGCAAGGCAAGATTATAAAATCACACTCGAAAAAATGGACATTCACCCTGCAGAAGAACGTTCGTTTTTGCCAAACAGTGTCTCCTCACGTCGATACTTCGACTCACAGTCTCGATAATTCGTCTCGTCACGTCGATACTTCGACTCATCGTCTCGATACTTCGTCTCGTCACGTCGATACTTCGACTCATTGTATCGATACTTCGAATCGTCATTTCAATACAAATTGTTGGTGAGACCACAGATCAATTTGCTACAAGACTCCGAAAGCTAGCTTAACATTATTAATGGAATATAATTTTGATGGCATAATTATACTTTTTAAACGTGCAATTCAATTTCAGGTAGAATTTCCTGATGACTGGTTGAAATATGGCAGTCCTTGGGAGAAAGGACGTCCTGAGTACACCGTCCCAATTCATATGTTTGGCAAAGTAAAGTGTGACAAAGAAGGGTTTAATTGTGAATGGGTTGATACAGAAGTTGTTCATGCTGTTGCTTATGATGTACCTGTGGCTGGTTACGGCAACAAAGTTGTCAATACTATTCGACTGTGGTCTGCGAAATCTCCAGAAGACTTTGATCTCTCATACTGTAAGTGATTGCCTAACTTTGTATTGCAATTTATTCTTCTTGTAGACACGTTGCCAGAGAAATCTAAGGCCCCGTTTACACTATACCGGATAGCTACCGGAGCGCCGCGCCTCGACTTAACCCATATCGGATAGGGCAAGTGTACCGTGGCTGATTTCGACAACTTAACTTCGGAATTTCTCAAAGGCGGCAAGACTATCGGCCGCATGTCTTGATGCGCGGCCGCGTGTTTTGAAACACAACTTCAAGACACGCGGCCGCACGTTTTAGATGCGCGGCCGCGCGTTTTGAGAAAAGACTTCAAACCAGCTTTTAATCTTAGAAAATGCTCTCCTATTTTATTCTGGTCCATATTCTAGTCAATGCATTTATCAAAATCTTTGCCTAAAACATATTCTGCAGTCCGTTCAATATAGTTGCAGAGGTTTATTTTGTTTGGCTGGAAGGATTGCTTCGCTGCATCACTACAACCGGTTTTCAAATTCGGCTATGAAGATTTCAAGTTAAGTTTCAAGACATTCGAATCACAGATTAGAGAAGAGAAGATGTATTCGGTATTGAGCAAGCGGCACATAGTTTGGGTTGAACAAACATTCACGAACAAAAACGTTCTACCTTCATAAATACTTACAATAACAATTTAAGTACTTACAATAAACAATTTAAATACTTAAAAACAAACAAAAATAATTCATAAAACAAACTACCTAAAATGATAAATTTTCAGAGTTAAATAAAACTTTTCTAACTTAACTAGAACAACTACAATTTATAAGCATAGACTTTGTTATAAGTTAAATTACAAACAAAAATTCTAATCTAAGGAGATTAATTTTTGTTTAATTATACTGAGGAGGGCACCAACCTCACCTCTGCTGACAAACTATTCCAAAGACTTGTTCCTCGATAGAAAAAGCATTTTTTTCCATTTGCGGCCGTTTTTCTCGGTATCCTGAGATCAATGCCTCAGAGCCAAGAAAAAGTTACGATCACACGGTCATTGACCGGAGGAAAGTCAGTTAGCACAAAGGAAAATCTGATGCCACACCTAAGACACGCCTATTTTTCATTGTTAAGTGAGGAAGGTTTTCAGCTAGGGGTATTTTTGTCTAGAGGAAGGTTGAACACTTTTATGGACCCTGCAGTGGCTCTGTTACCAAGGGTACGAAAGATACAGGTTTCTAGTGAAAAGATTACACAAGTATAATGGGGCAAGGCCATTAAGCGACTTGTAGACAATCTGACCAGATTCATCGGTTATAAGATCAGCTATAGTCCTCAATCCAAGACTTTCTATTGGAGGTCTGCTTGGGGCGTCATAGGGACTGCCAGTAATAGAACTAGAACAGAACAGAATCTAGTATTGAACTAGAACTTGCATAGAACTTGCTATAGAACTTGCATAGAACTTGCATACAACTTGCATATAACTTGCATAGAACTTGCATATAACTTGCATAGAACTTGCTTTCTAGTATAGATAGAACTTGCTATTTTGAAATAAGGTTGTATGAATTAGTTAAACAGTTTGTTTATTTTTCTAGTTATGGGAGGTGATTATATTAAAGCTGTCCTGAAGCGCAACAAAGCAGAAAACATAACAAGAGTCTTATATCCAAATGATAATGTAAGATTTCTTTTCAAATTTTTTTATTTCGTATTTGTTTCTTGTTTCTCTTTCCGTGATGCCGTCATAGGTACACAAAGAGAGGGGTATCACTATACCCTTATTTTAAATGAGACTTCGGCTTATATGCAGTGGCATAGCCGACGGTGGTTACTTTAGGGCGTCCACTAAGGGCCCCTGCTCATTAGGGACCCGAGGAGCTGCTTTGAGTAACTTGCATCTTGTTTCCCGAGTTTCTGCAGATATTTTCGACATTTATTGCCGCAGATTCCTTTTCTCTCTTTTTCGCTCATTATTCGTGAATTTGAAGAAAAATTTGCTGCATTACCTCTCCTGAAGCGACCGCGCTCCCGGTCGTTGCACGCAGAGATTATTCCCTTACTCCAAATGTCCGCCGTCGTTAGAACGATGTCGTGCCGACTCAGACCTCTTTTTGAAAAGATCTGTTGTGAGAGTTATAGGAAAGTATTGCTGCAAAACTAGGGCCAAGAATTTAAAAGCGTCTACTGCTAAACCCCGAGCTAGTTTTCTTGTATATAATTAACTCACAGCCAATGAATTCTCAGGGTCTTTCCATTAGATTAAACTTTTTTTCTAATTGTGTATGTTGAACAGTTTTTTGAAGGCAAAGAATTGAGATTGAAGCAAGAATACTTGATGGTTGCTGCTACCCTTCATGACATCATTCGAAGGTATCAACATGCTGAGTATGCTGGCAACGTCACCAGGAAGTCTTTTGAACAATTCCCGGATAAGGTAATTTTCCGTCTTTTAAGCCCCGGCTTAACGTAAATTTCGAGGAACAACATTTGGGGCCTGGGGATGAGGAAGAGTCCTACTGTGGAGTGAGTGACCAAGCTTCTCAGTCAGTTCTTGCTAGACTGCTAATGTTAAGCTTGTTCGTGTGAGGTCAGCATCTGGATGGGTGACTTTCCAGATGGATGACTAAACAACTCACTCTTCCGTCCTTCGGAAGGGACGTTAAACTAGGGGTCCCATGCCTGGATGCGGCATGCATAGTAGGCCTAAATTAGCTGGAAAAGCTAGAAATAACAGCCTACTCAAAATAAAGTGACAACAACAACAACAACAACAATTGCAGTTTCGCCCTCATTGTATTAACCAGTTACAGATCTTACCATTGACTATGGAAATATCAACCCTTGATTCGTTATAGATGACGTCGAATTCTATTAATCTTTTTTCTTCTTTATAAAGGTTGCTATTCAACTCAATGACACACATCCAGCACTTGCTATTCCAGAACTCATGAGAATATTTGTTGACATCGAAAAGATTCCATGGGACAAGGTAAATGAAAAGTTGCTTTAATACTGTGCAGCTATCAATTTTAAACATTTGTGTTAATTTGCGGTAGATTTTATTTCTTTTAATTTAGGCTGCCACCTCTCAACGGCACATTGCCAAGTGCTTCATAATCCAACGGCCATTATTGCCTGTTGCACTCGAGAGTATATTTCAATTTTGTCAATACCAGACATACAATATCCCATGGCAATTACACTCAATCATAATCCATAATCAGTAAAATAGTTGCAAGAGATGTTTTCATCGGCTATTCTTTCAAAACGTTTGGGAGCATGGATATATCGTGGGGTAAATCCAGGTTTTTGAATTGAGAAAAACCCATCTTTTCATTTATCTTTGACTTATTCTATTGATCATCCAGCTGTAATCCATAAGCCGATTGGTGTTCAAAACACAATTCCAACAAAGCGTCGCATTTCTGATTGATTTCGATCCGCATCTGGATTTCTTCTCCGCATTAGTCAATTGTTTGGGTCAGCTCCTGGCCTTTTTTTACTCCGAGGAGTCTCAGACGGAAATATTTTTAAGCAGACAAAATTCGTTTTCTTACTCTTCAGATTTTCCTATTGGTTAATTTTATATATTTTTTAATTTCTTACAGGCCTGGGACATATGCTTTCGTACCTTTGCTTATACAAACCATACAGTCCTTCCCGAAGCATTGGAAAGATGGTCAACCTCGCTGCTTGATAAAGTTCTTCCACGTCATCTTATGATTATTTATGCAATCAACAGCCTTCACTTAAAGGTAACTATTCCAAATTTTTTGATAAGTCTATATTGTTATGAAGAAAGCAGAGAATTTTTGAGATAAATTGAAAGTTAGCTTGGTAGATTATAAGTTAGTTAGTTAGTTGGTTATTTAGTAAGTTGGTAGTTAGTAAAGCTATTTAGTTGGTTAGTTAGTTGGTTAGTTAGTTAGTCTTTTAGTCAGTCAGTCAATCAGTCAGTCAGTCAGTCAGTCAGTCAGTCAGTTAATTATTAGTTAGTTAGTTAGTTATCTAGTTAGTTAGTTAGTTAGTTAGTTAGTTAGTTAGTTAGTTAGTTAGTTAGTTAGTTAATCAACTAGTTAGTAAATAGTTAGTTAGTTAGTTAGTCAGCTTGTTAGTTTGTTAGTTTGTTAGTTAGTTGGATTTAGTTATATTTAGTTTGTTAGTTTGTTGGTTAACTGTTAGTTAGTTAGTAAGTTAGTTGGTTAGTTAGTTAATACTTTAGTTAGCTGGTTGGTAAGTTAGTTAGTCAGTTAGTTAGTTAGTTAGTTAGTTATTTGGTTAGTTAATTAGTTAGTACTTTAGTTAGTTAGTTAGTTAGTTAGTTGGTTAGTTAGTTAGCTGGTTAGTTAGTTAGTTTGTTTGTTAGTACATAAGTAAGAAAGTTAGTTCATTAGTTCGTAGTCATTTAATGAAGTTAGTTAGTTAGTTGATTGCTGCCTGTTTGACCTTTAATCCTTTGTTTTTTGTTTCAGAAAGTCGGTGAGATGTGGCCAGGTGACATGGACAAACTTCGTGAAATGTCGATTGTTATACACGCAATTTTTTTTATAAGCAACCGCTTATAAGCAACCAACATGTAGAAGGCCCAAAACTTTAAGCAACGTATAGTACCAGAGGAAAAAACCTAAGCAACATTTTAATTTTAAATAATTTATATCACTGCAAGCAATCAAGGATTTATCAACATAGAAGCTATTTCCATTCATTTGCCATCAAAACTCGCATATCGACGGAGTGTTACTCATTGACTACATTGTGTCAAAAGACATCAATGGTATAGAAATGGTACTTCTTGGCTGATTTTTTGTAGTATTTCTTTGCCGTATACTTAGGTGTTTTAGCGTTATGTTGCATAAAAAGCTATAGCAGAACTCCAAATTTGGCTGTTTTTCTAGCCTCTATACTATTATTAGGGCAAAATATACAGTTAAAATTAAGCAACTACTAAGCAACTTTTGCTTCTAAAAGGTGGCCATAAGAGGTCCAAAAATAAGCAACTTTTTGAACTAGGCCAGAGCGAAGTTGCTTATAAAAAAATTGCGTGTAAACTTACGTTTTCTGCCTCGTTCTCATATTACCATGGTTACAGTTATGTCAACGGTAAGTGGTTGTAATGGCCTA
The DNA here is from genome assembly GCA_014526335.1 of Chrysaora quinquecirrha. Taxonomy (NCBI): domain Eukaryota; kingdom Metazoa; phylum Cnidaria; class Scyphozoa; order Semaeostomeae; family Pelagiidae; genus Chrysaora; species Chrysaora quinquecirrha. The sequence goes on along the minus strand of JACTAT010000160.1, from coordinate 710,622 downwards.
AATCTACCGGGTCTAAAACGCTGTGAAAAACAATGTTTCTTTGTCTTAAACTTTAACTTACTAATTGGCGCGGGACAGTCCAGAAAAAATGCCGTTATATTATGAGTCCTAGACTTATTACACGAGTCCCACTATTCGCAAACAGCAACAACAACAACAACAAGTTTTCCACTGAAACTACGCCATTATTGAAATTCGAATTTCGAATTATGCTTTTTCTGAAACGAGGCTCAACGGTTTTGACCACATTTTCTGCTGAAAAATTATGAGTCGTAGTTTCAGCGTCCAGCATAGACTCAATAGCGAAACTACGACTCATGTAATAAGTCTATATGAGTCCCAGTTTGAGCGACCACGGTTTGGTATTAGTCTCGGTCTGATGAGCGATAACTGGGACTCAAGTAATAAGTCTAGCTGCCGACTGGAAATCGGCGATTTTTTGGAACAAATCTATTGCAACTGACTGGTCGACATAAGCAATCTGGCAAATACAGGGATGCCCAAAAAAAGGGACCCCCTAACTAAATAATTTACAAATAATTTATTCTTAAGTTGGAATTTCATGAAATTAATACTACATGATATTCAACTCAAGTGAGGTATATCATGTAAATATCATGATGATATGGGTTAGCATCTCTGAATAAATTGACTTTAAAACTTTACAATCCAAAAACGTACTGTAACAAAATATGCAACTTTATACCCTTACATAATCCTTACGCAACAAAACAGAATAATCAATAACTCATTCTTTCAGTCAAATGATATTCAAAATGTCCTCAATCCTGCTCAATACACTTCTCTAATATGACTGACCATACATTAACGGTCATGACAATTTTACTCTGGGATAATGATTCTCCTTCACGCACGATTGCAGTGCAGTACGCAATGATGGAGTATAAACAGCTAGTTTTTGGACATCATGAATTTAATGTCCCATTGCGCTGAGATGGAAGCTCTTATCATGAACATATTTCTACACGATATCGCACTTGACTTAAATATTACCTGGTATTAATTTGATAAAATTCCTCCTTGAGAAAATTTTTTCAGAAATTATTTACCTAAGGGGGTCCCTTTTTTTGGGCCACCCTGTAGTTGGCAACTAGTTCCTTTAGCTCCTTTTTGACGATCATAATTAATTTGTATTTCTTTTATATTTTTGTAGATAATTGGCCTTAATTAGCTTTTCTTAACAGCTATTGTAAACAGCCAACTTTAAATTAAAGAATTAATAATAATAATAATAACGGCAACTGGTCGATGCACAGTTCCAGAAAGTTGGGCATGTTCTACTGCGATTAGTTGACAGCTGATTCCCGTCAGTCGTGGTCGACCTGAGTGCTCTTGCTCTTTCGACTGCGATCAACGGTATCCAGAAAGTTCTGGCTAGTTGTCGACATGTCAACATAAGTTAGCAGTTACAACTAGTTGGCGTTAGTTCTATCGTACCGAGGTCGGCATAATTGGCCGATTTATCAATAGATTAATGTCAAATTCTCTTCACTAAAAACTATATTTGTTTAATTAATATCATATATTCAGTTTCAACCATGCGTCTACTTTTGTCTCTGCTTTTCGTTTAGTCTTGATTAATATGCTTTTTTCGTCATTTAATCGTAGAAAATTGACGAGAATTGGATAACTAATCTGGACGAGCTAAGCAAACTCAAAGTATTATGTGAACAGCCTAAATTCATGAAGGAGGTTATGAGAGTAAAACAGGTATGATTTATGCAGTGAAAGTTTTGGAGCATTTTGTATATCATCATATCTTCATATGCATTTTGTATATCATAATATTTTTTTTTGTATATCATCATATTTTTTTTGTATATCATCATATTTTATTAAGTTTTGGAGCATTTTGTATATCATCATATCTTCATATGCATTTTGTATATCATCATGTTTTTTTTTGTATATCATCATATTTTTTTTGCATATCATCATATTTTATTAAGTTTTGGAGCATTTTGTATATCATCATATCTTCATATGCATTTTGTATATCATCATATTTTTTTGTATATCATCATATTTTTTTTTGTATATCATCATATTTTATTAAGTTTTGGAGCATTTTGTATATCATCATATCTTCATATCTTCATACCTTTCTCCGAAATCATAAACCCTATCTCACCTTGGAGGAGCACATAGTGCCCCCCCTACTGAAATTTTGATTCTTGTGTCTAAATTGCAATCGAAAGCCCCCCCCCTCAATATTTATCAAAGAATTTCTACCTTTTGCGGTTCGAAATATGAAAATTATATTTCTCGTTGAATAACTCTGTCTGCATGGCAACAAATTTGTCATCAAGTGATTTACATCACCAAAAGTTAATGTCTTCGGTAAAATCTCCATTAACGGACAACGGACACCTCGATACAACGGACACTTCAATACAACGGACAATAATTTTAGTCTTAGAGGTGTCCGTTACATCCTTGAGGTGTCCGTTGAATCAAATTGCTACATATATGTCCGCGAATGTGAACCATCCAATATTCGCTTATCAACCTAGCAGAATTTCTTTATTAAAAACTCGCGTGTTTTGGGTTTTTTGAAGTCCTTCTCTTTTCTCATTAGGAAAATAAAATCAGATTTGCTGCTTACATCAAAGAACATTATAACATTGATGTGAATGTTGACTCGATTTTTGATGTCCAAGTGAAGCGAATCCACGAATACAAGAGACAGCTATTGAATGCACTTCATATCATCATATTATATAACAGTAAGTACTGCAGGGAATTTTTAATGTACTATGTGATAAGGCAATTTCCCCGTAGGCCCGCAGTCCTGGCACACCACTGTGAAAAAATAATGCTTTTGCCCAAATAGCCTTCCTCAAATAGGGCCCCCCTCAACTTTTCGGTGATGAAAAACATTTTCTCTCCGTCCGATCGCTTAACCAATCATTGGCAAAACTTAATTGAAGGAGCTAATATTTTTAAGTAAATGTTTGAAATGGCTACCAGATCAATTCTGGCAACGTCAATTTTCAAATTTTTCCGGGATACATGACCCGAACCCCTAGATTTATGCGTATTGGTTAATAATAATGATTTACGTTTTCAATTTGGCCTTGTATCGCAATTTTCTTAATCTTTGCATCCCGATGCATTGTTTTCACTGGAGTTCTGTTAAGGCCTGGCTATACTAGGAGATATGTCGCGCGCGACATTGGTGTCCTCTCGGTGTCTCCCAGTTTAGCCACCTGGGAAACTTAGTAGCGCGCGACATAATTTGTAGCAGGAGAAACGCAAAAGTTTCTGGGAGACAACAGAAACATTTCTTGTCGCTGCGACATGCAAATGACTGTTGCTCGCTTGTCACTCGCATGTTAAGCCACCCTGGGAGACACGCCGAGTACAGTGTCGCGCGCGACATGTCTCCTAGTTTAGCCATAGCTTTAGGCACCTTCAGTGAAGCAAGCACCCAGAGTATCGAGATGTATGTCATGACGCAAGGAGCCGGGGCCCTTTCCTTGATTTTTCCCAACGACGGAAAAATCCTTTAAAACTATCCTGAAGTCATGTATAGTCTTTGAGCCGTACCAAACTTCTAAATTGCTGAAAAAGTGGAAACATCATAGGGCATCCTTAAAGGTTTTTTTTTCGTCTGACACGGAGTATTAACATCAGAAACAGACCAAAACAATTGTCTTAGGTTGTATCAACCTCGTCCCCAGGCCCCAAATCGAATTTCCTTGAATCTCAACCGTCAAATCGATTTTGGGCCTGGTACCGGCCACAAAATCTGCCAAAAGACTGGCAATTTTGGCCTAGGCATAAAAACAAGATGTAGATTCCGAAAGCAGATGTTCTTAGTGAGGAACTTCAATTCAATTCAATTCAAAGAGTTTCATTGAAAATCTGTCAGGCAAGATACAATATCTCATGTAGCATCATATTTTGACTTTTATAGATGTTTTTTACATAGTTTGCGCCCTATCGAAATGTACCAATCAAAAAGAGCAGCTGAATTGGCATTGTGTTTTAAACACCAATCAGCTTGCCGCCTACTGCGGGAAGATCAATAGAATTAATTGAAGGGTCCAAGTGAGAAAACGAACTCTTTCTGTCTACACAGAACCGACCTTTTGGTTTTGATGTGGAAGAAAATATGGAATACTAGAACCAAGAGATTTATGCCTTCTTGGTAGAGTTTAACTTTCTTCACATTGAGTATTTTATTTCTGAATTTTGGAATTTTGGAAGGAATTTTCCTGTTATTTTAGTGGGGATGATTGGGGACATTTTTTTTATAAGAAACCGCTTATAAGAAACTATATATGCCTTTTTTCTAAAAATCAAGAAATTCTTCTATATGGGCTAAGAAGTAAAAAAAAAGTTAAGAAATTATGCCCTTTAATTCAGCATTCTACTTTACTGATATGCTTACGTAGAAACAATCCCCAAAAACTTTCATAATTAGAGTCAATTCCGGGAAATGTCCATATTTTTACTGCTAAAAACATAACCCTTCACATTGAGAAAGTATTTCACGAAATTTGTGAATTTTCGATTTCAAAGTTAACTTATACTATACCAATTGTGCCCAAAGTTTAGAAACACTACTATATGACTCAGAGCATAGTCTCTTATAAAAAATTAGTGTAGTTGGGGTAGCTTAATGGAGAAGGTTCCTAGCTAAAGTTGTTCGACTACCAAAGGAAAGCTTTAGTAATCAGAGAGTCTAAATATCGACAAAAAGAACTTGCACTTTGGAAGATGTTTGTTCGACATTTTATCATAAGCGTAAAACATAATCTTCTGTAATTTATCCCACATTTGATATGATCTTCTAGGCCGCTCCTGGATACCACGCAGCAAAACAGATTATCAAACTCATTGTTGGTATTGCCAAAGGTAAGATTTCTCATCAATCCGAAATATAAGCTCAAACCACCGATTTGATCGTCATTCAAGGCCCTTGCAAACTATCAATCATTGACTATGATAAAAAAATTTTGGGCGAAACATTTGAAATTTGCTTGTAAACTGAAATGTTTTACTGTTTGGACGCGGCGCAAACAATTTTCAACAAGCATGTTTTCTTTGATGCAAACGTATAAATTGTTTTTGAAGTTTTTCCAAAATATTGCTAATTGAATTCTGTTTGTCAAGCTGCGTAATGTAGTGGATAGCACTTGCGCTATTTCTGCTCTTAAGGTTTGTGGTTCAAATGCAGGTTAGGGAGCAGGAAATTATAACGAATAAAAATCTTTTTTCCTGTCAGTTGGAGAGAAATGTGCAAACTCTCTGATCACGTAAAATGGCGAGCCCGTCTCAAATTTTTCTGATGTTAAAGAGCCATTGAGGGCATAAAACGGTGACCACCCTCTGAATGGTGGTTTCCGTTCAGAGAGTGGTCACCAGTGAAGAGGTCGGCCTGGTGTTGATATTCCAAGAAAGACAGCTGCGTGAATGAGACCACAATATTAGCCACACCAGCCAACAGTTGAAATGAAATGTCGCCGGGTGCCTGAAAACAAGTAACCGAACAAGACAATTAAAGCACTGTTTTATGACGTGGCCAAACGGTCAAACATTACTTGTAAATGTAATCTCGAATGTTTGACCAGCAATTTTTGATCGTTTGGTCAGAGTCTAGACTGCCATACCTCAGCTTGTTAAGAATTAAACAGCCTATCAGACACTATCTGTTCTTTTGTTGATGATATTTTTTCCTCCTCACATCTTGATGTTTTCCTTTACAGTTATCAACAATGATCCCATTGTTGGAGACAGGCTCAAAGTTGTCTTCTTAGAGAACTACAGAGTATCTCTTGCCGAGAAGAGTATCCTTTACTAGTGCACATTTATGTATAATATTTATTGTTTGTCTCAATGCCTAACCCTGTCATGAGTGCGGTGACTTGTCCCTAGTTCCTAACTTTCGCTCACATTGAACCGAATTGATGTTGTTGTTGTTCGCTTTAGTTAGTTTAAGCGTTCAGCAATTCAACTCAATAGCGACAAATAAGACTCGTGTAGTTAGTCTAGGTTAGACTTAAAACAGAATCTTGGCTTCGGCTCATAAAACTCGTGCCAACACCGCAAAACAATTCCCTATTGCAGTTTTGGCTTGCACCACCATAAATTTTCTCTACAAAAGGGACCAATCACATTACTCCAATCGCCTTTAACACATTAAAATGGGTCTAAAATTGTGTTTCCTTAAAATTTAGTATACAACTGCATATCGAAGTAATTTCATTGGGTGATTCCTGGGTGAAGGCAGCGTTTTGGGGTAAGAAAAGTAGCATTCTATTTGAGTTGTTCAACCTTTTGTTAACATTGCCTTGACTACGATCCACAGTTATCCCTGCAGCTGATTTATCCGAGCAGGTAAATTCTTAATAAAAATAGATTTGTTTAAGTTTATTTAAATCATAAATTCTATAGTCTGCATCCAATTTTATCCTGTGTGGTCCTAAAACTTTGGCCGAATAATCAGACATTGTTTATCAAACATTTGAAATGTGCATGCAAATTGTTTGTCCGTTTTGGCACGTCGCAAAAAATTGCCCGCCAAACAATTGAAAGAATGTTTTATTTTTTGCTTGCGTCAAGCAAAGAATGTTTTGAAGAAATTTGGCTTAGTTTTGCTTGTTAGTCAATGTTTTGTGACGTGGCCAAACATTCAAACATTGCTTGACCAGCAAATTTCAAATGTTTGACAAAAATTGTTCGACCGCTCATTAAAGCCGCTGAATAAAGACAATTGTTTCTTACGTAATGATAATTTTTGTTTACAGATTTCTCTTGCGGGAACCGAGGCATCTGGAACAGGAAATATGAAATTTATGGTATGTTGTTTAGAGAATAATGCCAATTTGTATTTATATATGTTTGTCTGTCTGTATGTATGTATTTATCGTTTTTCATTGCTCATCTCATAGCCGTAACCACTTGTTCATATCTTTCATATCATTTTAATGTTTTCAGTTGTACAAAACTTCTGGGTCGCGAGTGGAGCTTCCTTGAAAGCTTTTAGCGTCTTACACTACACATAATATAAAGATTTGCGGTCTGCTTCTGACGTTTATACCTCTTAGGAGTTCCCGACGAAATAAGCTTCCTCAAAGAGGTGCTGAAATGTCTTGGAACATACTTACTTGGAACGTACTGCACTTTGTTTATCAGCAATGTTTTGAACGTTTTACCTCTACGCAAAACATTGCTTGATAAGCAGAATTTGTTTGGTAATACTTTTGAAGAAGTTAATAACTCCTCAAAACATTTGTACCCACCTAACCTATATGATATTGATTTTGATATTGATATTGATATTGATATTGATATTGATATTGATATTGATATTGATATTGTTATTGATATTGATATTGATATTGTTATTGATATTGATATTGATATTGTTTATGATGTTGATGTTGATATTGATATTGATATTGATATTGATATTGATATTGATATTGATATTGATATTGATATTGATATTGATATTGATATTGATATTGATGTTGTTATTGATATTAGTATGGATATTGATATTGATATTGATTTTGATTTTGATTTTGATATTTATATTTATATTGATATTGATATTGATATTGATATTGATATTGATATTGGTATTGTTATTGATATTGATATTGATATTGATATTGAAATTGGTATTGTTATTGATATTGATATTGATATTGTTTATGATGTTGATATTGATATTGATATTGATATTGATATTGATATTGGTATTGTTATTGATATTGATATTGATATTGATATTGTTAATGATGTTGATGTTGATATTGATATTGATATTGATATTGATATTGTTTATGATATTAATGTTGATGTTGATGTTGATGTAGAAACATTTGTATCCACCTAACCTACGACTATTCAGCTTCTCATGAAAGTCTTAATGTAGTATTGCATGGTTATGCAGATTATATTGCCGGAACATTAATCTTGATTATTTTCTGATTGTTTGTTTTCTGTTCCAGTTAAATGGCGCATTAACCATTGGAACACTGGATGGTGCAAATGTAGAAATGAGAGAAGAAATGGGTGCTGATAATATCTTCATTTTTGGCATGACAGTTGAGGAGGTGGAAGAACTAAGAGCGAAAGGGTAAAATAAATTTCTAAAATTTCCAAATTTTAAATTTCTAAGCTTTAGATTTCTAAGTTTCTAAATTTCTAAATAGCAATATATAAAGGGTATATCATGCTCCTTTATATTATGGTCTTCCTTTATTTTATAAGGAAGTCGTGGTTACTCATGGTTACTCTGGCTAAATGCATACAAAATGCATATACAATTGTGGCTACCCGTATGGTTGCCCGATGGTTACCCCTGACTTTATCCATTGGATCATCCTGATGGTTGCTATTGTATCATAGCTCGTTATCTGTTACATTTTCCTGTTGAGATTCGCATTATATTTGCGTCCGTTTTTCTTTCCCCATCTGTTCTAATCGATAGACAATATTGGAAAAAATACATTGGAACAGCCTGAATAGTTTTGTTAATATCTATGGGTTACCCCTTCTCCTCCGTTACAATGTTGTTACAAACAAAAGTTGTCTTGCTTCGTTACCAACAGTTTTTGGGGGCAGGCGGGGGTTAGGATCGCAAAGGAGAAGCATTGGAGTTGTTTAAGTTAGAAAATGCTGTAATAGGCGTTGGAAAAGAGGCCTTATTCCAAATATTTTGGCTACGTTTGTATTTAGGCTCACATTGCAACAACTAGGTCGTATACGGTCATGTATTATTATTTCTAGGTACAAGCCAATCGAATACTACAAGAAAAACCCAGATCTCAAGAAAGCGATTGATCTCATTCGAAGTGGATTGTTTTCTCCTAATAATCTTGATGAATTCAAAGACCTGGTTAACGACCTACTCTACCATGACAGGTGAGAGTCCTTTTTTTTCGAAATAAACTTTCCAACCAGCGGCCAACATTATGCAGTTTCTATATATTCATGATATAGAGTTTCCTATAAAAAATTGTGTCAAGCATCCAAATGCCGTCTACTCTTAGGTGCCTAATTGCCATCCCCCCGCTAATTAATTTTTTGAAAAATTTCCAAACCCTCCCCGCACTTATTAGGACCCCTTCCCGCTTATTAATATTCACATTAATTTTGATGTTGGTGGTTTTAACTTGTGTCACTTTGACCTTCTTTGTATGAAATTTCACTTGTACAGTCTATTTGTTGATTAACGCTATGGATTGCCTAACGTATGAGTACTATAGGGCAGTCGCAATGTATTTCTGCAGTTCTCTGACAAACTTTGTTAAATCAATTCCGACCCCCCGTCAATTAGATCCCCCCGCCTATTCCGACCCCTCCAGCAATTGGGCACCTGTTTCGGCTATGTTGAGCCTTCTACAGCACCATAAATATTTATATATTTATTATTTAGATATATTTGTTATGAAAACACAAAAAGCCAAATGGGAGGAGAGCCTTGGGCTGTATGACTTGGAGGGTTACTCGTCGATTTGATTGAGCTCTATAGCTCAGTGGAAACGTCGTTGGCTCTCTGATCATGCAGATTGTGTTCAAATCCCATGTGGTAAGATATAGGGTGTATAGCTATATCGGATTTTCAAGAGAGTTCTTGAAAACGCAATTCCAAGTAGAACATATGTGCCAATCTTAATCTCAAACTCTCATACTTCAGGTTTTTACTTCTTGCTGATTTCGAATCTTATATTGAATGTCAAGATAGAGTCAGTGAATGTTATCAGGTAAGGATTACTTTAATAAGGATTCTGTTGTTGTTTTGAAGTTACATTTGGTGGTCAGTGGCTTGTATAGGAAAGTATCAATAGTCAGCTGTTTTGTCGGTGTACCAACCCGTTTGCCTGAGCGAGAAAATTTCATTTTCGGTCGGTCATTCTGTTTAATAAAGCATATTACGGAGGTATGGTCCACTATAGACTTATTCCATGAGTCATAATTTTCGTTCCTTAGGCCAATCTGAACAACTCAAGAGCATTAGGCCTAGACTTATTACCTTCCTACCACTCTCGGAAATAGCTTCTAACAACTACAACAACATACAGCTGTTTCTTCAGAGTGGAGCGGGGTGGTGCAGTGTGGAGGAGCGTAGGCTACGACGAATGTAATAAGTCTACATTAGGCCAGGCCCAATATTTAAGTAAACAGTTGTTAGTCTTTGAGTTGTACAAAATTTAAAATTGCGATGAATAGCGGAATCATTTTCGGGCATACTGCCAATTTTGTCGGTGTACCAACCCGTTTGCCTGAGCGAGAAAATTTCATTTTCGGTCGGTCATTCTGTTTGATAAAGCATATTACGGAGGTATGGTCCACTATAGACTTATTCCATGAGTCATGATTTTCGCTCCTTAGGCCAATCTGAACAACTCTGAGCATTAGGCTAGGCCCAATTTGTAAGTAAACAGTTGTTGCTGTTGCCAAAGGCTGCTGTTGCTGTTTTGGAAGAGTGGGACTTATGTAATGGGTTTTGGTCCACTGTAAAATCAAAATAAGGAAGAATCAAGAAATTGAGAACCAAAAGATAGAAGGAGAGGAGGGTGGGAGGGGGAGATAGCGTGTATAGGTCGACAGGTCATTAAGAACATTCCATTGTAAAAACTGAAAAAAAAGAGGGGCCTTTCAGTCGTCGAAATGGTGTACGACATTCTCGTTGAAGTTAAGGAATTTTAAGGGATTTTTGTTTTGAAGAACAGGATCCCGAGCACTGTACTGTATTCTTTTAGAAATACAGGGATTGTAAGGGACTTCTGTTTTAAAGAATAGGATCCCAAGCAAAGGTATACGGCATTCTGGTTGAAGTAAAGGGATTTTAAGGGATTTCTGCTTTAAAGAATAGGATCCCAAGCAAAGGTATACGGCATTCTGGTTGAAGTAAAGGGATTTTAAGGGATTTGTGTTTTAAAGAACAGGATCCCAAGCAAAGGTATACGGCATTCTGGTTGAAGTAAAGGGATTTTAAGGGATTTCTGTTTAAAGAATAGGATCCCAAGAAAAGGTATACGGCATTCTGGTCGAAGTAAAGGGATTTTAAGGGATTTCTGCTTTAAAGAATAGGATCCTAAGCAAAGGTATACGGCATTCTGGTTGAAGTAAGGGGATTTTAAGGGATTTCTGCTTTAAAGAATAGGATCCCAAGCAAAGGTATACGGCATTCTGGTTGAAGTAAAGGGATTTTAAGGGATTTCTGCTTTAAAGAATAGGATCCCAAGCAAAGGTATACGGCATTCTGGTTGAAGTAAAGGGATTTTAAGGGATTTCTGCTTTAAAGAATAGGATCCCAAGCAAAGGTATACGGCATTCTGGTTGAAGTAAGGGATTTTAAGGATTTCTGCTTTAAAGAATAGGATCCCAAGCAAAGGTATACTGCATTCTGGTTGAAGTAAAGGGATTTTAAGGATTTCTGCTTTAAAGAATAGGATCCCAAGCAAAGGTATACGGCATTCTGGTTGAAGTAAAGGGATTTTAAGGGATTTCTGCTTTAAAGAATAGGATCCCAAGCAAAGGTATACGGCATTCTGGTTGAAGTAAAGGGATTTTAAGGGATTTCTGCTTTAAAGAATAGGATCCCAAGCAAAGGTGTACGGCATTCTGGTTGAAGTAAAGGGATTTTAAGGGATTTCTGCTTTAAAGAATAGGATCCCAAGAAAAGGTATACGGCATTCTGGTTGAAGTAAAGGGATTTTAAGGGATTTCTGCTTTAAAGAATAGGATCCCAAGCAAAGGTATACGGCATTCTGGTTGAAGTAAGGGGATTTTAAGGGATTTCTGCTTTAAAGAATAGGATCTTAAGCAAAGGTATACGGCATTCTGGTTGAAATAAAGGGATTTTAAGGGATTTCTGCTTTAAAGAATAGGATCCTAAGCAAAGGTATACGGCATTCTGGTTGAAGTAAGGGGATTTTAAGGGATTTCTGCTTTAAAGAATAGGATCTTAAGCAAAGGTATACGGCATTCTGGTTGAAATAAAGGGATTTTAAGGGATTTCTGCTTTAAAGAATAGGATCCCAAGCAAAGGTATACGGCATTCTGGTTGAAGTAAGGGGATTTTAAGGGATTTCTGCTTTAAAGAATAGGATCTTAAGCAAAGGTATACGGCATTCTGGTTGAAATAAAGGGATTTTAAGGGATTTCTGCTTTAAAGAATAGGATCCTAAGCAAAGGTATACGGCATTCTGGTTGAAGTAAAGGGATTTTAAGGGATTTCTGCTTTAAAGAATAGGATCCCAAGCAAAGGTATACGGCATTCTGGTTGAAGTAAAGGGATTTTAAGGGATTTCTAAATTAAAGAATAGGATCCCAAGCAAAGGTATACGGCATTCTGGTTGAAGTAAAGGAATTTTAACGGATTTCTGCTTTAAAGAATAGGATCCCAAGCAAAGGTATACGGCATTCTGGTTGAATTAAAGGGATTTTAAGGGATTTCTGCTTTAAAGAATAGGATCCCAAGCAAAGGTATACGACACTCTCGTTGAACAACGGGATTTTAAGGGATTTTTGTCTTAAAAATAGGATCCCAATCAAAGGTATACGGCATTCTGGTTGAAGTAAAGGGATTTTAAGGGATTTCTGTTTTAAAGAATAGGATCCCAAGCAAAGTTATACGACACTCTCGTTGAACAACGGGATTTTAAGGGATTTTTGTCTTAAAAAATAGGATCCCAACCAAAGGTATACGGTATTCTGATTGAAGTAAAGGGATTTTAAGGGATTTCTGTTTTAAAGAATGGGATCCCAACCAAAGGGTATACGACATTCTTTGGATGTGAATCGCCCCTCGGCAAAAGAATTAACTAACAGCCAGCCTCAGTTTGAATTTACTAGTATAAAGCAATAATTTGCTTTTGATAGGATCAAATCTCCTGGCTTCGAATGTGCATTATGAATATCGCAAGTTCTGGTAAATTCTCAAGCGATCGTACGATTCTTGAGTACGCAAAAGAGATTTGGAATGTGGAACCAGCCCTTCCTAAAGGGTTAGAAGAAGAATGAGAGACACAACTTAGGCCTACTTAATTTCGTTTCCATTTGCTTTTCGCTGCCTGCATTCAGTCGTACTGTGTAATCAGAAATTGACTTCTTTGCTAAGACTTCACTGCTGAGAAAATTGATCTGAATTTATTCTCTGAATTTATAGCAATTTTAATTACTAGAATATTTCAGGGCGGAGCAACAAAAAATTTTTAGGGGGGCACAGAGTTAAAATTTGCCGACAGAAGGGCGTGGCTTTTGAAGCCACACCCATTTTTCATTTTGGTTTTTCCAATAATCAACATGAAATCCAATTTAAAAAACAAGACTCCCTTAACTTTTTTTCAAGAATCTAACTTTTTTCTTTTTTGTTTGCGTTTTGTGGCTGATTTATTCATTTCATCGATCCTTATACTGTATGTACTGTATAAGCTTCGAAGATAGAGACTGAAACCGACGCAGATATTCAATGATATTTTTTCTCGTTTTAGTACTCTAATCATGCTCTAATTTAATGGAATATCTATTATTGTCGAGTTTATTGTAACCGAGCTTCTACGCATTTTATTGAAAAATGCCGAACAAGAGAAATCCCAAATCTCCAGACCGATATCATCATTTGCCGAAAAAACCTTCTTTGTGCCGACGTTTGCAACATTGGGGGGGTACAGCGCCCCCCTGTACCCCCCCTTTGGCGACGCCCCTGTTAAAAAAGTTCAGGTTTTTATTTTTCATAAACTTTCTGTGCTGCTGGACCTTAATTTCGTTTCTACTCCGCGAGTCACCTGAAGGTTCATTGAACCGTTTCTGTTTTATGGTCAGGCTGTGTCATGTGATCTTGTCATGTGAGCCACTCCTAGACTGGGTACCAGACTACGTCTGTGAATTCTGAGAATTTTTTTAGTTGATCATTGACTTGCCAAATTTCCTTTTTGCTTGCTTGTGGGGGAGACGCCTTGGTTCAATTTGTGTCTTGGTATCGTTCAACGGAAATGTTGCTACCTAATTTGCTAAAAATATGAGTAAAGATAGAAAGACGTTGGCAGGTGAGGTAACGGACCTCATACGAAAAACTGCCAAACCTCGACGAGATGGGAAATTGATATTCAAATTTGACAATTTCTTGAAAGAATGGCAGAACCATAGTCCGGATACAGCGTTTTCCAGCTTTGGATTTGGAAAACTCAAGAAGTTCCTGCAAACGGACTGTTTTTGTCAAGAACATAATCCTGCAAATGGGGAATTTTGCTTCAAAGAACCAGGTAAGAGTGGCAAAAAAGAAAAGAAGAAGAAGAAAGGCCATGCACAACAACAGGCAAGCGAAGAAGGAACTGTCATGGCGGTCGATGAAACTGCAAGGGAAGAAACAAGCGATCAAAATGCGTGCACTGATGAAAATGACACCTTTCAGGCTCAAAAAACTGAAATTAGCCTTAAAAATGCCAAATCAGAGGTAAAAGGCCAGAAGAGTGATACTAGTGTAATGGAAGAAGAGAAAGAGACTGCAACTGGAGGTGAAAACCAAGTCCCGCCATATCCGGATAGAAACGAGCTCGAGTCATTCGAGTCATTCGAAGTACCAGAACACTCCAAGTAAGTACAAATTTTATACACACCAGCCATCCTATAAAATCTAAGAATTTAATCAGAAAACTTCCTCCTAGATCTTCCCAAATCTCTGCCAAACCTATTGTTTTTGTGAAAAAAAACCTTGATTTGTCATTTTAGTTTAATCAATAAATGAGAGGCATCAGAAATTCCTAGTGAACTAAAAAATATGTGATGTATGACGAATTTTGCAACCTTTGAGATATGATGTCAATTTCATGAAACCAGATAAATGTTTTCCATGATATGTGCAAGTCATAAATTTTCTGTATTATGACCAGGGCCATCCTTACATTGGGGGTGTTGGGGGACACCCCCCTGGAAAAAGGACCATTCGGCAAATTGGTAGTTTCGGTCGGCGAAATCACTCTTTTATGCATTCATGAATCATTTATTTAGAGTAAAGGCCAAGTAAAAAACAATGGGAAATAAAACAGAACTACTGCAAATGCATGGAGCATCTTTTCTTGACAAGGGAAGGCCGACCAACGAAGTCATGCAATCAAAATTTTCCGGAATCCCTCCAGAATATGCCATATTTTTTCCATTTTCGACGTTTCACCGGCCACGATGCACCAGAGCAACAAATCTATAGATGTATTCATTGTACTGTAGTATCAATTTTTGTACTGTAGTTTTGTTTCACTCAAAGACTATAAAAATTCCGTACGATTTCCAGGATAGAGTTTCAAGAAAATGGCATTTTAAGAGTTCTGAAAGGGCTGTTAGAGCGATTCTAGCTTCAGGTTTTTCCAAAATTTTCCGGGGAGCATGCCCCCGGACCTTCCTAGCAGCGTGCGCCTTCGGCGCATGTTCTACCACAATGCCCGTTTTACTCATGCCCATCAAAATTTAAGCACCCTCGTAAGCCGATTTGATGACGCCTAGAAAGATTTTTCAGTTCGACTCTAGTCAGCAAATCGATACGGTCACACCCCCCTTGACAAATTTTGTCAGGACGGCCCTGATTATGACAGTCACATTGACAACGTCAGCATGAAATATTGCATGTTGGAAATGTGCACCATTTCACAACTGTTAATATGCCTCAATAATTAATTTCAATTTACTGTACCTTGTTTTCCATCAGTGCCAAAAATGAACTCTAACCAACCAGCTATAAGATTGTCATCCTATATAGTCATGCATGT
This sequence comes from Chrysaora quinquecirrha, assembly GCA_014526335.1. Taxonomy (NCBI): domain Eukaryota; kingdom Metazoa; phylum Cnidaria; class Scyphozoa; order Semaeostomeae; family Pelagiidae; genus Chrysaora; species Chrysaora quinquecirrha. Next base: position 694,873 of record JACTAT010000160.1, on the reverse strand, counting down.
CTTTCAGAGTTTTACAGTGACAAACATTAATAGCTAAAATGCTTTTTCTTCATTTATTATAGATATATACAAAAATTTTCTCCAATCCACAGGTCTCGATTCGGAAAAATGGTAATAGCTCTCTATGATTGTGGTTTGATTGCCTTGAGGTATCTGTTTCTAAAATTTCATAAAGGATGGAAAAATTGCCCCAATGACATTGTCAAGTTCAATTATGGCAACTTCCGATGCGATTTTAAAGACCAGAAACAGGCATTTTGTACAGGAAATATCTACAGTTGGGACATAACATTGATTTGTAAAGTCTTGCTTTTTCGTCAGCTCAGTGGGGACAAGAAGTTGGAAAGCGCAGTGAATTCAATAAGGCAAATAAAGAATAAGCTAGTTTCCCATAAGACTAACCCACATCTTACAAAGGATGAGTACACCAATGTTATTAATGATATGGAGGCTGCCTTGACTGACATAGGATTCTCTAAGACTGATTTCAGATCTGCATTAAAAGGTAAGTGATCTCAGACCATTTATTCTATAACTTCCTATTAACTCGCATACAATGTAAAGTCCCAACTTTAAGAAATCACTCTATAAGAATTTCAGTCCTTTATTTTTCTTAAGAAGAATGGGAAAACAACATTTCACTAGTAGTCTGCAGTCAGCATGCAGCACTATGCTGCAATGCATACCTTCAGTGCTTCACCAAATATCACGCTCGTGAAAGTAGTTTTTCTTCAAATGAAGTGCCCTTGTGCCATCTCGTAAACATGCATTGAAGTATATAATCCCTCATGAATATAACCTTTCTATGATTTGAGATTTTCATAAACTTGTACATAGGCAATGGCTCTCTGATGCCATTTTGTTGATTATGAATGTAGCAATCTCGGACATCCCATTCCTTCGAATATGTTAAACTGCCATTTTCTGAGGTGCTTTCAAATTTATCTTTTTTGAACTTGATTAGAAATGAACTTGCAGAATATTTCTACTTTGGAAAAACCTACTTTGAATAGAAGAAAGCCTTCCTTGACCAGGTACCTCCCACAAAACCCTTTGTTTTCAGACCAGCTGAAGAGTTCCCTAAACAGAGGTGGGGGCAGACTTGAAAATTGTGAGTAAGACGCCCCCAATATTGAAGCATTCTGGTCTCCAAACTTTCAATAGTTCTTCAGCGTTAGTTATGGAGCTCCTTAGCATTAAATGGACTGTGGTTATGCATATCGCATTTGAAAGGGAGTTATTTTATCCAAGCTGTAAATCTGGGTTATTGAATTTGGGTTACTGAGAAATATACAGATGCCTTCTCTCTTTTAGAATACAGTACATCCTCAATTATCCGAACCTAAATTTTCCGAAACGCAAAAACTTCTTAACCCTTCTTTAGATTGACCAAATGTAAGCCTCACTACTTCGAATCTTTGTCCAATATAATTACTGTATTATTTTGACCAGTCGCTATATTAAATCAGTTTATCTTTCGTTTTACCGGCTTTTAACTTTATCAGAAACAAAAAAATTCTTTCTGTTGTATTTAATGCAGCTGATTCGCGTCGAAAAATTTCAACCATTGTCGGCTGCAGCCCATTTGAGCAATTATTAAGTACCTGTGGGCAGTAACAATAAACTTGAAAGGAAGGTTAGCAAGTGAAATTGTCGTCCTCGGTTATCCGAATTTTTGGCTTATGCGAACGACCCTCCGTAAAATTGAGTTCAACCTGTTCGGATAATCGAGGATGTACTGTACCGATTGATACTGAAGAATATACAAATTACCTTCTCTCTTTTAGAAGATGACTTGGCAAAATCTGATACTTTTCACAAGCTGTATATGGAGGAAGCTGAAAGATGCATAATAAACAGAGTGGATGAAGCTGAAACACGCATTCTGAGCGGAATAGATCTTGCTGAAAGCCATATTTCAAGCGAAGTGAAGGCAATTTCAAGCAAAGTAGAGGAAGTTTCAAATAAAATGGATGATCTGGTTGAAGAAGTCAAAAGGGGGAAAATTCAGCAAAGCAAAATTCCTTCATATGCTGTGCGCCAGGATCCGGCAAGCTGGGACGAATGGTTAAGAATCGCAAAAGAGGCAAAAAAATTTGATGCAGACCACAACCAATACATTCTTATAATTGATAGGGATGAATCTTCCAGCTCAGCATATCCAGCAAACTTGGGCAGAATCCCATGGAAACTTGTCCTCGATCTTGACCCTAACTCTGATATTGATGGGCTTTTTAAGAACATATTTTCTAGCCATGAAAATAGTGCGGTATTTGTCTCCCACACTCCTAGTCAGCTGGAAAAGCCTGATCCAGAAATTGATTTTAATAAAAGAGTGCAGTGGGTCTTTGCAAATGGTAGAAACGAAGACACAGATGAAGATAAACCAAAAGAAAATTTTAAAGATTGGAGATTGCATTTTAAAGCACCGATTTCAAAGCTCCTACACAATTGCAGCTCAGATTTGGAAAGAATGAAACCTGTTTTCTGTATCGTTCTCAGCTCTCAGTCTTCCACTTGCGAAATTGCAAAAGCTCTTGTCAAAGAAGTTGAAGAGATATTCTTTAAATTTAGTCCAAAATTCATCTCTATTTCACCAAATTTCAGTTCCTCTGACATGCCTGAAAATTCAATATTCTCAACACTGTCACCAAAATTTCTGTATCTTGGAATATATTCACTTTTGGTGCAACTGATGATACATATCGTTTGCCATCACCACAGGAAAATATTATGGTTCCTTTGGAAAGTGAAAAGTATAATTACCTTTCGGAGTATCTTGAAATTCTGTACAAAGATTGTGAGAAAATTCCTGAAGAGTTGCAAGAACTAGATGCAGAAGAGTTTGAAAATGACCATCTGTTGAGCTTTTTGAAAGGAAATCTAATATCATTTGAAAGTTTGTATTTTGATCACGACGCTAGAAGAAAGCTGACGACTGACATCATCAATCAAATCCATAAATTGTGTTATCGTGGTGCTACTGCACAGATTGTAGAAATATCCCACTCGCCTGGAACTGGAGGATCCACAATAGCACGTCGTGTTATTTGGGATCTTCGTAAAGAGTTTCCGTGTTTAATAGCAAAGTTGCCGCCTTCTATTTATAACTATGTTTCAGATCCAGACGGGAATCAACTAGTTGCCAATTTGTCACAAAGGATCGGCGTGGTAGAAAAACTTTGTGAATTAATGCCTATTGTGTTAATAGATGGTAACTCAAGGCAAGTTAGAAGTACATCTGACTGTCTTGTCAGAAAGCTTAATGCTGATGGCATCAAAGCAGTTGTTCTTAGGGTTGTCCGCCCACAAAGAAGGGAGGTAGAGGAAGACAATTTCTACAAGAAACAAAGCAGTTTCCATGTAAAAGCCGTGCTTGGTGATGATAAATCCGATCTGGATAACTTCAGAATGGTCTATGAAAATTATCTGAGGCGCTTTGAAAAATCAAAACAAAGACGTAATGAAGTTCGTGAGTCAACCAGAGTTTTCCATTTTCCAATGATTGCAATGATGGCAATGATGGGTGATTTAACACATTTGAAGGATATTGTGCGTAACTGTCTCGATATTCTGAGGGACCATTCCTCAGAGGAATACGAGATCGCTGTGTTGGTTGCATTCTTGCAAATTTACTCGGGGTGGGAAACACCAGCCTCTCTTATTGCAAAGTACTTTGCAAATGAATCTTCAACAATCGTAGAAGCAAAACAAAATTTCTCTGATGATTTTTTGTCTCTTTTGGTATCCAAAAAAGCAAGCAGTAAGAACAAATGGATTGGATCAAAAAATTACAGAAGAAACTGGAATGGTATGGATGTGCAAGAGAACGATATTCTTTCCAGCGAAGGACTTGAGTGGTACACATTCCAGCACCTAATTGTGGCAGAATTGGTCATCAAGCATTCTGAGCTGCCCTTAGATGAGATAGCTACAAAATTTGTATCATCAGTAATCGAAGAGTACACGCCCTATAACCGGTTTAAAGATTTGATCAATGATCTCTTTCTGTTCAATAAAGAGAAAGCAGATGATCATTTCTCAGTTCTTATAATGAAAGTTCATAATGGTGGGAAAATTTTTGAAGAAGCCGCAAAGAGAACCATGGATGCGCCGTTTTATTCTCATGTTGCTAGATATTTCTCAATCCAAGAAGTGCCACCAGATTTTGAAAAGGCAAGACGCCTGATACAAGAGGGTTTAAAGGATGATAAACATAGCTCGAAAGACAAAAGGAGGCAGGTAAGGTACGCAGAAGGGCATATTCTGTTAAAAGAAATGTGGGCAAAAAGAAAAGCAGGCACAGTCAAAACTGTTGAAGATCTAAAGCACTATGCCGGGCAAGCGCTTAAATGTTTTGCAAATGCAAGAGACAATCCCCCTATGACATATCCTAATCCTTTGATTGGTGAAATATATGTTTGGCAGTTTTGTTTGGATTGGATAATCAAATGGAAGGAAAATAATGTTAAAAGTGCGGTATTGTACATGAGTGAAGATGATTTTTTCAAAAATGCCATCAGTCAGTGCTATGAACTACTTGATGAAATTGATCACATGGTAGAATCTGTACCGTGGTTGTCGGACCCGACGCATACAAGGAAACTGGCTAATGACAATCGAGTGAGTTTAACAGAAACGTTTGGAAGGTCGACCAAACGGGGTAAGAAAGGTACACGCCTGTGCGAGGAAATCTGTTTAAAGCAGAGCTTCAAAACTGGGAAGGAGAAGGACAAAGAGGTTATACGACTTCAATGTGCTTTGATGTTGAACAGATATCGACATGAAATGCACCTCATGAATGATGCCGATCGGCAAGAGTTATTTCGCTTATTGGAAAAATTCGTCAGGGACTACAAAGGCTACAAATATGCAAAAGATCTCATTACTGTTTCGACAATGCAGAAAGACAAAGCTTACACCTTGGAAGACGCCTTACAGATAGTAAAAGAATGGAAGAATAGATCACCCCATGATGCATTTGTAACTTTTTTTGAATATGTAATCTGCTTTTTGGGCGTTATTAATGGAGGAGTGTTTCGGTATCTATCACAGTGCAAGACAGCAATTGAGGAATGCAAGAAGATGAATCAAGAGAATTCCAGGAAATATTGGAATCGTTTCTATATAGAGAAGAAACGAGATATTGGAAAGATGTCCTGTCTGATTTCGCCAACTGGGCTTGGCAAGTATACACAAGGATGGAATCTTGATCATGAGGGAGAAGATGTCTGGCGAACAGAGGCGAGAAAGTACCTACATGAGTGTTCTGGAAGAATACGCCTGGAGAGATATAATAATAAAGAGTTTCCACAAATTGCACTAGAGCCTGGTGATTTGAGGATAAGTGTGGAAAATAATTCAATTGGGAAAGCTTATCAAGACTATCAGCCTGATTCAAGAATCAAATTTATGGTGTATTTTACACTAGATGGACCAAAGGCAAAAGGTATTCGCTTCGTAGACGAGTAGATAATTGCAGGCAAAAGATAATTGCCATCTGCTTACTGTTGAATAGTACTATAACTTTTGATATATATATATATAAAAAACTTGGGATGATATGATAATGTTTTCTGGAAATGACTTTGCATATGAAAATCAACTTTATTGTACTGAGCTGACTTGTAGCCACGCAGTTCAAAGTCTCGTTGGTGGAATCTGAAGTGATGAAAGGAGATCAAAAGCTACAAGCTGTGGTGCTGGACACAACTTTTTATAGAACTTTTTAGTGGACTATTATTATGATTGAGATTTTATGACTGATCACATTTTTATCCTTTGCAATAAAAGAACTTTTAATTTTTTAGAAATTTTAGCATTTTCTTCTACCTTTCTGCATGTTTGATGATTTTAATTTCTTAATCACGAACCAGTCAGGCAATAAGTCACAAGGAAGGTGTATTCTTCTCATTGCTTGCAGAGACTGTCGGAAACTTCAGCAAAAAGTTTAGACCTGGCGAAAATCAATCGAAATTTGAAGATTTGTTTTCAAGTTTTGTTACTCTTTTTTATAAGAAACTAAGATTTTTGTTCAGAACTCAAAGTTTCTTAATTTTTTGGACAAATTTGGTACTGAAAGTTTCTTAGCAGTTTCTTAGGGATCAAAATTTTTAGTGCCAAAACAGGTAATTGACACTAAAATTTGACAAATAAAAGGAGCAATACAATTCACGTTTACATCAGCTTTTTTTGTGTAAAAATAGACACTTGTGGTGCAACAGAAGTTTGTTTTTCGATCCTTTATTTCTAATTCTAAAGATTCTTGAGACCTGCGAGTTTCTTACCATCTTTGGTCGAGTACTGAAAGTTTCTTAACCTATATTGATCTCAGTACGGCCTACGACTCATGGAGTTGGTTTACTATGAGCCTTGTTTTCGTAACAGCGCAAAAATACGAAATTCTGACGAAACAAAATGATGCCGTAACGACGACCCAGGATAAACCGTTTGTTTCTCCCTTGTTTGATTTATATCTCTCCCGTCACCAAACTAAAACCTGAAGCGGCAAGCTACATTTCAAAAGAAAACACAATTATTTCTTTGCATGTTCAACTTGCACCAATTTTTTTCTCATCCAAAGGGCAACGGTATATCTGTCTGCGATCGAAAGAATCAATTACTTAATGACAGTTTTCAAAGTGAAACTTTTAAAAAGGGGGCAACCACAGCTGCAATTTCGGCTCTTAGAGGAATCAGTTCACTTTTCTCGTTGTCTCCTCCGCAGCGCGATCATATTTTATTATGACTTTGTGTTGGGATAAATAGTGATTTAGACTTGGGGTTAAGTCTAGTTGTCTCCTGACTTCCATCGGAATTTCAGCAAAAAATAGCTGATTTGTTTCGGATATGTCCGAAGTGCAAATATTAAAATTTCTTGTTATTAATCAATTTTTAAAGCAAATATTTTGACTATTATTTTAGAATGTATAAATCCATTTTCTTGTCACAAACCTGATAAAAAATTTACTGAATGTATACAATTGTTCCGATTCAATAAAATCTTACATTTTCTTTGTTTGGTTAAGGTTTTTCTCACGATTCTTATAACAAAAATATATAAACATTTACAGATCCTACGCACGAGAATTTATTTTTAAACATTATCGTAAGACAAAGTCTTAGCGTTTGGTCCGAAGTTCAAATTCAGGTTTAGGTGGGAGGAACACAGTATACGCAAAACATGTTTTAAGATGGATTTACATTAAGACCCCGTGAGGAGAGAAAAGATACGGGCCCAGAAGAACCGTACCTTTCGGGTACGACATGGGTACGATTTCATTGCGTTTACACGGTACTCTTGGGCCCCGAATAAGCGCCCCCCGCTTTTTTTTCTGAAAAAATCCAACCCTCCCCCCGCTCTTATTAGGAACCCCGATTAAGCAACCGCTCAATAAGCAACTAGGGCTGAACTGACCTAACATTAAGCAACTTGAGGGCTCAATTGAATTACTGTAAGCAACAAAGAAGTCAAACAACCAAGCTTATTCTCTTTCTTGTGTTAGGAAATTGTTCTTCATTCTTATGTTTTGCATGTTGAAGTTCGTTAGCTAACGTTCTTCCACTTACTGTCTCCCAAAAGTCATGTTGTAGGCCTAACGGATGACGAATTTGACCCGCGAAGTCAGGGGTGGTTAGTAGGTACAAAAAATATTAGGCAACGTTTAAGCAACTTTGAGGGCTGAAATGTCTAAAATTTTAAGCAACTTTTAGGGCTGGACGAAAGTCAAGTTTCTTATTAAAAAAAAGTGTATTAATTTTCTGGTTTTTTCGAAGGTAAAAAAATATTTCTTCACGAGATTGAAAACTTAAAAACTTTTTGCAAAGTGTAAACAATGCTAATCTTTCAAGATATGTTATTGCATGATACTAATGTTGCAGTTGAGGCCTCCATGAAATAAGGTGGCTGTTTCTGCACTTGTTTCAAAGGAAGATTTTTGAAGGGAATTGTGAAAATAATTTTCTTAGTTAATGCAGATGAGCACAAACACGTTGAATTCATCGTATTTCCTTAACTAAGGCAAATTTTGATAAATTTACATTTCTATTATCGAAATAGAAATAGCTCCCCGCTTATTTCATTTCACCAGATTTTCCAACCACCCCATTTATTAGGACCCCCCGTTTATTCGGGTCCTTGGAGAAACGAGGGTCGTATAGGGGTTCTGGGGAACATGGGAACAAGCCCCAAAATGGCTTAGGGAACAGGGAACATTTGCATGAAATTAGGGGAACAAGGGAACATTTTGCACATATTTTTCAGGGAACACTCTGAAAATTCCACAAAACTCAAGGGAACAAATTATAATTTTCTAAGGGAACAGGGCAACAAGGACCCCCCCTATACGACCCTCAGAAACGTCTCGGGAATGTATCCAAATGGATCCGCTTTTCAAGTGTACCCAAAGGATAGCTACGATTTCAATAAAGAATCCATGTGTACCCGTGAAAACGGAAAGCCTATCGTGACTTTTTTGGGAACGGATCCGTTGGGAGCGGCATTTTTTTAAGCAATGCACGCGTTAAAAAAGTTTCCACTAGGAATCAGGTGCCAAATTGCCCCAGTTGGAATAATGAAAAGCTTCCGAGCGATTTGACTGGCAGGCGCCTTCGGACGCGGGGGAAAAGTTGAAGTGTATCCAACTTTGAAAAACGCGCGTAGCGGAGCGTTTAGAGCGACCATCGTTAAAATAACATGCCAATACAATAGACGCTATTCTGCTCTCGAAAAATCAGCCTGTGGAAAACCGGCCTGAGTGTTTTTACGCTTGCGCGACTTTTCGCCATAGACTTTTATCCGAGGAGCGTATGTGACAATAACTTTTCCCGACTTTGCACGCGTATTTCTACGACATACCGTGCTTTTTTTGAAGGTGTAATCGACTCGATCAGAGTCAACGCGGAGCAACTAGTTTGCGATCACCCTCAGTCTGAAAAGAAATTCAAATTTGGCTCGTGACGCGATCTCAAAAATTCGATTGCAAATTCAAGCGCGCGGCAAAATGCCCAGGCAGGGAACGGAAGATCATTGATGATCGTGGACAAACAGCATTTGTGCACACTTTGTCGGTCATGATTGCAGCGGTCATGATTGCAGACTGTCTGCAATCAGGTTTGATGTCATCTGAGATATCTTTTAAAGATATAGTGTTCGGAGCCAAGAAAAAGTTACGGTCACACGGTCATTGACCGGAGGAAGGTCAACCAGATCAAAAGAAGATCTGATGCCACACCTAAAATACGCCTATTTTTCATTGTTTAGTGAGGACGGTTTTCAGCTAGGGGTATTTTTGTCTGGAGGAAGGTTGAACACTTTTCTGGACTCTGATAGTGTTTAACTCTTTTCATTAAGTCAAAAGTTAATGTTTAAGTGTTTTTATTAACACTCAAAACTCGAAGTTAGTAAGCGATACGGTTCGTTATTTTCTAACATAACTAGTTAATCATAATTTGCTTATACATTTAACATTTCTCGATGTCATACACTTTAATTCTGTTAAGACGAGACAAAGTTTAGACAACGGCTAAAAAGGTGATAGTGTCAGAATTTGGTCATGAGCAGGAATCGATCTAATTGGTCATTACTATGCGGTGTAAATTATAAGTTCTTAGCGGATGTGCAGCCAGGATTACCGAACAAATCAAGTCCACATTGATTCATCTACTTTGAAATGGGTTTTTGTCGGCGATCTTTCCTTAACTGACTGAACAATTAATGAGCTCTATCACTAACTATCATTCAGAATTCTAATCTTAAAATTACACATTATTTACAGTTCTGACAGAAGACAATTTGTTATGAAAATGAGGATGAAGATATAGCTTAGCCTCGATCAGGATTAACTTTAGCGATTAGACATCAAATTCGACTACACGTTCAATAAAATAAGGACTTCCATTCAACAAGGTATCATCAACTTAATTGAATGAGTCTTACTTTTGGTTTTGTGAACTTAAGGAATTTATTAAAACACTGTTTTAGGCCAAAAGAATCTTCGACAACATTGTTGCAAGCACACTATCTCTTATCTATGTTTTCGCAAATCTACATCCTGTCTTCTTTTTCTTGCATAATTTTCCTTTGCATTCAAGCGAACTTTTCAGCTCAAAACCGAATGAAATGATTACTTATATGCGATGGGTGTTTTTTGCTAAGGGCAAGTTTTCAGATAAGGTTTTGCCCAGGGACGGATTATTGTGCTTGGTGTGGTGGATACGCATTATTGGGACGACTTGTTTGATTTGATAAAGATTGATAGGGTCGGTCATTCTTGGTGTGATGGAAACGGCTCGTAGAGGCTGGATATTGCGCTTGATATGGTGGATACGACTTACAGGGGCTGATTATTACGCTTGATAGATACGGCTTGTAGTGGCTGGTTATTACTACGCTTTATGGTGGATACGACCTGTTGCAGGGACTGGCTACTACGCTTGATATGGTGGATACGACTTACAGGGGCTGATTATTACGCTTGATAGATACGGCTTGTAGTGGCTGGTTATTACTACGCTTTATGGTGGATACGACCTGTTGCAGGGACTGGCTACTACGCTTGATATGGTGGATACGACTTACAGGGGCTGATTATTACGCTTGATAGATACGGCTTGTAGTGGCTGGTTATTACTACGCTTTATGGTGGATACGACCTGTTGCAGGGACTGGCTACTACGCTTGATATGGTGGATACGACTTACAGGGGCTGATTATTACGCTTGATAGATACGGCTTGTAGTGGCTGGTTATTACTACGCTTTATGGTGGATACGACCTGTTGCAGGGACTGGCTACTACGCTTGATATGGTGGATACGACTAACAGAGGCTGATTATTACGCTTGATAGATACGGCTTGTAGTGACTGGTTATTACGCTTTATGGTGGATGCGACTAGCAGAGGAGGGGCTGGTTATTATGCTTGATATGGTGGATACGACTAACAGGCGCGATTGTTTCGCTTGATAGATGCGGCTTGTAGTGGCTGGTTATTACGCTTTATGGTGGATACGACTTGTTGCAGGGACTGGTTATTACACTTGATATGGTGGATACGACTTACAGGGACTGATCATTACGCTTGATAGATACGGCTTGCAGTGGCTGGTTTTTATGCTTTATGGTGGATGCGACTAGCAGAGGCTGATTATTATGCCTGATATGGTGGGTACGACTTGCAGGAGCTGTTTATTATGCTTGATATTGTGCATATGACTTGCGGGGATGGTTATTATGATTAACATGGTGGATACGACCTGCAAGGGCTGGCTATTATGCTGGACATGTCGGATACGACCTGCAAGGGCTGGTTCAATGCTTGATATTGTGGATACGACTCGCAGGGGCTTGTTAGATGTGTCGGATGCGACTTGCAGCAGCTGGTTATTATATTGCAGCTTCATATGGTGAATTCGAGCATCAGGAGCTGTTTATCATGCTTGATATGGCGGACACGATTCGCAGAGGCTGGTTTTATGCTTATATGGTGGATACGACTTGCATGGGCTGGTTATTATGCTTGATATTGTGAATACGAGCTTCAGGAGCCGTTTAGTATGCTCGATATGGTGGATACGATTTGCAGGGACTGGCTATTATGCTGGGTATTGTGGATATGACTTGCATTGGCTGTTTGATATGCTCGATATGGTGGATACGACTTGAAGGTGCTGGCTATTATGTTCAATATGTTAGATTCGTCTTGCAGGGGCTGGTTATTATGTTTGATATACAGTTGACATCCGCTATCTCGACTGCCCGTTATCTCAAACATTCGCTATCTCGAACGATTTTCCATTTCCTTTTTGGTATAAGGGTTTGTATAGAAAAATCATCCGCTATCTCGAACCCAGTTATCTCGAAAATTCGCTGTCTCGAACCATTTTCGATTTCCCATGGAGGAAAACCTGCTCTTTATCTCGAACTTTGCCAAATTTTCTGCTGAACTGCATAAAGAGACAGGCTGAAAATATGTATAAGCTCGCCTAGCGGAGCGGGAATGACAGCAGCTAAGTGATATGCTGCTCATGTATTAGATGAAGCTGTTCTCTTTAGAGATGTGCTGCATCGCCATTACCTCAATTTCACCAATAGTAGTGATGAAAGCAGATGAGCTTTGACTCCTATCCTATGTAAAAAATACCAGACTTGTTTGATGAAATTTGGGGTCAGTAACCCTGCATGTTAATAGGGGTTCCTTTTCTGACTTAACAACTATAATTTTTTATATTTATATGGGGCATCCGTTATTTCGAACATTCGCTATCTCGAACAAATTCCAGTTTCCCTTGAGGGTTCGAGATAGCGGATGTCAACTGTACTGTAGCACCAAAGATTAGGGTTAGAATTATGGAAAATGTTCACATGTTTCAAATATTATTGCAGAAGCGTCAATTTAAATTTCAAACATTTCGAAATTAAGTTTTTTTAGATATTTTAGTTGTTGATGGAGGGTTATTGTGTTTAGGTGTTTCAATTGTTCTTCAACTGCGCTAGATCGAATGTTGCGCCCGTTTTGCCGCTAGTTGGCTATTTGATCGATTGTTGCCCTAGGACCTTGGAGCCCCTTGTTCTTAGTTACATCTCGTAGCTTTGAAAGCAGCAGACAGTAGACCATGCAGCAATAGATCAAAATGACGAATGTTGGATGAATATAGAGAATATGTTGTTCTATGGAAATAGTAGACCATTTCAAATAAGGACCTCGTTTTCAAAATAATTGAAAACTTAAAAGAAGGTGCGTAATTCGAATCTGAAGTCGAAATTTCTCTATGACCTAATTTTCAATTACTTTGAAAACGAGGCCGTTTGTTGAAATGGTCTATTACATTGTGATAATATCGATTGGGCGTTACTTTTCATAACACAGCAATCATGGACAAGATTGACTCAAATTGGAACTTGCAAAGCGGCATTGTGACACTATAAGATCAAGATTCTAAGCCAATTTAAGAAGTACTATCAAATCACTTATATAAACTGCCAGATTAAGATGATTGAAGACAATCTTACGAAATTAGCTGTCTTCATAATACGTATACATAAGCGTGGATACTATACATGACTAAATCTGAAAGCTAGCGTCCTTTAATTTGCCATGTAGAACATAAAACATAGCAGCCCCACAATGAACCCAATTTCCTGTTCGATTATATAAGCAAGGAGATTTCAGTGATAGTGTTTGTTCATTGGTTTGTGCTCTTTGAATGAAGTTTGAAAGCTCTGGTATCTGTCAATAGGTTTTCTAAATCGATCATCTTTACTCTATTGTATCATCTTCCAATCTGGTAAGTACTTCGATGGATGTTTAACAAGATTACTTCCTTTCAAATGAAAGACAGATGACAAGACGTCTTGATCGATCAGTTTGACTTGAGATCGACCGTGTGCTGTGATGAATTAGAATCGAATGTCTTTGACTTCAGGCACTGAATACGATGGCGTACCATGATCCTCTTATACCTGACAGCAGGCAGCCTATTCGCTTAGATCAGACATGTACTGTTTTGCCTCGCAATGGAGAACTGCAGCAGACGATGATGAATTATGCTCCTTTTTCGATAAAACCGTATAATGAACCTGGAAGCGACTGGTTTTGCAAGAAGAAGCACCATTTCAAACCCGCAGCACATTCTTATCATCAGATGACGGTTAAGAAAGAGCCAAAGTCTCCGCCTGCATGCAGAACATTTATCGAGAAAATGCAGAAAGACCAGATGAGGAATGCTACTTCCACTGCAAGAGGCAGAACGGGTAAGTCATCTGCAGCAAAATCTGACGGCAAGCAACTTTTGAAACCCAGTGAAAGGAAAAAGAAGGTGAAGTTTATTGATCATGATGATGATGATGATTACTTTGAAACACAAACTGACGCTACTGCGGATGGTTATCCAGGGGCTGATTGCTATGACTATGAGGTAACAACCACTACAGAGAATGGCATCACCCCTCCTCACAGGAGGCACGCTAATGCGAGGGAACGCACTCGGACGCACAGTGTGAACGATGGATTCGTTCTGCTGCGGAACCTTATTCCAACTGAACCAGTTAATCGTAAACTTTCTAAAATCGAGACTCTACGATTGGCATCGAGTTATATCTGGCATTTGAATTCTCTGTTGGTCAATAGTTATCATAGTGATTCGCATTCGTATCAAGGGGCTGGTAATTCACCTCAATTTTACTATTCCACATGCACTTCAGGAACGGATAAAATCTGCACGTTTTGCGTTTCATTCCTTAGGGCTTTACAAAGTTGTTAAATAATTTATTCATAAGTAAGGGTGAATTTTTAAGTCACTGAGAAAGGTTCACCCTTCCCCTGCAGCAACGGATGGTTTTCAAGGGGAGGGCTCTCCACATCTACCTATATTCCACGTTTTGCGTTTCATTCCTGACGGCTTTACAAAGTAGTTAACTAATTTGTTCTATTAGTAAGGGTGAATTTTCTTCCTTAATCGTTATCGTTTTACTTCATTTTAAGTCATGGAGGAAGGGTCACCGTTCCCCCTTCAGCAAAGGCTATATTCAAGGAGAGGGCTCTCCACATCCACCTATACTATTCCACGTTTTGCATTCCATTTCTAAGGGCTTTACAAAGTCTTTAAATTATTTATTGAGTTAGTAAGAGTGATTTTCTTCATTAATCATTATCGTTGTAGCTACTTCATTTTAAGTCACTGAGGAAGGATCACCCTTCCCCCTACAGCAACGGATGGTTTTCAAGGGGAGGGCTCTCCACATCCACCTACTATTCCACGTTTTGCGTTTCATTCCTGAGGGCTTTGCAAAGTCGTTAACAAATTTGTTCAGTTAGTGAGAGTGAATTTTCTTCCTTAATCGTTATCGTTGTACTTCATTTTAAGTCACTGAGGAAGGATCACCCTTCCCCCTTCAGCAACGGATGGTTTTCAAAGGGAGAGCTCTCCATCTAACATAATACTGTAAAACAAAATAAAAACTTAATATTCTTCGCTTTCCAAAAGTTGAAGCAAGCCGTTTGGAAGGACTTTCGAGGTATTTCACTTCTAAAAATGGCGCACGAGACTTACATACACTCTTTTTTTTATAAGAATATTGTTTATAAGAATATTCAGGCTCAAAATCATCCTGTTTTTAAGAATATTGTAAGAATATTGCTCAGCCTCGGCTCCCATATTTGTGTCTCATTTTTCAGCCGATACCCGTTTCGCAATGTAAGAACGAAACTTCATTATTGTTAACAACATTCTTATGGTTATAATTGTTTAATTTTCTTTTGCTCTACCATTTCCTCGTAATGAGATAACTTTCCTTTAAACTATGTTCCCCTGAAACCATTTCAGGTTTGAAAAAATAAGAATACGTTGAGAATGTATTCAGGCTCAAAACGAACATTTTTTAAGAATATCGAGGCTGGACAAAATTTATAGTATTCTTATAAAAAAAAATGATTGTATAGGATTTAGGAATCCATTTGTCTTTATTCAATGAAATTTGAAATTTGTTGGATTTATAGAGATTTACTAAGATTCCTATAGGGATGTTTTCATTTTTTCTTGATATTTCTCGACTGAGAACCCTTCGTTTGCGTTGCTATCAATCTGTGAGAGGGGGTTGTAATGCGAGGTGCTCTCTGAGGGAGGGGGGCTTCGAAATATCAAAAAATCATTTTACAGAGAGATAATTCTTCTACATATAGGGCCGTCTTATGATATAGCTATCAAATTTAGTCATTATTATAGCAAAGTTACAAAATTAAATTACCTATATTTACAATACACGCTTTTTTTATAAGGAACCTACCTCAAGGCCTAGTTCTTAAAGTTCCTTATTTTTGGGCCTATTTTGAGGCAATTGTAGTTCCAAAAGTTCCTTAATAGTTCCTTAATTTTAACTGCACATACAGTGGTCTTAACAATAAAAGAGAGACATTTGCATGTGAGCAAAGCTCGAGACTACTCAAAGACACATTGGATACATGCTTAACGACAATTTATGTGATTTTCGACTGCAAATGAATGGAACCGGCTTTCTAATTCTTGATTATCTGCAGTGATAAAAGTATTCAACATTCAAAAGTTCCTTAATGATTTTCGCTTTAGTAGTATAAGTTCTTTAAATTTTCGGGCCTTCTACATGTAGGTTCCTTATAAAGTGGTTCCTTATAAAAAAAAAGTGTAAACCATCTGGACTGGTCCCTGCCCGTTAGTTATTGTAATAATTTATCAATGTTTGGAACGCTATTCCAATATTTGTTATCATAGATATTTCTGGATATTTCTGTATTTTATTTTAGAATGAATCACTGTACAATGTTAGCTTATATATGTAAATACTGTAAAATTCAAGGGAAATTGTTTTTTTGTACACGATAGCTGGCCATCCTACTAGGCTGCTACTAGAGTGAGTTATACATAAAAAACATCTCAGCAGACCACTCAAAAACGGAAAAACCGGAAAAACTACCGGTAAAGATCGGTAGCGTTCCTTTGGGGCATAGAGCTTTCGACGATCAGCCACGATTGTGGAAATTCTTCAAAACTTCGAGATATAGGTGTTTTGATACCAAAAACTTTTAAGCAGCCATAATCTAGGTGCAACGTCTTACTATCATAGCTCTTGATTTATCGATTTTATGAGCGTTCAAAGTTTACGATTTTATAAGGTGTATAAAAACAATCTTGGACAAACTGAAGTTTTCATTAATAATTGCCTTACCTTTGCATCATACCTCTCCCCGGCCCTCTTACCCAATGTTGATGAAACGACGAGGAATTGTTTTCAGTATCACATAACATTGATCCAAAGGGGGGAGGGGGAGTGAGCTATTGATTAGCGAAGCTGAAGCTAAGGAATTCCTAGACTAACTCGGAATATTCTGTGTGTCTCATTATTTGTTGTCCAAGATTGTAGTTGGGTGAAATGTTTCACCCGCAATCACTTTTCACGGTCAAAGTCCTTATAAAATCGTTAACTTTGAACGCTCATAAAAACAAAAGTACCAGCGCTAGGACAATAAACCTTTGCAGTTAGAGTACGTTATAGATGCTGTTTACGATTTTAGCATCGAAAAACTCGATACCTCGAAGTTTCGAAAAAATTTCAATCACGCAGTCTTTCGTCGAAAAGGTCTATTCGCAGATCCGCAGAAAGAACATTGTCGCTTGTCCAGACCAGCGCCCAAGCCTAACCAAAAACCTTCTTCTTGGGTTTGAACTTGTTTGTCCTGTTTGGAGTTAGAGATAAATCATTTCAAAGCAGCTTGTTCTTCATTCGTGATTTACGAATCAAATTTTGGGGCTTTCGTATAATAGTGTTTGAAAACTAACTAACGCAACTTGTAACTCTAAACCCCCCAGGGGGGTTACTCCATCTTCGACCTGCTAGGCGGTTTTCCGAACCGACCCATGTCTACAGCTAAATTTACAGGATTTTTGTTTACCCGTGTGTAAAAAAAACCATTAAATCTTTTACCCAGTTATAACAATATCTAAAATTTGGGGGAGGGGCTCAAAGAGCGGTAGCAAACCGTACCAACACATCAATTTTGCTCAAATCTATGAAAATGTTGGCCAACTTTTTTCGTCAACATCTTTGTTGTTTATTTCGAAAACATCTATAGCATACCGTGACAACATGTTGACCATGGCGGGGATTTTGGCCAACATGTTGGCACGGTTTGCGCCCGGCTTAAATCTTTCTGATAGTAACTTGATGGCAAAAGCCTTTTGAAGTCGTTTATTATGCCTATGCTCGCCTTTTTTGTTTCCAAGCTACCCATATCGTGCATTGATTTTGAAAGCGTGAGCAAATGCAAAGCATCAATATAGTTATCAACCTTGTTTTCCATGTTAGTAAATCATGATCTTTATTTTTGAAACGACTATTTAATAAATATTTGACAATCATTTACAAATATGTGCATACTTAAAACATACAAAAAGACCAAACCCATGTTGACGAGACATTTTTTGCGTGTGACGTCACTTGTATGGGACTCTTGTGAGTGGCGATGTTATAGGTGGCATGATTTTTAGGTGTATTAAAGGTGACTTAAAAGTGACTTATAGGTCTCATAGGTCTCTTATAAGTGACGATTCCTATAGGTGACATGATTTTCATGGATGTCTTGAAGGCGACTTAAAGGTGACTTGTCTCATAGTTCTTTTACAAGTGAAGATTCTTATAGATAAGATTCTTATAATTGTCTTAGAGGTGACTTAAAGGTGACTTATAGGTCTCATTGGCTTCTTAAAGTGACGATTCTTATAGGTGACATGATTCTCATGGATGTCTTGACGGTGACTTAAAAGTGACTTGTCTCATAGGTCTGTTACAAATGAAGATTCCTATAGATAAGTTTCTTATAAGTGTCTTAGAAGTGACTTAAAGGTGACTTAAAGGTGACTTATAGGTCTCTTACAAATGAAGATTCTTATAGATGACATGATTCTCATTGCTATGTTGAAGGCCAAACTCATGCCAGAGAATGAAGTATACCCATGCGTAACCACGAGATCTTTCTTTGCCGACAAAAGTGGAAATCATTTCCTTTCGTCATTCGCCGCAGCGAAATTCCTGGATTGAAACTACTGAACAGCCTTCGAGTCGTTCAGAACTTCAAAATTTTGGCAGAATTATGATAGCGCGACACACTAAATAGAAGCACTGATAACAGCAATCATAAATCACAATGATAACAACAATCATAATAATAACGACCTCATTTAGCATTGCATTTAGCAAGATATTTAGCATTGCTACCAACTCGTGACATTATGAGTTATTACCCCCAGAAAGCTGGGTACCTACCAGAGGCGCCGGAAGCAAGGCAACGGGGCACCAGGCCGCGGGGGCGGAAGCAACAAATTTGGGGCCAAACAATAGGAAAATGGTTTCACCATTTTTATGAGAGCAAGGGGGGCAATTGCCCCCGTTGCCTCCGTACTCCCGGTGCCCCTGGAACCTCCTACTCACTTTTCAACCTCAGCAGGATTGTCGTTTGAGGTGGCTGACTGATGGCTAATCGTAGCTCATGATTTCGACCATAGTTGGATGCGAACTAATGCATATGTCACCATGTCACCACGCATGTTAAGAAAGCCACTGCCTTAATCACTTCGCTTAAACATAGCTTGCACTAGCAGCAAGAAGTAGCTAAGCAGCAACACCCTGGCAACAGCATCAATATCATTATATAGGGATGGGCAACGTTAGCAATAGGTGAAGATGAAATGGTGTATATAGCGCCAGTCACTAGGATCTCAGTAATAGGCTAACTAATCAAACTGAGACCTCTGTTGGAAATCGTAACAAAAAGAACAAGATATAACAAAATAGACATCCCATAATGCGATGCGAGAGGAAGAAAGAAGCATGGTCGAGATTCGAAGAGGAGGATTGAAGGAACGTTCACGCCGTCTAAGGATACAATATTCGAGAAACGATTCGTAGTATTATTCGCAGTGTTATTCGCAGTATTATTCGTCACGTTATAGCTATCTCATCGATTCAAGAGAAGTCATTAAGTATTCAGATAGCGCTGTATATAGTTTGTTTCATGTTATTTGTATGTATATAGCTTACCCTCGTGTTTTTATTCAGTCGTTTTTATTGCAAAATTTGTTTGAATTCGCTCAACGCAGGACTTGCTCTGGGCCCTATTGTCGAATCTGATAGGGAAATTTCCCAGCGAAATGCCTAACAACCTCGACCCTGGGTGGCTGTGACACTACCATAGCTGGGGATCAAACCCCGACTTAGGCTATACGACGCCACACGGCCACAGCACCAGTAGCAACTTATCTGCTCGAAGGAGCGATAATCTTATGTGATGAATCCGAATCTTAACGACCCTTGTTTCACGCCTTTAAACAGAGAAGGACCATAAAATCAACGGCGCAAGCGCTTTTAACAGTAGCTACAGTACAGCTTCGCTGCTAGACTATTCTGACAATTGCCTTAATTGAGAAAAATATAGTTGTCTTAAAATCTCCTGATATCTATGATGAATTCGAATGAATTATATAAACAACTAAAGCAAAGCTTATTAAAGCTAGTTAGGACAGGAATTTTAATGGCTACAGTTTCTGAAATCCAATAAGAGAATCTTTATTAGCTGTATCAAGCTTAATTTGGTCATTGATATTGTCAAAGCAACCTTGAACCATGATGTATGGGAATCGTTGTTCTGCTAAATAATCTTATATTCATATTCCAAGATTAATATTCACTAGTAGATTCGTGAAGTGTCAATTTTTTGGTCAGAGCCGTTTAGCAGAGAGGCTTTATAAATAATAAGATTAAACGAAGCTAATCAAAATTACTAAACTACGTGATCACAACATAATCATGTTAATAAACTTCGAGTATTGATTATTGTTTATAAGATATATCTCAGGTGTATCTTTTGCAAAGATGGGACGGGCCATAAAATCCCGGGGGGGGGGGTAACTTCAATATAGTTATTGTGACTTTATCAAAATTTATCATCTTAGCAAAAATGATACCCCCAAGTTTGTAATTCTAGCAAATTTGACACCCCAAAATTAATTTTGCACCCTTAAAAAGGTATCTCAAAAGATGGTACATCCCGTACCCTTGCATATGGGAATTACCCCCGGGCATGAAATCGACGTCGCAAGCGCTTAGGACAAAACAACTTCGTTACTAGACAACCTGGGGACAACCTTTTATTGATAAGCCCCCCTACCTCGAATAAGCACCCCTTTGGATTGAGCTGCCTTTCGGATTGATCCCCAACACCCCCTTTATAGTGTTTGTGTTAGTTCTTGATGGGATTTGGTTTTTCCCACATTTTGTGGTCTTGGAAATCCAAAGTGTGGTCTTGGAAATCCTGAAATGTGGGGTTTACTTTGCTTTGAAAAGGAAGCAACCTTGTTAGATACACATTATCCTTCTTCATTCGTTTTGAGTTATGTATAACAGAAGAATCCCTAGGAATCTCTTATCCCAGAGACAATCTTTTTTGTTTCATAATGATGATGATGATGATGATGATGATGATGATGATGATGATGATGATGATGATGATGATGATGAAGATGATGATGATGATGATGATAATGATGATGATAATGATGATGATGATGTTGATGATGATGATGATGATTATTATTATGATGACGATGATGGTGATCATGATGATGATGATGATCATCATCATCATGATGGTGATGATAATGATGCTGTTCATGATAATGAAAATGATGGTGGTGGTGATGATGATGATGATGATGATGATGATGATGATGATGATGATGATGATGATGATGATGATGATGATGATGATGATGATGATGATGATGATGATGATGATGATGATGATGATGATGATGATGATGATGATGATGATGAGGAGGAGGAGGAGGAGGATGCTGAGCAGGACGATTTTTGTTATGACTTGGATTTCTTTTCTTGTACCCCTGTGGTGGCCTAGATTTTATACAAGCAACGTCAGCGAGAAGAAGAGAAGGAAGATTGTTGGCGTAACTTTTTGGGAAATTTTCATTCCCTGTTTAGCTCACATTTATGAAATTGCAAAACACATGATAGGGCTAACAAGACGAAGAAATGCTCATGGTTCAAGAAAAGGCGATCACTTCATTTCTGTCGGGGGGAAATATAATCTAGGAGAAGAAGAAACGAGCGAAACTGTCGAGGAGGATCCGACGGCCTTCGATTCCGTCATGTCTTGTCGAGATAGGACGACGGAGTTTTTCTCTGCTGTCAGATCACTTCAGTCTAGGCAGGTGAGTACGGTACTTATTAATTTATCATTATTAAAGGTTTTTTATAAATTTTTAGAATGTCCGCATGGTGCTGGAACGAAACCGAGCTTTCGAAGAGGGAAGAGAGGGTATAGGTAGTTTTTGGCAGATATCTACCTCTGAAGTTTTCTATTTTAGGCCCACCTTCTCTGTAGATTCGTTGAATCGTGAGCTCAGGTGCGATCTATATCACAAAGCCATTGTTATTTATTTTTGCGTTTATTTCCGTAGCTTGTTTGTTGAATTAACATCTTTGATCTTTGATCAAGTTGTTTTTAGCAACAACAAACACAAACATAGGTACCTTGTTATAGAGTAGGTATACTTTGATCTTTCTAGAAAAGTTGGCCCACCCCTCTCCTACCAAGTCAGCCCACCGCTCCTACCAAGGGTAACAGGTCAACTCGCCACTTGCCACACCACCAACTTGCCACATTCAAGTTGCTTGCCTTTTCAAAAGAGGGCTTGCCTGACGCAACTGAACAAGTCAAGTCTGTCAGCCTAATAGATGGGGGTTGTGGGGCAGTGCCCCAATACCTGGTTGGAAAACATGCTCGCACACGCAACTACGCTTGCACCTCTCCTATTTTTTGACCTATTGTAATGTTAATTAATGTATTGTTTTTCCAATCTTGTTGCAACTACGCGTAGGCCAAAACTTGCATGTTTTCCAGTCTGGCCCCAATACCCTTCAATAAACCTCTGAAAAGCCTTTTAGAAAGCTTTTACCAGATTTTCATGAAGAAACAATAACCAAAGTTTTTAAAATTTGATTTTCGGACGCTGTCAGTTGGGGACACTGTCAGTTATTACCCCAGAAATCTGGGTACTCATTTACCGACCTCGGAAGGATGGACAGCTGAGTTGACTGTAGGCTTGTGGAAAGTGGTCCCGACGAGACTCGAACCCACGATCTTACGATTGTGAGACGGGCGCCTTGACCACTCGGACACACCACCAGATTGACCAAGAACTCTACCAAGTTAGTCCACCCCTCCTGTGGACAAGTTGTCCACTGCAACATTGCTTCAAGGCTCAAGACATTGTTTATCAGTTGTTTTGTTGTGGGGGGATATTGGGGGCAAGCCGCTTGTTTTACTATATACATGTACAATTAATTAGGTGTAAAATTTATTATATTGTAGTGGGCGAAGTGAGTATAAGCAGAGAGGCCGACATTGTGTGACTTTGTAGTGGGCCGACTTGTCCTGTTACCACCTTTGATTATGCTACTGATTCAAATCAACACCGACTTTTAGGAGAGGGTATTTAAAAGAGGAAGGCGTAATATTTGCTAAATAAATTGTGGCTAAATATGATAAAAGTAATGATTTTACTTGCAGGGGAAGCAAATAATTGGGCATGAATCAGAAAATGGATTCAGAAGACAAAAAAGTCATTTCACAATTTTGTCAAAGTAAGCTCTAAATTTGGTTTCAATTTCCTAGAAATGTAAAACAATCCTTTGGTTTTCAAATAACCAGAACGAACTTTGAGAAAAAGCAAAGGGATTGAGATTTCTTCTACTTAATTTGAGAATTTACCTGAAATGTATGGCAACTTTTAATGTTTGGCAATTGTAACTTGGTCTTCATGATATTAATTGATAACAATCACTTTTTTGTTGCAGGAAAATTGGTTTAGATATCAACAGTACCTTTGTCAAACTGGAAAAGCTTGCTCTATGTAAGATCAATATTTTTATTTTAAATCTGCTTAAATTCTCAGTCTTAATCCAAGATTGATTGTAAGATTGACACTTATTTAAGGGTGCATTCTTTTGGAGGGAAGCAAAAATTCGATTTGGCATTGTACCATTCTTCCCATTGAACTAGCAAAGCTACTTCGCTCTTGAGGTCAAGATCCAAGCAAATTGCTTTCGTAGTAATTTGCTTATCTATTGTTTAGTGAAGCAACAAGAATTTTCTTTGTTCTTTTGGAATCGATTATGTGTTTCATTGTTGTTTCTTGGTGCTTCTTTAGGTTATCTGATAATTTGGGTCGACTTTAGGGCTGAGTAGAGCATGATTTCCCCACCAAAATGGCTGGAAATTTTGATATATTGCGGAACTGCTGTCACCACTTGATAATGCAAGCATTCTTTTTTATAGTGGCAAAGCGGAAATCATTGTTTGATGACAAGTCAGTAGAGATTCAAGAACTAACTTATATTATTAAGCAGGTTTGTACATTTAACTGTCTCATGAAAGCATTTTTTGATGACTGTAGGGCATGGGGGTACTTGACTTTAATCAGACAGGAGTGTGTACTCTAAAAATTATTTTGTTTACCCGGCTCTAGAATTATCCCTCCCAAACGATACTCAGCTTTAGAATAATTGGTGAAAAGTATACTGAAAAATGTACAAAATACACTGCGCAACATTGAAGTGATAGTCCACTCTTAGGAAATATCCCTTTTGACAACTGGCTAATAGAAAAATGTCTTCTTTTATTACCCAGCCCTAGAAAAAAAGGCAAAATTGATGCCTGGTGCACATCTCATCAACTAAGTAACACTAAGTACCCTCTCCCCCCGGGCTGTAGGGGGATGGCTGTTGTGTACAATTTTGGTATGCTGTGTAATTTTTGTTATAGCTCTATCTAACTGGATATTAAAATGATTGTAATAATGTAACATTTGAATCTTACTCTTTTGACGTTTAAACATGCTTCAGTTTTGATCTGGTTCTGTGTAACTTTGGGTCATTTTGGCTTGATATGGGTCATTTTGGATCTGCCGGCATTTGAATAAGTAAGTCAATTGTACCACTCACTGAGGATCACTCACTGGGGCTAAGAGAAAATCCGTGGCATTTCCATCCTACTTTGCACTTGTCAGAATAAGATAGAAATGTTGAAAAGGTAGCTAAGTCTAATTCTGTGAAAATTGTTGAAACCTCAATGAAATACTTTTTGTTATTTTCTAGGATATCAACCAGCTGAATCAACAGTTAGCAGAACTTCATCAGGTTTGCCAACATAGTTCATTTTCCTTGAAGCAGTGTATACTGTGCAAGGTGTAGAATGCTGGTTGCTGACCAAGCAAAGAGTTTAATCCCTTGTAAAAAGGCAACATACAAATTGGTCTTGCTTTGTTAAGACATTTTCTAGACATTTTCTTGAAAATCATGGATTGTGTTTTTGGGAGCATTCTTTTTTCAAGATTTGGGAGGTTTTGGAGGTTTGGAAGAATATGCCCTTAGTTTCAATAAGCAGAAGCCGAGACTCTTGAATGTTCCGACCTCACTGAAGTGAACTCATACCACCACCAGCTAGCTGCATTAGACCAGGACGCTACAGTACAGCACCTTCAGTGTAAAGCTGTGTAAACAAGGCATATTATAAGCTTGATATCGACAGTTAAAATGATTTTAGCAAGTGTTTTATCTATTGCCTTCTTTGCAGATTGTAAATAGCAACCACACAGAAAAGAACAAGCACGTACAAACACATTCCCATTCTGTAGTTATATCCCTGCAGGTAGGATGACTATTACATTATTATTATTGTTGCGGAGCAGCGCGAAGCGCCTGCGTAGCAGCATTATATTCTGGCACAAATTAGAATTTAGTTTGTGTGTCGTGGTGTTTGTCGCATAGACGTGCTACGCAATGGTAACTCGTGTAATGAGTCTTTTTGCAGTGAAACACAGAATAGCGTCAAAGTCAAAGCAAAGCTGCGAGTTTGAAGCAAGATGATGAAGTGAGAGGATATTTAACATCAATCAGCAAGGAAAATAAAAGATAGATATTCAAAGTCAAACGTACAAACAATATTTTTCATTTATGAGAATCTAAGATGTACTCGTTGCTTCGGCGATCTGCACGGAAGCCTTTTTTCGAATACATATTTACCAAAAGTCCTTATTTTCAGCTTTTGGCCTAGGCCTATTTTTCATTAACACATACGTATTCGTGACAGTTTCCTGCAATACTTGCATTGTACCCCGAAGCAGCAGCACTCCCATAACTATGTTAACGGCTAGTTATAGCTTTTTGTCTTTAGCTGCCAGTGAACACTGTCCTTGGTGTTACTTAGTCAGGCTTATGTTGACATTGCATCCAGCCAGAACTAGCTACCGACTGCTTGATCGCAACTGACCTGTCGACATTGGCGCTCTGGCAACTAGTTGGCAACTAGTTAAGACCCTAGTTACACTATGCCGGCATGCTTCGTCACGCCATGAATTTTGTATCGGATTGGGCTATCAGTTACACTATGACGACTCAGTCCAGCATCAGAGGCTCTGCAAATCGTCTTGAAAATCATGGCGCTCTGGAGGTGATATGAAAATCAAGACGCGACACAGTGACACAGTGTAATAATGCAGATATGATATATTACGCTCCGAAACCTTGTTTTTCTATTATTTCACAAAACAATGTTTGACGAACAATATTTTATCGTTTTGGCCAGGGCTTAGTATCTAGAAATGTTTTTGCCACGTCACAAAATTTTTTTTGGCAAACGGAATGGTAAGCAATCTATTTGATAAACTTCACCGTTTGGCAACGTCGAAAAAACATTGCTTAACACACAGAATTGATAAGCAATGTTTTTGTAAAAATTGAAAAACGTTTTCTGTTTGCAACAAGCGAAGCAAACGTTTGACGAACATTGTTTTGTGACGTGGCCAAACGGTCAAACATTTCGCTTGACAAACAGATTTCAGATGTTTGACAAGCTATGATTCATCGTTTGGCCAGAGCTTAAATTTGTTTATTCTTTTTCAGTCAAAACTTGCTCACATGTCCAAGGACTTCAAAGATGTTCTTGAAGTAAGAACTGAGGTAAGTGACAAGCATATGCACACTGCAGAATTCATTCCGAACATTCTCCCAAAAGACCTTTTAAGCCACCGCTACACTTGCGATTTTTCACCTTTTTCTCGTGACGCGACACATCTGAAAATGTCCTTTGCTGAGAAACCCCGAGGTGGTAACAGGCTGCGACGAAAATTCTGCAACAGAAGCTCTGCGACGATCAGCTTGCGTGGCAAGAAGATTGGTTCCTAAAAATGGAAAGGAAAAAACGTCAAAAAATGCAATGTGCTGCACCGCCAATGCAATAAAATCGTCTTCACGCTGTGACATTATTTGCCAGACCCCTTGATGATGATTATGATTCTGATGTTGATGATAATGATAATAATAATAATGATGATGATGTTGTTGGTGATGGTGATGTTGCTGAAATGATGATGATGATGATGATGATGCTCTAGACGATGATTATGATCATGTTAAAGACGACAATGATGGTCATCGTCTTCAACTTAATCAACATCGTGTTCAACGTGATCATCATCTTCTTCGACAATGATGATGATGTTGCTGATGCTGATGATGATGGCGATGCTGATGATGATGATGATTAATGAGGATGATGATAGTGATGATGATCCACCCTGTGGCTTCTGTACTCACTTGAGATTGAAATGGAAGGTGCTGTGGCTTGGTAGTCGTATCCAGCTAGCTCGAGATTCTAGGAGTTCAGTGAGGTATGGGTTCAAGTCCTAGCCACGGCATCATCACAACTAGGATTGAGAACTCGTTAGCTCATCTGACTGGCGCTGACGATCGGGCAGCGACTGGCGCTAAATACACCATTTCATATTCAACTTCATTTTGAATTTAGTCTTGATTCAAACATTAGAATTCCAGTCCTTGATTCATCTCATTAGTAAAACTTGAAATTATACACATGTGAGAGACATATATTGTATTGTCGCAAAGGAACGTTGACCCCCGTCTTGGACTATTTTAGTTTTTTCGAGGACTGATCTATGTTAATGCGTGAAAGACTGTTCCGTTTTTTTGTAGTTCTGTAAAAGGTTGATTAATGTTGTTCTGAATACGATATATATCTAGTATACCGCTGCGATAATGAAGTCGTACATTTTGTTTGTTATCTTTGGTTTTGTGTCTTTTGATTTTGGAAATCCGAGGGCCTGACACACAATCGTTGTTGAAATTTCAATCGTTGTTGAAATTTTTCCAACAGAACATGAAACAACAAAGACAGCGAAGAGACCAGTTCTCACAAGGACCTTTGGCAGACAGCCTTCCGTCCGCAGCTCTTGCTGGTCACGCATCCGGATCTGTTCTTCAACAGTCCGGTTCATTTCACAACAAAGAGGAGTCGAATTCTGTCGCTATAGAAATTGATGCATTTGAAAATCAACGGATTTCTAGTCAAATGCAAATAACCGGTGGACAGGAAGATTACATTAAAAGTCGGGCAGATGCCATGGAAAGTATAGAACAGACTATTGTTGAACTCGGAGGAATATTTTCAAAACTGGCTCATATGGTAAAGGAACAGGAAGAAGAAATCAAAAGGTTTGAGGAGATGACTTTTTTTACTTGCCGTATTTTTCGCTAAAACGCTCGGGCCAAAAAGCAGATGGGTCTTTTGCAAAGTTTAGTTGAGGAACTAGAAGTATAAGCCAAAAGACCTGCTGTGGTTTATATTTCTGTTTCACCATCTATTTTGAAGTGAATGTAGCTGAAAGCAAAACGTGCTCCGGCTAGAATGCGACAACCTCGTCCCCAGGGAGAATACGCCTCTACGTGAAACTCCGCTGTCCATATTCGACCCTGGTATCGGCCTTGTCTACTCGCAATTTGATTGGCTGTTCAAACAATAGATATTTTAAATGACGTCACAGTTTCTTCAAAATTTCACACCAAAATAGGCCGAAAACTATGTGAAAAAACATCTATAAAAACCAAAAAATGATGCTATGTGAGATATTGTATCTTGCTTGATAGTTATCAATGAAATTATTTGCGTTTCCTTTCAAAGAACATCTGCTTTCAGAACCTTCATCATGTTTTGATGCCTAGGCAAAATTTGCCAGTATTTTGGCAAATTTTTGTGGCTGGTACCAGGGCCCAAATCTATTTGACGGTTGAGATTCGAGGAAATTCAATATGGGGCCTGCGGCGAGGTTGGAAGTATACAGAATCGTACATAATACGTCATCCGTTCGAATAAATAGCGTATGTTATTTGCTATTGTTTTGTTGCGTTGTCCAAGGTGTCCACTAAACTTCAACTGTACCTGTGCTCCCTTCATCGCGACTTTTATTTCATGGTTTCTGTATGGACATTTTATTTTTGTACAGGATTGATTCAAACGTAGAAGAAACAGAAACTAATGTTGAACTTGCTCATGCTGAAATTCTCAAATATTTCCAATCAATCACTTCAAATCGATGGCTAATTTTAAAGGTTTTCCTTGTACTTATAATATTCTTCATATTTTTCGTCGTATTTATTGCCTAGATCAATATAAATCTCGTATTAATAGATTTTAGTTATAAATGCAGTGCATTGATTTTCTCTCTGATAATACAGCAATTTGTTATCAATTGTATTTTTGGGGAATCTGTCCACTTTGAATTAATGGGTTTCTCTTGTCAGACTTTTTGCGACTACCCCAAACAACAATATCAAAGACCTCAATTAATCATTAAAGGCTGCTCTCCATATACTCTTAACAACGTGCGGCACTGCCTGCAGCAAGCTGCCGGTTCTGATGTTTCCAAGTGAGAAAGCTGCAGTGCCTGCTGCAGCCGCAGGTTCACATACTGCGACCCCGCAAGCGTGCCGTAACTTCAACCTTAAAATGTTTTCATGTAAAATGCTTAAAAATTGATATTGTAACATAACGTTTGACAGCACCACAGACATGTCCGAGGTGACGCAAACACTTGATTCCATTAAATAAACATTGCTAGGGATGTTGTAGGCAGTGCTGGACGCTATGCCATAGGTTGTTAAGGCTATATGGAAACCAGCCTTATGAGATTGATAGTAGCATATCACTTTAAATAAACAATCACTTAGTGATAGATGTCCCTATGGGCAGTGTCCTTGGGAGGCGGTGGACCTTGCTAGACAGTGGTCAGAGACGGGCAAGGACTAGTCTATATATACTAAAATAGAGCACATTTGCTTGACAAGCGATTTTTTCATATCTGGTCAAACAATCAAACATTGTTTCGCAGGAAAATTTAAACTGTGACAAGCAATGTTTGATTGCTTAACTAGTGCCTAATGTAGTAAATGTCCATACGATCAAACATTGTGCGTCAAACACTTGAAATTTGCTTCTTACTAAATCGCTTAGTAATGTTGAAAATTCCAAAAACATTTTGAATTAAGCAAAACATGTTTGAGGAGCAATGTTTGAGCTAAACGGTAAATCATTGTGTTTGAAAAGCAAATTTCAAATGTTTGGAAAACAATGTTTGACCGGTTTTGCCAGGGCTTGACGCTGACGCCTTTTGCCTTTTGCCAAGGAATGCCTGTCATGAGTGACCTTTACCAAACACTTCCGCATTGCGCAATCGGTCAACAGTTTTCTGTCACAACGCAGCAGTGGCCTAGGCCTTCTTTGCCTCATGCTTGTGGAATGTTATGGCCAGTTTTTCCGTTTTCAACCAACAGACAGAAGGCTGGTGTTAAAGATTCAAGGGATCTGGAATTTCCTTTGCCCCTGGATGTCTGAATGAAGAAAAGTTTTCCAACTTGATAATGCTGCTTGGCAAAAGGAGGAAGGAACCGTGATGTCGCAGGCATTTTCATCAATCTATCTAATCCACAAGGTCAAGGATGACGAACAAATATTCAGAATTTGATAGATACATAAACAGACAGAAACTGCATCATCTCTGTCGAAAAGGAAGACTGGAAGATGTCAGAGATTGTCCTCCATTCTGCTCTGTGCAAGTTTCAAGCCTTCTTAGTAATGCATCGATTGTTCTTTCCAATTTTGCTTCGGCAAGGACTCCACGCTCAGTCGCGTTACGCAAAGACTGAACATGTCGGACGTCGCTTTCAGACTCATGGACCAGCCTTTCCTAATTCATCATTACCATAATGAGTTGTCCAACAGTTTCAAATCAGGGCTATTTTCAGGCCACTGGTATTTCCTAATCTTTTCGCATTTAGTGATGTGTGTTAGGGTTTCATTTCCACAACACTCTAGACTCTAGGGGTGCGTTTTTTTGGAATTGTGCGTTTTCTGAAAAAGTCGACTTCGAGGTCTTCAATACACGTCTCAAACTACACCCATCACTGCACCCTCACCCCCCTGGTCACTGGTGCTCGCAAATGCCTACGGTGCCCTCCTGGACAAGTTGTAAGATGGGGGCCTGCGCCTTTCTATTCCGTACAGAACATTCAAACCTGTCCACTACCCCCTGAGATGACCGTTGATACACGAATGCGTTAATCTACCCTTGGATTTTGGAACAATCTTGTTTTTAGTCGTGCTGGGTTACCCAGGGTTCCTCCTCCCTAAAAAACCAGGAGTCCTTGGAATGGTCTGGTGTACCCGCGTACACGTTTTTTTTATAAGGAACCTTTGTTCTGAGTTGAGGCTGGAGTTCCTTAATTTTTCAACACAATGAGGCTGAAAGTTCCTTAAACTGTTCCTTATCGTGGGATATGCATAAATACTAATTTTTACAGCAAATCCATATAAACTATTCTCAATTTCTAACTTTAAGTATAAATGGAGCCTTTCGGGAAAGAACGATGGGAAATATATTGTACTTCTATTCCTTTTTTGTACACACCGTCTTGTTTTTTAAAAAAGAGTTTCTTAGTTTTTCATCCGAGCCTCGACAGTTCCTTATAGTTCCTAAATTTTTTGGGAATTTTCAGCCTCAAGTTCCTTATAAAGGTGTTCCTTATAAAAAAAAACGTGTACATGTTTTTGGCACTTAGCAGCGGGCAGTATGGACCAATCGACTGAGAGATTACCTTTACTGTTGAATCGAGTTTGTGAGCCGATTGTTACCCCGTTGTTTTCGCTACCATTTGTTTATTGACTTGTTGCTGGGTGATGATCAATAAACATCCGGAAAAGGTCTAAGTAAATAGGCAAAGGTGAACGGACAAGCTTTCGTAACCGTAAGGCAAACAACGCAAGGTTAATATCAAAATGGCTGACGAACAGATTTCATATCGTATAGCAACGTCTGAAGATTTCGATGCAATCCAAGCATTTCTGCTCAAGCATTATGTCCCTAATGAGCCTACCATGAAAGCTTTATCAATAACAGAGAACGTCAAGTTTGGAGGGCTCTTAAAACTGGAGATAGAGAAATGCTTAAAAGATCCAGTCAGTTTTATGGCAATGAACAGCAAAAACGAAATCGTTGGACTTTGTTTGAATTGTTTTTTATACAATGAGACATCTTGCAGCAGTACTGATCCGCAAACGGAGAAGGCCGAAGCTGATTGCAAATCTGATAAAATGAAAATCCCATGTAATCTATCCTCACTTGAAATTTTTGGGCATTATTTGTTGTCTCTTGAAGCCGGGTATGCCCATTTGATTCCAGAAGACTGCTGGAAAATTTTGAAAATTTACATGTTGTCAGCGAATACGGAAGAGTATGGTCGACGTGGGATTGCTACTAAGGCTGCGAAAATGTCAATAGAAAAAGCAAGCATATCTGGCTGCCAGGGAATTTTGCTACAAGCAACAGCTCAAGCTTCTCAGAATTTGTTCAGAAAGGAAAACTTTGAAGTTTTGAAAGTTATCAAGCACGAAAATTTCTTGGATGAGAAAGGCAAGTAATTGATAAAATGCAAAGATGGAACTAATCAAGGACAGCTTCTTTTTAAAAAAATATCTTAGAAAACATGAAACAACTTGCCGTAAATTGACTCGTTTCTTTTGTCGGTCCATCCTTGATCCTTTTCTCTCTTGAAAGGTTTCTGCAGTCAGACAGTAGCACAGGGCTGCAGGGCCGTCCCGACAGAAGTTTTCAAGGGGGGGTGTGACCGTCTCGAGTTGCCGACTAGAGTCCAACTGAAAACACCTTTTTAGGCGTCATCAAATGGGCTTAGGAGGGTACTTAGAGGCGCACGCCGCTAGGGATACTGGGGTCCGGGGGCATG
This sequence comes from Chrysaora quinquecirrha, assembly GCA_014526335.1. Lineage (NCBI taxonomy): Eukaryota > Metazoa > Cnidaria > Scyphozoa > Semaeostomeae > Pelagiidae > Chrysaora > Chrysaora quinquecirrha. The sequence goes on along the minus strand of JACTAT010000160.1, from coordinate 662,179 downwards.
CCCCCCGGAAAATTTTTGGAAAAACCTGAAGCTACTGTAGAATCGCTCTAGCGGCCCTTTCGGAACTCTTAAAATGCTATTTTCTTTAAACTCTATCGTGGAATTCATATAGAATTCTTATGTTCTTTGAGTGGTACAAAACTTCAAAATTGTAGTCAAAAGCCGAACCATCTTAGAACATCTGAATTCTAAACTAATCCAAAAGATTGACAAGTGATATTGCTTGCTATAGAGTCTAATTGATACTGGATTACAGAACATGCAATGAATAGATCTGAATAGATCTATAAATTTGTTGCTCTGGTGCATTGTGGTCGGTAAAACGTCGAAAATGGGAAAAATATGGCATATGCTGGAAAATTTTGATTGTATAACTTTGATCTTGAACAAACCGTATGGCACGATGTTGGGTCTCCGTTTTCACAAAAATTTTAAGTTTTATGTACTCCTATAAAAATTTTTTTTCCTTGCAGGCCAACCTGTAGCTTCACTGAGTCGGCATTCAGTACCAAAAACGCAAAATCTTAATCAAAAACCAGAAACATTATCCAGAAATGCCGTAAAAACGTTCACCGACGAGATTTTCATAGCCGGAAAACCGCGTAATTTTTCGGAAAAAACCGAAAACCCGAACCAGAATATTGGCAAAACCGTGTAACGGTGAAACCCAAACAGCCCCTCATATAGTTTTTCGATTTTTAGAAATTATGTTAAATGATAAGCAAATTAATGATCTTCATTGATGAATTATTTTTCTCCCCACTGCCGCTCAATACTAAGCAGTGTCTGGGATCAACCTGATGGGCAGGTCAACCCAAAGGGGGCGCTTGTTCGAGAGAGGGCGCTTATTTTTCGCTTATGATCGATACCCGAGGGGGGGGGGGGGTACATGACTTATGAATGGACGGGGATGAGCCGCCCAGATTTCGGAAGCCCATCCACTTATAATGAAAAAACCTTTGCAGAAACAGACCCTATTTTATGAGTAAAAATAAGCGGAATATGAGAATAATAAGACTTTCTAGACCTTATAATTTTCCATGATATTGTACTAGGAACATCTTTGACGCGGCTTTACCGCTTTTCTGACCGAATTAAAGTTAAACTTTCGACTTTTCTTCAATTTGCCACCCACTTTTATGGGGTTTTGGTTAAAAACATACCCATGTTTAGAGAATTTCAGGGCCAAAAACCAACCCATTTGGGCGGCATATACGCGTACCTAAATTATACTACCCCCTGGAGATCGATCATCCGATTTTACGATTTCGATCAGTGGTTCAAATCAGAAGGAGGCTGCTCCAAAGACCCACAAGACGTGGCAGTGGCAGCAGACCAGAGACAACAACGAGAATCGAGAGAACAGAAATCCAGATAAAAAGCTGTGAATTTTTCAAGATTTATTAGCAATGGGTTTGTGCAAATGTCCGAAGCGAAAAGTTACAAATCAATTCTGCTTTGAACACAGAGTCAACGTTTGTGAATACTGCCTGATTTCAAATCACACAAAGGTAAAATACCGGTATATTTAGATGTAAAACAGAGAAGGGTTTTCCTACTATAGCTAGGCCCTTTTTTCTTAGGCCGCACTCGCACTAAAAAGTTGTTTGTAGATACCAGTCTAGCTATGTAGATACATAGATAGGTAGCATATTTCAGGTTTAAAACTAACTCAGTAACTTACTCACACCATAGCAGTACTGTAGCAGCTTTTTTGTTTATCATTCCATAAGGGCATTGTTTTCTATCATTTTTGCCAAACCTCTTTGGTGAACACAGCATTTACCCACCCAGGTGGACCATTATGCTCGACCACCCACTACAAGATAAAGCAAGGTACTCTCAGGTCTCTAATAGTGCTCCCCCTCCCTCCGCTTGCAAATTTTTTTGAAATATTTCCACCCAGGACACTCTTATTGGAACCCCCCGCTTATTAAATTTGGCAAAAATATCCAGCCAGGACATCTTTCAAGTCTGGTGAACTATATGAAACCATTGCACTGTAATTTTACAACTCGAAATATCGTCAAAAAATTTGGGAGGACATTGCATTGTATTGTTTTATAGTGATTTTGGACGTCTTTAAAGAGTAAGTGTTTAGGAATAAGCGTAAAATGATGTGCTGTCCTAATTATCTTGTTCTTGTGAAACCCCAACTGCAATTTCGAAGAGCCATCCAAACATGTTTTACGTGAAGAGAACATGTATGTTTGATTTTATTATAGTTTTACCTCCCCCCCCCCCAACAATTAAATTTTCCTATTTTTCCAGCCCCCCCTACTATTGGAATGCCCCCATACTATTAATTTTCAATTTTTTTTCCACCCCCCTGCTATTCCAGACCCCCTGTCTATTAGAGACCTTAGAGTAGAGGAACACTTGCTAATACTGAGTATTTGGCTAGCAGTGGCCAACATCACCAAAGAAGGTGAACATAAAATGGTGTGTTTGGGGCCCAACGCTAGGATCTCAGAAGAAGATGAGCTAACAAGACATTATCCTAGTGGTGTGGTGATGCTACTGTGGCTTTGGGTCAAACCCAGACCTTACTAAGCTCTTGACACCAAAAACTACCTGGATTAAACCATGACATTAGTCACCTTCAAGGAAGGAGTTATTGCCTCGAAAAATACTTTGTAGTTTATCTTTTTTAGAGAGGACAGTTTTAATGTTTAATTTTTTTATTTCAGTGCATTGTGAAATCTTACCTTCACTGGCTTCAAGACAGCGATTTCAATCCAACATGCAGCCTTTGTGGAGATGCCTTGGCAAATGGAGAATGCATCAGACTAACTTGTTATGGTAAGCTCCTGCATTGAAATTCAATGACACAGATAATTAAGATGAAAACAAAACTTGTCTTTGTATGATTTATGATTCCATTGACCAGGTAATTAAAGAGGGTGACAAGTTCCCCTGTTCCTGTGGAAAATTCCCTTGTTCCCTGGAGTTTTGAGGGAATAGTTTTTCAGAAAGATAGTCAAGTGAATTGACAGACAGGATTTTATCTGATTCCTGTTTCCTGATGTTCTCTAGTGTTCTCTTTTAATTTTGGTTATCTTCCCTTGTTTCCCGGATGCATTTCGCATATGTTCTATGTTCTATGTTCTATGTTCTATGTTCCCTGGGACCCCTGAACGACCCACATTGACACCTGCATAGAATTTTACCTGCATGAAAAGTAGATTTCTCTAATTAGGAGAATTACACGAAATCACAAAGAAAAACTCATGGTATAAATCCCAAAAAGTTGCCAATGGGAACTTTGAAAACCAGATTCTTCACTGTTTATGACAGAGAGGCAATCAAAAGAAAAACTCTGGGTTCTCCACTATTTGTAACAGAGCAAAACCCTCTTACTATAGGTTAATTCACTGACAGCAGAGATACAGCTCAAACTGCTGTAGTGGTATCCAACATGCATGGGCAACTTTTTTCAAATCACTATGTATTATTTTCTGAACATCTCGCCTTTTCAACTGAAAAAATTTTATCAAATTTTGGCAGGTATCAAGCATTGTCAGGTATCAAGCTTCTTCAGGCACCAAGGCTTGTTATCAATATTTCGCTCAGTTACCTTGCATCTAGCCTCTTGTCATTTCTTTCTAGATGTTTTTCACTGGGATTGCGTAAACAAAGATGCCTTAAAATTGCAAGCTGATGCACCTTCCTCTGCACTGGTCTGCCACAGCTGTCAGGTAAATTTGAATGTGCATACAAAGAAAAACCACTCCTCAAATTTTTTAGTTTTTCCCCCAATGTTCAGTCATAAATCATGGTTTTAGTTGGTTTAGATCTGGTGGTTGGTCATTTGACTGTTTTGGTGGCTTTTTGGTGGCTTCAGGCCATTTCACATCAGAGTGGTGGTGTGGTTGAGTGGTAAAGGCATTCCTCTCGCAGTAATTTATAAAAGTTAAAACCAGCTGAAACCATCTGAAACCACCTGAAACCAGTTAGAACCTTGTGAAACAAGCTGAAATTGGCAGGGAAACCAGCCGAAACCAGCCGTTCTCACCTCAGAACAATCAAACTTGCTTATAGGCTTTGAAAACTCTTTGGGGAATACGCACTTAGTGAAACTGGACAAACCAGGTTATTCCTGGATAATTCGGGGGATAAGGATGGAATTCACAACCTTCTTGAAAATAGAGTAAGTGTTCTATTTTATAGTATGCGTTTTTACTACTAAAGGAAAGGAATGTACATAAAAAAACTGTTTAAGGATATTCATAAAAACAGATGGTGATGTGGCGTCATGGTGTAATCCAGCTGACTCGTGGTGTCAGAAGCTCAGTGTGGTCAGTGTTTGAGCCCAGCCACGGTAGCGTCACGGCCAGGGTCGAGGTCTCCATTAGTTAACCTACTACTGAGATCCTAGCGACTGGCGCTAAACCACCATTTCAACTTCACCTTAACCTGCACTACAAACTAACAAGAGAAGTGTCATTTCACCATTTCACCTTCACAGATAAAGTCAGCAAATCATGTCTATTACGCTTATAAAATTTAGTCACTAGTTAAGCCCCTTTTTGTGCTTTTCAAGACAAACATTAGGCCTTGTTCATCAGGACGACTAAGTACACGGAATTAAGTTATTACCTAAAAATTTGTCTCAGTGAAAATTCAGCTTGCTTTTCATGGGTCGTATGAAGCAATCATTTTTAATAGATTTAAAAAATCAAATTTGCCCTTGATTTGCTGCTCCAAGCGAATTATATCTTTTCCTTTGATGTGTGCAGAAATAAATCCACTCTCCAATCAAACAGTGCAGCAGCTGCAATGTATCAACCAAATTTACTTTACTCAGTATTAAACTTACATATTTATTTAATTTGAATCACAATATCCTTCAAGAAAAAGGAGTTCTGTGCACTCGCAGTTCTTTGTGAAGGAGGAGCACTTGGAGTGTGTCCCTGAAAGAGTTGTTTTTTTATATGCCATTAAAAATTTACAAAAGGTATTACGGATTATACTACCTACAAACTACATTACAATACTACAAGGACGATACGGTGTGGAGCAAAATACTATGACAACCTCACAGCCTTACATAAAAATGAAGTTTTAAAAAGCCTTTAGCAAATTTGATTGTTCTGAGGTGAGAATGGCTGGTTTCAGCTGGCTTCTGCTGGTTTTAACTTTTAAAAAATTACGCTCCCCTCACAATCCATACATACATACATGCATACATAATTTATTTTACCCAGGTCAAGTTTTGGCAGCAAAAAAGCTGATGGTCTTGGGTTTCAATCTTCTTGGGGCCACCTTCAACAACATAGAGTCAATTGATGCTGAACCGAAACAAAAACTTGCATAAAAATACAGATTCCTTACTTTCTTGTTCAAAATGTTGCTTTCTCTTTGTTAAAAATTGCCATTAAGAAACTGAAACTTTTTTATTTCATAATTAAGTAGCTGAAATCTGAGAATGCTAACTTATTTTTAGAGCTCCATCATTCCTCCGGACAAACTTGTGTCACCGGTGGCAGATGTTGTAAGGCAGAAACTCTCAACTGTTGGATGGGGGAGAAAGCAACTTGGACTTCCAATACAGGTAAGAATTACAATTATTTTATTCCTTGGAAGCAGGGTATTTATTAAAATGAGGAATGATCCCCAATAATTTTAGATATAGGTACAAATGCAAAAAGGTACAATGGCAAAAAGATTTGTATGTTTGTGAAGTGGCCAGTAGTAGATGAACTAACGAGATCCCGACCCTGGCTGTGACGCTACCGTGACTGAGGCTCGAACCCCGACCTTACTAGCCCTTGACACCACGAGTCAGCTGGATAAGACCACGACGCCACAGCACCTTAAATTCTGATGGAAGCACCAGCTTTCTTAACGACGGCCTTAATAAGTCTTGACGCTGTAAACAGAAGGGAAGATTGGGTGAAATGGTGTGTTTAGCTCCAGTCGCTAGGATCTCAGAAGTATGGGCCCTGGCTGTGGCGCTACCGTGACTGGGATTCGAACCCCGACTAGCACTTGACACCAAGAGATAGCTGGATTTGACCACGACGCCCCAGCACCTTCAACAAAACTCACGATGCAATAAACTACAGAGAATACGAAGCATCCCCACGAATAAACAGTCATTTGAAATAAAAAAAAACCTAAAAAATTAACCCCTCATCTGCATTGTACTTGTTTACCGCCTTTACTTAAGAAATTACGCCATGCTATATAACAAATTTAACAGAACTACAGCAATTGTAACAAAACTTCAGTGCGTTATTGAAATTAAGAAAAAAAACCTAACGTAATTTAATTATTATTCTACTTAGCAATAGTAGCAACTTATGCTCGATTTTAGCTACTCCGAGTTTGCAATTTTGCGGCGTTTCACAGCTAATATTTAAGACGTGCTAATCAGCTATCATTTAACCCTTATTCAACTCTGTAAATGTCAAATATCTTTGCTCCATTATGATATCAGCTATGAGGATATTGTAACGTAGATGACTACAATCTTGGACAAAATATATTTGAACGGCCTATATAATTTTGCTATTATCTATTGATTCCCCCTTCTCCCCCGTTACAATGTTGTGCCGTACAAAATTTGTCTTGCTCTACTACCAACACTGTTTTGGGGGTAAAAGGGGGGAGAATTGGAGTTATGGAAGTAGGAAATCAATGCAATAGGCCTTATTCCTTGGAGAAAATGCCTTGTTCCAAATATTTTGTCCAAGATTGTATGCCTTAACTAAAATCAAATACAGACAGTACAGTGTTTACGAAGGGGACTATACCTAGTAGGAGACTAGACCGTACCGTCTTTCCTAGGGGTAAGGCTGACCGCCTGATTCGAACTTCAAAATTAGCTAAAAAAAAACGGTTCATTATGCATGTTGCTACAATATTACTCTCCGCTGTTGATACTAGCCACCATTAATCATAACCAAAAGTCCAAGCTGTATTATGCTATCATGCTCCGTTTTATATTCATGCTGCTACGATAATACTCTCCGCGGTTCATATTTGCCACCATTAATCATAACCAAAAGTCCAAGCTGTATTATGCTATTAGCTCCGTTTTATATTCATGCTGCTACGATACTACTCTCCGCGGTTCATATTTGCCACCATTAATCATAACTAAAAGTCCAAGCTGTATTGTGCTATTAGCTCCGTTTTATATTCATGCTGCTACGATACTACTCTCCGCGGTTCATATTTGCCACCATTAATCATAACCAAAAGTCCAAGCTGTATTATGCTATCATGCTCCGTTTTATATTCATGCTGCTACGATAATACTCTCCGCGGTTCATATTTGCCACCATTAATCATAACCAAAAGTCCAAGCTGTATTATGCTGTCATGCTCCGTTTTATATTCATGCTGCTACGATACTACTCTCCGCGGTTCATATTTGCCACCATTAATCATAACCAAAAGTCCAAGCTGTATTGTGCTATTAGCTCCGTTTTATATTCATGCTGCTACGATAATACTCTCCGCGGTTCATATTTGCCACCATTAATCATAACCAAAAGTCCAAGCTGTATTATGCTATCATGCTCCGTTTTATATTCATGCTGCTACGATAATACTCTCCGCGGTTCATATTTGCCACCATTAATCATAACCAAAAGTCCAAGCTGTATTATGCTATCATGCTCCGTTTTATATTCATGCTGCTACGATAATACTCTCCGCGGTTCATATTTGCCACCATTAATCATAACCAAAAGTCCAAGCTTTATTATGCTATTATGCTCCGTTTTATATTCATGCTGCTACGATATAACTCTCCGCGGTTCATATTTGCCATCATTAATCATAACCAAAAGTCCAAGCTGTATTATGCTATTATGCTCCGTTTTATATTCATGCTGCTACGATATTACTCTCCGCGGTTCATATTTGCCACCATTAATCATAACCAAAAGTCCAAGCTGTATTATGCTATCATGCTCCGTTTTATATTCATGCTGCTACGATAATACTCTCCGCGGTTCATATTTGCCACCATTAATCATAACCAAAAGTCCAAGCTGTATTATGCTGTCATGCTCCGTTTTATATTCATGCTGCTACGATAATACTCTCCGCGGTTCATATTTGCCACCATTAATCATAACCAAAAGTCCAAGCTGTATTATGCTATCATGCTCCGTTTTATATTCATGCTGCTACGATAATACTCTCCGCGGTTCATATTTGCCACCATTAATCATAACCAAAAGTCCAAGCTGTATTATGCTATCATGCTCCGTTTTATATTCATGCTGCTACGATAATACTCTCCGCGGTTCATATTTGCCACCATTAATCATAACCAAAAGTCCAAGCTGTATTATGCTATCATGCTCCGTTTTATATTCATGCTGCTACGATAATACTCTCCGCGGTTCATATTTGCCACCATTAATCATAACCAAAAGTCCAAGCTGTATTATGCTATTAGCTCTGTTTTATATTCATGCTGCTACGATAATACTCTCCGCGGTTCATATTTGCCACCATTAATCATAACCAAAGTCCAAGCTGTATTATGCTATCATGCTCCGTTTTATATTCATGCTGCTACGATAATACTCTTCGCGGTTCATATTTGCCACCATTAATCATAACCAAAAGTCCAAGCTGTATTATGCTATCATGCTCCGTTTTATGTTCATGCTGCTACGATAATACTCTTCGCGGTTCATATTTGCCACCATTAATCATAACCAAAAGTCCAAGCTGTATTATGCTGTCATGCTCCGTTTTATATTCATGCTGCTACGATAATACTCTTCGCGGTTCATATTTGCCACCATTAATCATAACCAAAAGTCCAAGCTGTATTATGCTATCATGCTCCGTTTTATATTCATGCTGCTACGATAATACTCTTCGCGGTTCATATTTGCCACCATTAATCATAACCAAAAGTCCAAGCTGTATTATGCTATCATGCTCCGTTTTATATTCATGCTGCTACGATAATACTCTTCGCGGTTCATATTTGCCACCATTAATCATAACCAAAAGTCCAAGCTGTATTATGCTATCATGCTCCGTTTTATGTTCATGCTGCTACGATAATACTCTTCGCGGTTCATATTTGCCACCATTAATCATAACCAAAAGTCCAAGCTGTATTATGCTATCATGCTCCGTTTTATGTTCATGCTGCTACGATAATACTCTTCGCGGTTCATATTTGCCACCATTAATCATAACCAAAAGTCCAAGCTGTATTATGCTGTCATGCTCCGTTTTATATTCATGCTGCTACGATAATACTCAGTGCATTCAAAACTAGCCATAACCATAAATCATTACCAAACGTCCAAGCTGTATTATTCAATTTATTTCTTATTTTTGCATATATTTTTATGCCTACTGAGATTCGATGATACTTTAAACGTTTTATCACAAAAGTCACAGGAAAACTTCTTTTTTTCCCTGTGAGTTGCCGCGTGCACTTTCATTTCACTCGGCCTCAAAAAACTTTTCCCGCAGGTGTCGCATCTGTACGGCTTAACTCCTCTGTGTGTCTTCATATGCCGTGTAAGAAATCTATTCTCCGTGAAGCCTCGGGTACACACCTGGCAAATAATCGATAACCGTTACAAGAATGCCGTATACAGCGCTTAATACAATTCTCCAGGTTGGAGATACGATGCGGCATTTATCCCAGAGCGGCGCTTATTCGAGCAGGCGCTTGAGGGTACGATTTCATTGCGTTTACACGGGACCGGATCCGGAACGGATCAGAATGGACTAGCTTTTCTAGCGTACCCAAAAATATACGTTCCCGTTCCCAAAAGCGTACCCGTGTAAACGAAAAGCCCACCGTGAGCATTTTTGGAACCGGATCCATTCGGAGCCGTTCCCGTGTAAGTGGGGTCTAAATCAGTGCGTACCGTATTTTTGGCGAAGATTTATGGTCGGTAACCCAATCATTTAGTTCCTGCATTCGTGCCATTCTCAGTTTCGGAGTTTCTCGCCCGTGGAAATAGTCAGAGTTTCTCCCTTTTCAGAGTTTGCCGAGTCGTAGTTGTCGTTTTGTAGTCAGAAGAATCGTAGTTGTCGTTTTGTAGTCAGAAGAATCGGGAAGAATCGTAGCAAGTTGTCATAAGAAATCATAAGAGAAACGCAGAAATCATTGTCATGAGAAATCATAAGAGAAACGCAGAAATCATTGTCATGAGAAATCATAAGAGAAACGCAGAAATCATTGTCATGAGAAATCACATACAACCATCACCACGATCACCCCTATCACAACCATCACAACCACCACAACCACCCCTACCTTCAGCACCACAACCACATCTAAAACCACCACCACCACACCCACCCTACCACCACAATCACCCCTACCAACCAGCATCATGATCATCGTGGTCATCAACATCATCATCATAACCACCACCATTATCATAATAATCATTATCGTCATCGTTGTGCATACCGATAAATATCTTTCATTATTTGACCGAAACTACAATCCTCGCCAAAAGGCTGGGACACTTCGAACTTTTGTAAAATTCTCGCTCTAAAGACGCATACCCCTCCCCCGACTCAATGTTGGTGAAATCAATGTTGACAGTGGTCCCAACATTGATTCGGGGAGGGGGTCTTATTACCCAAATATGTTGTAATGGGACGGGGTTTTAAGGTAAAACATACTTATAACATACTGTCCCCAATATTTTTGGCGAGGATTGTCTGAGCAAGAGCAGAAATCTAAAATTGTGTTTTCTCAAGAATGGAAAGACTCAAAAGGCTCAAGTGATGTTTATTGTAAATAGGAGGAATGACTTTATATTTTTGGGGGGCTTTGGGGGGTCAGGGCCAAAATTTTGCAAAATGTGAAAATTCATTGAAAAGTGAAGGAATCCTTTGAAAAAGGCCGTAATTCACTTTCCAACATCGCAAAATCATAAGAGGCAACGGTACACATTTTTCAGCTCCAGAAGCAATACCTTTATCATTCAAATGCATCTTTAGAACCGTTCTGTAGACCACAATTCAAGCGATGCGTCTGCCGCTGCGGAGGAGAGAGCTTGACATCTAAGAAACTGACAGTTCTCCATCATTTTCTACCGCATAAAAGTGGAATAACTCAAGTCCAAATAATTTTCCCATACTTCTCGCTATCCGACAATACATTTCTGGGAGTATTTCATGTTATAAAATAATTTTCCCTCTTTTTGTCATTCCTTCTGAGTTCGTTTTCTGACAGTTCTCCACTCTCTGTAGTAAGTAAACAATACAGCTGGTGAAAACCTATCTTTAAAAACAGGTGGAGAACTGTGAGAAATATACTTTGCCATGCATTGGCAGTCGAACTCTGTTGAAAATCTTAAAGTAGACATGAAATAATACAGAATTACAAAGTTACAAGTGCAGTCTTTCAAGCAACGAGGAGATATTTACATTTGAAGATGGAGAACTGTGGGGAGAACTGTGTGGAGAACTGTAGAACTTGGCATCCCGCTTGGTTGCTCCTTATTCAATTTCGCAGTCCATCAAATAACAATGCCAATTATGCTTACTTTAGCATTCTTCCGTTCTCTGTTGTGAAGATCAACAACACTTGAAAGCAAGTACATCATGCCTGCATAATTCGTTTCATTTTCTGAATTTCGTAATAATTCACTGCTAAACGGTGGAGTCAGTTTATGAGCTTTGATGAAAAGTTTTCAGTTTATAGTTAGATTCGTCTCGAGACAACATAATGCAGACTGTTTTATGTAAATTTACAACCCTCCCGTTACTGTTTATAACAGAATTTCTGACCTTCTGTTTTGCTGTGATTACTCAAAATTCAGACAATCCTCGCCAAAAGGCTGGGACACTTCGAATTAAAATTCTCGCTCTCACCCCCTCCCCCGACTCAATGTTGGTGAAATCATGTTGACAGTGGTCCCAACATTGATTCGGGGAGCAAATATGTTGTAATGGGACGGGGTTTTAAGTAAAAATACTTATAACATACTGTCCCCAATATTTTTGGCGAGGATTGTCTCTCAATTGTGTTTTTCTCAATGGAAAGACTCAAAAGGCTCAAGTGATGTTTATTGTAAATAGGAGGAATGACATATATTTTGGGGGGCTTTGGGGGGTCAGGGCCAAAATTTTGCAAAATGTGAAAATTCATTGAAAAGTGAAGGAATCCTTTGAAAAAGGCCGTAATTCACTTTCCAACATCGCAAAATCATAAGAGGCAACGGTACACATTTTTCAGCTCCAGAAGCAATACCTTTATCATTCAAATGCATCTTTAGAACCGTTCTGTAGACCACAATTCAAGCGATGCGTCTGCCGCTGCGGAGGAGAGAGCTTGACATCTAAGAAACTGACAGTTCTCCATCATTTTCTACCGCATAAAAGTGGAATAACTCAAGTCCAAATAATTTTCCCATACTTCTCGCTATCCGACAATACATTTCTGGGGGTATTTCATGTTATAAAATAATTTCCCCTTTTTGTCATTCCTTCTGAGTTCGTTTTCTGACAGTTCTCCAGTCTCTGTAGTAAGTAAACAATACATCTGGTGAAAACCTATCTTTAAAAACAGGTGAAGAACTGTGACAAATATACTTTGCCATGCATTGGCAGTCGAACTCTGTTGAATATCTTAAAGTAGACATGAAATAATACAGAATTACAAAGTTACAAGTGCAGTCTTTCAAGCAACGAGGAGATATTTACATTTGAAGATGGAGAACTGTGGGGAGAACTGTGTGGAGAACTGTAGAACTTGGCATCCCGCTTGGTTGCTCCTTATTCAATTTCGCAGTCCATCAAATAACAATGCCAATTATGCTTACTTTAGCATTCTTCCGTTCTCTGTTGTGAAGATCAACAACACTTGAAAGCAAGTACATCATGCCTGCATAATTCGTTTCATTTTCTGAATTTCGTAATAATTCACTGCTAAACGGTGGAGTTAGTTTATGAGCTTTGATGAAAAGTTTTCAGTTTATAGTTAGATTCCTCTCGAGACAACATAATGCAGACTGTTTTATGTAAATTTACAACCCTCCCGTTACTGTTTATAACAGAATTTCTGACCTTCTGTTTTTCTGTGATTACTCAAAATTCAGACAATCCTCGCCAAAAAGGCTGGGACACTTCGAAATTGTGTAAAATTCTCGCTCTAAAGACGATACCCCTCCCCCGACTCAATGTTGTGAAATCAATGTTCAGTGGTCCCAACATTGATTAGGGGTCTTATTACCCAAATATGTTGTAATGGGACGGGGTTTTAAGGTAAAACATACTTATAACATACTGATTTTTGGCGAGGATTGTCTGAGCAAGAGCAGAAATCTAAAATTGTGTTTTTCTCAAGAATGGAAAGACTCAAAAGGCTCAAGTGATGTTTATTGTAAATAGGAGGAATGACTTTATATTTTGGGGGGCTTTTGGGGTCAGGGCCAAAATTTTGCAAAATGTGAAAATTCATTGAAAAGTGAAGGAATCCTTTGAAAAGGCCGTAATTCACTTTCCAACATCGCAAAATCATAAGAGGCAACGGTACACATTTTCAGCTGCAGAAGCAATACCTTTATCATTCAAATGCATCTTTAGAACCGTTCTGTAGACCACAATTCAAGCGATGCGTCTGCCGCTGCGGAGGAGAGAGCTTGACATCTAAGAAACTGACAGTTCTCCATCATTTTCTACCGCATAAAAGTGGAATAACTCAAGTCCAAATAATTTTCCCATACTTCTTGCTACCCGACAATACATTTCTGGGGGTATTTCATGTTATAAAATAATTTTCCCTTTTTGTCATTCCTTCTGAGTTCGTTTTCTGACAGTTCTCCACTCTCTGTAGTAAGTAAACAATACATCTGGTGAAAACCTATCTTTAAAAACAGGTGAAGAACTGTGACAAATATACTTTGCCATGCATTGGCAGTCGAACTCTGTTGAATATCTTAAAGTAGACATGAAATAATACAGAATTACAAAGTTACAAGTGCAGTCTTTCAAGCAACGAGGAGATATTTACATTTGAAGATGGAGAACTGTGGGGAGAACTGTGTGGAGAACTGTAGAACTTGGCATCCCGCTTGGTTGCTCCTTATTCAATTTCGCAGTCCATCAAATAACAATGCCAATTATGCTTACTTTAGCATTCTTCCGTTCTCTGTTGTGAAGATCAACAACACTTGAAAGCAAGTACATCATGCCTGCATAATTCGTTTCATTTTCTGAATTTCGTAATAATTCACTGCTAAACGGTGGAGTCAGTTTATGAGCTTTGATGAAAAGTTTTCAGTTTATAGTTAGATTCCTCTCAAGTCAACATAATGCAGACTGTTTTATGTAAATTTACAACCCTCCCGTTACTGTTAATAACAGAATTTCTGACCTTCTGTTTTGCTGTGATTACTCAAAATTCAGACAATCCTCGCCAAATAGGCTGGGACACTTCCAACTTTTGTAAAATTCTCGCTCTAAAGACGCATACCCCCCTCCCCCCGACTCAATGTTGGTGAAATCAATGTTGACAGTGGTCCCAACATTAATTCGGGGGAGGGGGGTCTTATTACCCAAATATGTTGTAATGGGACGGGGTTTTTAAGATAAAGCATACTTATAACATACTGTCCCCAATATTTTTGGCGAGGATTGTAGATACAATGTGTTTTTCTCAAGAATGGAAAGACTCAAAAGGCTCAAGTGATGTTTATTGTAAATAGGAGGAATGACTTTATATTTTGGGGGCTTTGGGGGTCAGGGCCAAAATTTTGCAAAATGTGAAAATTCATTGAAAAGTGAAGGAATCCTTTGAAAAGGCCGTAATTCACTTTCCAACATCGCAAAATCATAAGAGGCAACGGTACACATTTTTCAGCTGCAGAAGCAATACCTTTATCATTCAAATGCATCTTTAGAACCGTTCTGTAGACCACAATTCAAGCGATGCGTCTGCCGCTGCGGAGGAGAGAGCTTGACATCTAAGAAACTGACAGTTCTCCATCATTTTCTACCGCATAAAAGTGGAATAACTCAAGTCCAAATAATTTTCCCATACTTCTCGCTATCCGACAATACATTTCTGGGAGTATTTCATGTTATAAAATAATTTTCCCTTTTTGTCATTCCTTCTGAGTTCGTTTTCTGACAGTTCTCCACTCTCTGTAGTAAGTAAACAATACAGCTGGTGAAAACCTATCTTTAAAAACAGGTGGAGAACTGTGAGAAATATACTTTGCCATGCATTGGCAGTCGAACTCTGTTGAAAATCTTAAAGTAGACATGAAATAATACAGAATTACAAAGTTACAAGTGCAGTCTTTCAAGCAACGAGGAGATATTTACATTTGAAGATGGAGAACTGTGGGGAGAACTGTGTGGAGAACTGTAGAACTTGGCATCCCGCTTGGTTGCTCCTTATTCAATTTCGCAGTCCATCAAATAACAATGCCAATTATGCTAACTTTAGCATTCTTCCGTTCTCTGTTGTGAAGATCAACAACACTTGAAAGCAAGTACATCATGCCTGCATAATTCGTTTCATTTTCTGAATTTCGTAATAATTCACTGCTAAACGGTGGAGTCAGTTTATGAGCTTTGATGAAAAGTTTTCAGTTTATAGTTAGATTCGTCTCGAGATAACATAATGCAGACTGTTTTATGTAAATGTACAACCCTCCCGTTACTGTTTATAACAGAATTTCTGACCTTCTGTTTTGCTGTGATTACTCAAAATTCAGACAATCCTCGCCAAAAAGGCTGGGACACTTCGAAATTGTGTAAAATTCTCGCTCTAAAGACGCATACCCCCCTCCCCCCCGACTCAATGTTGGTGAAATCAATGTTGACAGTGGTCCCAACATTGATTCGGGGGGAGGGGGGTCTTATTACCCAAATATGTTGTAATGGGACGGGGTTTTTAAGGTAAAACATACTTATAACATACTGTCTCCAATATTTTTGGCGAGGATTGTCTGAGCAAGAGCAGAAATCTAAAATTGTGTTTTTCTCAAGAATGGAAAGACTCAAAAGGCTCAAGTGATGTTTATTGTAAATAGGAGGAATTACTTTATATTTTGGGGGGCTTTGGGGGGTCAGGGCCAAAATTTTGCAAAATGTGAAAATTCATTGAAAAGTGAAGGAATCCTTTGAAAAAGGCCGTAATTCACTTTCCAACATCGCAAAATCATAAGAGGCAACGGTACACATTTTTCAGCTGCAGAAGCAATACCTTTATCATTCAAATGCATCTTTAGAACCGTTCTGTAGACCACAATTCAAGCGATGCGTCTGCCGCTGCGGAGGAGAGAGCTTGACATCTAAGAAACTGACAGTTCTCCATCATTTTCTACCGCATAAAAGTGGAATAACTCAAGTCCAAATAATTTTCCCATACTTCTCGCTATCCGACAATACATTTCTGGGAGTATTTCATGTTATAAAATAATTTTCCCTTTTTGTCATTCCTTCTGAGTTCGTTTTCTGACAGTTCTCCACTCTCTGTAGTAAGTAAACAATACAGCTGGTGAAAACCTATCTTTAAAAACAGGTGGAGAACTGTGAGAAATATACTTTGCCATGCATTGGCAGTCGAACTCTGTTGAAAATCTTAAAGTAGACATGAAATAATACAGAATTACAAAGTTACAAGTGCAGTCTTTCAAGCAACGAGGAGATATTTACATTTGAAGATGGAGAACTGTGGGGAGAACTGTGTGGAGAACTGTAGAACTTGGCATCCCGCTTGGTTGCTCCTTATTCAATTTCGCAGTCCATCAAATAACAATGCCAATTATGCTAACTTTAGCATTCTTCCGTTCTCTGTTGTGAAGATCAACAACACTTGAAAGCAAGTACATCATGCCTGCATAATTCGTTTCATTTTCTGAATTTCGTAATAATTCACTGCTAAACGGTGGAGTCAGTTTATGAGCTTTGATGAAAAGTTTTCAGTTTATAGTTAGATTCGTCTCGAGATAACATAATGCAGACTGTTTTATGTAAATGTACAACCCTCCCGTTACTGTTTATAACAGAATTTCTGACCTTCTGTTTTGCTGTGATTACTCAAAATTCAGACAATCCTCGCCAAAAAGGCTGGGACACTTCGAAATTGTGTAAAATTCTCGCTCTAAAGACGCATACCCCCCTCCCCCCCGACTCAATGTTGGTGAAATCAATGTTGACAGTGGTCCCAACATTGATTCGGGGGGAGGGGGGTCTTATTACCCAAATATGTTGTAATGGGACGGGGTTTTTAAGGTAAAACATACTTATAACATACTGTCCCCAATATTTTTGGCGAGGATTGTAGGTGGTGGTCAGGTGGTAGTGGTGGAGGACCATCAACTGTTGGAAAGTGTAACTACCATTCTATTCGGTTTCTAATTGATAACCGGGGTCCTAAGAACTTAGGGGAACTGCAAGAGTTTAAAAACAATTGACTGAATGGAGGTCTCTTTTCGGTCCTTCACAAAAGTCTCAAAGTTCTTGGTTTACTCCGTTTGCTTGTATTATCCGTTGCTTCTGCGTTAAATATGCCAGTCTTAGTCCAAGCGCCAAGCAGTTAAACTTCATTGGAATAACTCAACTCGCGTAATAAGTCTTCCTACAACGTTTTCTTGAAGTTTTTCCACCATGATATTTTTTATTGAAGGCACGAACTAATATGACCTATGGTCTATTCCTACCAATGACCTATGACCTACGATCTTTGCCATATAAGGAACGGCCCAAACAATCTATGCACTCGTCGACCTGTAGCATATTCGGTTTCGTGGCATACAAAACTAATATAAGTGACATATGGCATATCTACACTAACGGCCTATGCCATATGATCTCTGCCTTATCCGTATTAATGTTGACCTATGTCCTATCCGTACTAACGACCTATGGCCTATGACCTGTGATTAACGGTCATCCTTACTAGTTCCAGAATGTTTCCGCTTGGATATTATATT
The DNA here is from genome assembly GCA_014526335.1 of Chrysaora quinquecirrha. Lineage (NCBI taxonomy): Eukaryota > Metazoa > Cnidaria > Scyphozoa > Semaeostomeae > Pelagiidae > Chrysaora > Chrysaora quinquecirrha. The sequence continues at coordinate 644,273 of JACTAT010000160.1, read as the reverse complement.
TATGAATACTAGCTATCGCTAGTTCTGTTGCGATCTCCTAATTTGACGAAACATGGTCATAACATGATACAAGTAATAGCGAATAACGCAATGTTTTGCAAAATGATATCAATATAAAATAATGCGAGTAATGAAATTCGTATAGCATAATATAATTAATATAATATAACGTAATATAATATAATATAATATAATATAATATAATATAATATAATATAATATAATACAGTAGTGTCCCGCATATAAGAAACAGTCTTTTCAATTTCAGGTCTGATGCGTTTCTTATAGAAAGAGATATAAACTTCAAATCAGGGTAAAGTTTCTTATAAGAAAATTCATGTACCATCCATCAGCTACTCTGATGCTGGCTCTATGCTTGTGGTACAAAACACATTACTTTGGATGTATTTGTATTTGACAAAAGCAAAGAGAGCTGTACAGCTTTTATATGTTTTATTATGTTTTTATGTTTTGTTATGTTAAAGATTTTAGTAAATACACAACTTTTGTATAAGAAACAAGTAATTTTCAGACCTGTACCTGTTTCTTATAACATGGGGTATTATTTTGAAAATCAGGGTCTGTGTTTCTTAAATTTGTGTTTCTTATATGCGGGACACTACTGTATAATATAATATGATATAATATGATATGATATAATATGATATAATATCATATCATATATTATAATATAATATGATATGATATAATATGATATAATATAATATAATATATTATAATATAATATAATATAATATAATATGATATAATATAATATAATATAATGAAAACCATGACATACCTTGCATATGAATGGTTTGATTTCTTCATGGTGTTTCATGTGTCCTTTCAATCCACTTTCAAGATGAAATCCTTTCCCGCATTTGCGGCATTTGAATGGCGTCATCACGTGCATCTTCTTCTTGTGTCTATGCATTTGAATTGCTCCAGGAAACACTTCACCACAAACATCGCATGTTGTTTGTCCATCGTGCTGTTCCACCGAGCCAGCGTGAACTTTTCGCGTGCCTTGTATAATCCCTTCATGAAATCGTTCGTGATGCCGTGACACACTTTTGAAGCGTGTAAATCGCTGACCGCATTCTTCGCACGCGTATGGCTTCAGACCTTCATGGGACCTTTTATGTCGGTTGAAATTACTTCTGTCGTTAAACGTTCTTTCGCAAATTTCACACTCGTATAGTTTCTTTTCAGTGTGAATTGTTTTATGCATTATCAAACTTTCTTGATCTGCAAATTGTTTTCCACATGTAACACATTGGTTAATTTCTCTTTTCCATGGCTGTGTTATTATATCGTGTTGTTTTCTGGCCTCAGCATATTCTAATTTCATCTCATAACTGGATGTAGCTGCTTCATTGTCGGAAGACTCTTTTCCAGACATAGATGACGCGTCTCTGTTGTTCGAGGTGGTGCTGCTCCTTGAGTTATCTATGGATGGTGTTATAGTAGATGACTGCTCCGTTTCAGATGATCCACTTCCACTGCTAGATGAATCACTTCCATCACTAGATGAATCACTGTCACTGCTAGACGAATAATTTTCACCGTTAGATGACCCATTTCCATTGCTAGATGACCCATTTCCATTGCTAGATGACCCATTTCCATTGCTAGATGACCCATTTCCATTGCTAGATGACCCATTTTCACCGTTAGATGAGCCATTTCCTCTGCTAGGAGAACCATCATCACTACCACCACAACCTCCTGCACCAGCAGTACAATCACCACCACCACCAACAAAATCACCACCACTGCCACCAGCTGAACCATTTCCACCATTCGATGAACCACCTCCACTGCCAGATGACCCACTTCCACTAGTAGATGATCCAGCTCCACCACTAGATGATCCATTTCCACTTGCTGCTTGTCCACCTATTTTGCTGTAAGTACCAACTCCGCCACTAAATAAGGCATCTCCGCCACTAGATGCTTTTTCCCCAGCTGCAAATGCTCTACTTCTACTGGTAGATGATCCACTACCAACGCTAAACCCATACCCACTATCAAAAGACACAGCTCTTGTCACAGATGTGTCCCTTCCAAAGTCTGACATATTTCGTTGAAATGAGCCAAATTTACTGGAAGACGCAACTCCAGTTGCACTTGAAGCATATCCACTGGTTGCTGAGCCAACTGTCGACGCACAAAACGCCTGTATATGACTCAAGAATGCCCTGGAATTATTACATGTTTTTCCGCATTTATCACAGAAGAAACTTCCCTCTTGCATGAATTCATATTTTACCGGTGCTTCAGACCCTTCTAATACAGATTCTTCGGCTTCTTCCTCTTCTTTAATTTCAATTGGATAGTCAGGCATTAAAGTCCCTGCTATATCTATTTCTTCATGTTTGATTTTCAATTGTGAAATCCTGTACTCATGAAAGCTATATTCAGATGGATATTCGGGAGCAGATGTTGGTTCTAGCTGTTGTCCAGTGCCTCCCACCGTTGCAGACCTTGATTTCAACAAATGCGCGATGTCCTGCTGACCGCAATCAAAAACCATACCCGTTTCTGCAGTGTCTTTTGTGCCTTCCATCTTTCTATTCTTTTCAGATTGCGATTCGCCTGCAGATTCCTCTTCACAAGATTCATAAACCATTCTTGTCACCGTTTCTTCTGTGCGTTCCACCTTAATAGACTTCTCAGTTGGTTCCTTTTTGATTTGTATTTGATCATCAGATTTTCTCTCATCCATCTCAAAAACTGTTTAATATTTTCAAAATATGTTTATTTCAGTATTTTTTCGAAGGATTCTTTACAGTACGGCAAAGCTTTGTTCGGTATCAGATTATTATGTCAGTATCCAATCTGAGGCCTGTGCCTAGAATGAAACGATAAATAGTTCATTGGGGAGTTATACCAACTACAGGGGCATTAGCTAGCAAGCAAAAATGTGTTTTCTGCCGAGAGACAGTTTTTATCGTTTATAACGAGCCAGGGACGGCACCACGTGGTGGACCGGAGGGGAACATGTCCGCCCGAAAGAAAAGTCCCCCGCCTCCAGGATGACCTTCTAAAGGATCGATTTTAAATTTTAGGGGGTTTATGCAAGTTTTAATCGAGCACCTCTGTGCCAGGAATCAAAATGGCATAATCCGCACTGCGCTTTCCCATTTAACAAACATGATAACTTCTGCAAGCGCTTGCTAACATGTATTTCTCTCTACTGATTCCTTTGAAGCATTCATCTGTTCATTTTGTTTCAAATGAATTGTTGAAAGCAAGTGTTTCTGAAGTTTCTGAACTACAAAATTGCGCTGCGTCCCAGACTCATTCATGAGTTGCAGAGCGGTGGCCACAGCCACTGACTGGAATCATTTACATAATTTATGCTAATTATTCCAAGCCAAAAACTGACAAATTTTGTCAACCGGTCCCAAAGGGTATCTACTGGGGGCTGAGCTAACAACAACAACAACAGATATCCTTGGGAACGAAGTTGGTTGAATATAGCTATTTCGGTCAAATGATGAAAGATGTTTATCGGTATGCACAACGAAGACGATAATGATTATGATGATAATGGTGGTGGTTATGATGATGTGTTGATGACCACGATGATAATGATGTTGGTTGGTAGGGGTGAGTGTGGTGGTAGGGTTAGTGTGGTGGTGGTTTTAGAGGTGGTTGTGGTGCTGAAGGTAGGGGTGGTTGTGGTGGTTGTGATAGGGGTGATCCTGGTGATGGTTGTAGGGGTGGTTGTGGTGGTGGTGATGGGGATGGTCGTGGTGATGGTTGTATGGGTGATTGTGGTGGAAGTGCCGCTCCTTTAGATCTTGCCATAGCAACACTGTCAATGATGGTGATGGTAATTATGATGATGATGATGATGGTGATTATTATCATTCTTATAATTATGACGATTTTCATGGTGAGGATGATAATAATGACGATTTGTTTTGAAAACGCTCTTTGCCAAGACTCTTTTATCAATATTGAGAATGCGTGAAATGTCATTTACAAAACCAAGGTGGCAATTTTCCCGTTCCATGAAGTAAACAAGGATGAGTCATGCAATCAAGCTTGTGTGAGAAGAACAATTGTCACATGACTCCAGATTGACAAAAGTGCTTGCAGGCCGCGATTGTGAGCAACTAACCGCAAATTGCGCATCAATGGCCGAGACAATGACCCTAATGGCATTCTTGAGATGCTTTGTATTGTTACACGTTTTCCATTGTTCAAGCGTTGGTTAGTAAGTGAGTTAGTAAGTGAGTGAATGACACTTCACCCCACTCCAATATGCTCGAATTCTTCGAACATAATAAGCAAGTGTGGTTACATAGGCAAACAAATTTTGACAAGCATTGTTTTGCGAAGTGGTCAAACGCTAAAACACAACGGAAATTGTCAATGTTTGGCCAACAATTTTTGGTCTCTCAGGAAGGGCTAAGCACAATGAAAGCAAACAGGAGCGATGGGGTAGCGCTGCATGAACCTCGATGAAAACCACACTCATGTTTACCGAACTGCAGTCATGAACCATTCTCTATGACAGAACGTTCAAGAACAACGTTAAAACATGTACCATTCTTAAAAACAAACTTCAACCGATTTTAATTAACACTGAGCTGGTGATGGATGGAGGATGTGCAGTAGTGGAGGATATTCAGTACAGTGGAGGGATATCATCTGTACAGTGGAGGGATAATATATCATCAGTACGGTAGAGGATATTGCATCACCTAACACGCGTTTTCAGGCTTTTTACAGTCCGAACAGATAAATTTATAGCAAAGCGTTTCCAAGCACCAAAACGCATGCACGCTTTTACACGGTTTAGTGTGAATCCAGCCTATCTTAAGAAGAAATTTCTCGCAGCGAAAAAGTTGAAATGATTTCTTCTTCTTTGGAGGCGAAATTGTTTCGCTGCGAAATCAGTTTGAAGAAACTACGCATGCTCATACACATTTGCGGCGAATTTGCCGGTCATTTCTCCTCATGGTAATGAGGAGTTTCTCAAACAAAAGAAATTACTAAGCACAATTTCTTCAACGTATCATACAGAAATATAGGCCGAAAATCGTGAATAACGTGAAATAAAACCAAAATGATGCTTCATACTCCGCAGTATCATTCCTGACAGTTGCCAATGAAAATAACTTCATCGAAAGTGTCCCCAGTACAAAAATACGATAATTTCCATTGGAAAGTTTCCGACAGAAGATACAGTTTTCTGAAGAATTGCTTCACGGAGGCTTCAACTAAAAGCTACAAGAGACTTTCCCGACCTTGAACTGAACCACAAAAAACTGGGCAGAGTTCGAAAAAAAACAAAATATCTTGGCCTTGTTATTATAGATGAGAGCATAACTGGGAAGCTCAGATCCTGTCTGTGGAAAGAAATATGAAAAACAGTCTGGGGGCATTATTCTCCCCCAGTCTATGTAACCATAGTAAATGATGTAACCTAGCAGTTATTTACCAAGCTTTAGCTGAAAGCCATTTAAGATATTACAATGTTATGTGGGGACATTTACGAGAACACAACACAACACAAGTCTCTCTTCAAAGACTGTAAAATACGACATCGACTTCGTTTAGAATATTGCAAAAAATCCTTTAAATACCAGGGAGCAACTACTTGGAATGAGATCCCAAACGAAATGACAATCTGCCTCACTGATTTCCTTCAAAGGAAGACTGAAGGCATTCCTGAGGTACTGTAGTGACCCAAACACGACCCCTTTGAGGAGCAGCTATATTAATATTTCTTGTATTCTAAATTGTGTGTTAATAGTCTAAGTTTTTTGGCAGTGCTGAAAGGGTATTGTGTTAAAATAGGAATAAAAATGAAATGAAATGAAATAGCGACTGCAAGCGCCAAGATAGTTTAATTCTGAACCTCTAGGCTAAATTTTGGATTCTTAATTCAAATTTGGTATCGAAAACTCAGCGGAAAATATGTGTAAAGGCCTAACGACAGCAGTTCGTCGAAAAGTTGTAATTCTGAGATTGCACATTTGGCTAGTCTTTAGAACGTACTTATGTATAGTAGACGAAAGGTTATAAGAAGGTAGAGTTCTGCGCGTAGGCCAGTAACACTTTGCACCTACACAATCTCGGACAAATTATACAGCTAGGGATGTAAACCCGATCGGGAGGAAAGAAGACCGATCGGGATGAAAACAGAAAATGCTTTGCAAATTTTACTCCTGGTCGGGATGAAAATGCCAGGAGTGTCTTTTAACGTATTCCGGGGGATATTTTAGATGCCATTTTTGGAATCTACGCCCCAGAAAACCCTGTTCTGTGTAAAATTTTTTGGGGTGCCTCATGTGGATTTTCCAGAAATTGCGACTTTGTTAAAATGACGTCATTTCCATTGTTCTACAGGCAGTTTATTGGAAATTTTGCGTGAAATTGCGTGGAGCACGTAAAAATGATGATAGTTTTCATAAATATTAGTTTATTTAGAGAAAATTCCAAAACATTAGGCCACTTCGATGGAAAACACGCAGAAGTGCGTAAGACAATGGAAATGACGTCATTTTTAACAAAATCGCAATTTCTGGAAAATTCACACGGGGAACCCCAAAATTTTTTTCACATTCCACCGTTTTTTGGGGCGTAGATTTCGAAAATGACGTCCAAAATATCCCCCGGATTATGTAAATAGATATTCCTGGCATTTTCACCCCGATCGGGAGTAAAATTTTCAAAAGCCTTTTTCCGTTTTCATCCCGATCGAGTTACTTTCCTCCCAATCGGGTTTATATCCCTAGCTGTTATATAAGAATTTGAAACGTCCTAAATAGTTTTGCTATTGTCTATGGATTCCCCCCCCTTCTCCCCCGTTACAATGTTGTTTCGAACTACTTTGCTTTACTACCAACATTGTTTTGGGGGGGGGGGGGGAAGGAGGAAGCATTAGAGGTGTTTAAGTAGAAAATCGCTGGAATACAGTAGGCCGTCTTCCTTGGAAAAGAGCCATTGTTCCAAATATCTTGTCCAAGATTGTAGACTGAATTTTGGATGATCAATACGAATTCAGTCGCTGTCAACAACTCTATGTATCGAAAGTTTTAATAATGGCCGTCGTTCGTCGAAAAGGCGTATTGGTGAGTTTTGATGAGTTTCCACGAATGAGTCTCGCTACCTGTTTGTATTTATTTTAACTTAAAACAGTACGGAAGAATTTTTTCTTAAGATGAAGGAATAAACATTGCACCTTTTCAATGTTTTGCTGTCCGAAGCAATAGGATTCCTGTCCGAAGCAATAGGATACCTTTCCAATGTTTTGCAGTCCGAAGCAACAGGAAAACCATTCCAATATTTTGCTGTCCGTAGCAATAGTATACCTATCCAACGTTTTGCTGTCCGAAGCAATAGGATACCTATCCAATCTTTCGCTGTCCAATGCAATATTATTCGTATGTACTCTACCAATCCGTGTAGTCTTCAACTAAGTTTGTTGCGCAGTCTTGTCTGAGTCCATCTCTTGGAAATAATACAAGAAATTTAATAGTCTCGTAATAATTGATGATTCATATTTTGGAATGTTAGTGGCTTTCTTTCTGTTCATTTGATTAGCCCATCATATCAGTGCTGCTTTTGCTCATTAAACAAAAAGTAATTCTAAAGTCCAATGCTTTTACCTTTCAAAAGGTTAATGACGGTTAACATGCATGACGATCGCTGCCTTAAAAGCAAATATTTCCCTGTCTTAATGTCCGAAGCGGGATTATGCGCTGCTTCCAGGCAGAGTCCAGAAAAGTGTTCAACCTTCCTCCAGACAAAAATACCCCTAGCTGGAAACCTTCCTCATTTAACAATGAAAAATAGGCGTGTTTTAGGTGTGGCAAAATATTTTCCTTTGTTCTACTGGACCTTCCTCCGGTCAATGACCGTGTGACCGTAACTTTTCCCTGACTCTGCTTCCAGGAAAAAGACGATCATTGTGAAATGAGTACGATATCTTGTACGAGCATTTCTTTATTAGGAAGTTGATCTAAGGCTCAGTACTGGAAATTCCTTAACCCTAATCCTACCGGGCTTTTTTTGATCTACCACAGCCGGGGGTGGTTTCCACCCCCCCTCCATAAATTGCTGTCCAGTAGAGCTAGAGCAATCAAACTTGGCACAGGCATTGACCAATGTATTAGGAGTAATGTTGGTAAATTGGGCGTCTCCCACTTCTATTATGACGTCATTGTGACATCATAATCAAAACATGCTATCGATGGCGGTCAAAAATCGACCTTCCTTAATATCAATAGAAATCCGGAAATTTCTTTACATTTTGTAGCTAGTAACTATTTTCTATTACCTTGCAAAGAATCAGTCAATTCTGATAAGATTTAATGGTAAAAATAGGCACTTATATGTGGTTTTGGCATGACCGCTTTCCATATAAGGCAATGTCACGTGACCCATTGTAATTATTTTGGGGATTTTTTTGTATCACATTGTAGCTTATACATATAGGCTTAAAGTCAGTCTGGTTTGCAAGCTTACATCCATTACACAACAGAACAGTTTCAAGAAAAGCTTGAGGGGGGGTGGATTCCACCCCCCCCCGGTAGGATTAGGGTTAACTGACAGCCGAATTTGAGTACCGTAAATCCTCAACCCCCCACCCCCCCAGAACATGTTCTCCCCTCGAATTGAGAGGACTTTTGAGAATTCGCCTGAGAAGACATTTGAGTCTGTGCACAGGCTAACCATTTCACCTTCACCTTCCTTTGAAACCAGCTAATGTTGGGGTGGCGATGGCTATCTTTAAAACCCGGAATGAGGAATCGGAATCGGAATCGGAATCGGAATCGGAACCGGAATCGGAATCGGAATCGGAATCGGAACCGGAATCGGAATCGGAATCGGAATGGCTATATTAAAAACGCGGAACGAAGAATCGGAATCGGAACTGCTATCGGAATCGACATCGATAAATGTAATTATTTTATTACGTTACTTTGTAGGGTTCCTGAAAGATCTTAAGTAGTGACAAATTACAATTCTGAACCAGAAAATAGATTGTGCAGATGTTTGTGTAACAGAAATTGATTATTTTCATCACAGATTTTTGAAAAATACCCGAAAGCAAAACATGTCTGCCCTCCTCAATTAATCGATGCAACACAAGTTTAATTAGGAGCTTTTGAATTCTGATGACCGAAGGTAACAGGAATCAACGTAAGAAAACAGCATTGACAATAGAAATTCAGAAAAAAGATGCAAAACGTCCAGAAATGTATTACAAGCAAAACTTCTACAAAAAAATCAACCAAATCAACTCAAATCAACCAAATCAACTCAAATCAACCGAACAACCATGTGCTATGCCATGAAACTAACGAAACCACAAAACTGATATCAATGCTAAGCATGTGACCTTTGAATGACCTTTCTTGAGCTTTCTTGCAAAATTTAGGGTAATAACTTTTCTTTTTTCATTTGACTATCTCAATAACTGGCGTCTATAAATATGTTCTAGATATGGCGTACGCATCGCCACGGCAACTATAATTGCAGAAAATCAAGGCAAACAAAGGGAATCAATGATAAAGAAATTTTTGGTAGAAATCACTTAAACAATTTGTTTGATGAAGCATGCCTTTGCAAGCAATTATAACGGAGGGAATTTTCGCTTTGTAACCCAGGTAGAAGATAAAAAGTGCATCTTTAGAAACTTATTCTTTTCACTTTGAATTTCGTTTGAATAATGAATAATCCTTGCGTCTTGTTTTCAATCAGAGGATGTAAACAGGCCTAACCCGTTGTTCGGTTGATCTGAGTACAACGCAAGTTAAATGTTCCTGCCACCAACCTTGCGAAAGTTATTATTACCTTTATTTACAAATAATTATATCAGTTTTATAATGTTTGCTGTTGGGTTCAAGGATTTCCTTGTTTTGTGCAATAAATATTTGTTTATCGTATGTTTTGTTAGTTATCATAAAAATCGGTTTAATTGGTCTCTGCTTGTTGTTATTGGTTGTACAATGATCGAAGGAGATACCGGAAAAATAGTAGCTATTTCTGCAGTAAAAGGAGCCTTCCTTATGTTGGTTCTTAAAGCAATTAAGGCAAACCAACAAAAAATCCATCAAATGGTCCCAGGTCCCATATTAATAATCCTGGGTTCCATGATCCCACTTTAATGGTCCCACCTTAATGGTCCCACCTGTAATGGTCTCGGGTCCCGGGTCCCATGGTCCCACCTGATGGTCCCGGGTCCCACTTTTCCGGTTTGCCCAGCAACAGCAATTAAACCAAGAACTTGTCCGCCCATCAATCAACAGTTTGTCACCATTGCAGCCCTCTCTCTTTTCATTTGGTTTACATGGGGTAAACCCAGAGCAGCGCCCTTGTTATGTACCCACATCGAAGAGTTTAATGCTGAAATGGGTGCATGGGACAACTGCTTTACGATGTTATTGTTGCGGAGGAGGAATCCCTAATCCACCTTCTGGACCCCACACGATCTTGTCCTTGTTTGCAAGGATTACGTGAGTACAGAGACAGGGTAGCAGGACAAAAAACCTGCACAGATTACCCACAAAATGTTCACTTCCACATGAAACTTGCATGCATACTTGCACGATATGGAAACTTCTCCGCCAACGATCTGAAGGTAGCCAAAGAATTCCTGCCCCTCTTATGCAGAGAGCATCTTGATGCGCTAAGTCATGAATTTGGCTGGTTGCCATTTCAATCTTGAAATTAACAATCAATGCATATATCATTTTTTATTACTCTCGATACTAAAAGCTTGTTTTGTTGTCTATATTATCTAATTAGATATTCTCAATTGTTTTGTTGTCTATATTACTTATGAAAGTTATTCAAAAGAAATTTTTTGTAGAAGTTTGCTTGTAATACATTTCTGGACGTTTTGCATCTTTTTCTGAATTTCTATTGTCAATGCTGTTTTCTTTCGTTGATTCCTGTTACCTTCGGTCATCAGAATTCAAAAGCTCCTAATTAAACTTGTGTTGAATCGATTAATTGAGGAGGGCAGACATGTTTTGCTTTCGGGTATTTTTCAAAAATCTGTGATGAAAATAATCAATTTCTGTTGCACAAACATCTGCACAATCTATTTTCTGGTTCAGAATTGTAATTTGTCACTACTTAAGATCTTTCAGAAAGCCTACAAAGTAACGTAATAAAATAATTACATTTATCGATGTCGATTCCGATAGCAGTTCCGATTCCGATTCTTCGTTCTGCGTTTTTAATATAGCCATTCCGATTCTGATTCCGATTCCGATTCCGATTCCGGTTCCGATTCCGGTTCCGATTCCGATTCCGATTCCGGTTCCGATTCCGATTCCGTTCCGATTCCGATTCCGATTCGATTCCGATTCCGGTTCCGATTCCGATTCCGGGATTCCGGCGATAGTGATTCCGGTGACCAGTTTTAAAGATAGCCTTATTGTCTGAAGAAATATTTCAACGCATAATCATAACTCTGGTGTAATAACTATAATTATCATCGTAATCATTGAACAGATTGACAACGAGGCTGTATTTTCGGACAATTCGTTGCAACATCATGCTGGATGGCACATGGACAGCATAGAAATAATAGAAATGGTGTATTCAGCGCCAGTCGTTAGAATCTCAGTTGCAGATTAACGAATCGAGACCTTGACCCTGGCCGGTTAGTGCAATCACGCACGACAGAACTTCATCTAGCGCATGCAATGTCAGACGTCCCCCACCCCCCAAAAAATTTAAATTTATTATATTAAAAAATAAAAGAAATATGGAATAGTTGAAAATGTCTGATGGATAAAAGAGCCAAATAACCGACCGTCCTTCACCAGCTTAATGACTTTGGCAATCACGCTATTACGCGGTCAATATGCAATCGTGCAAGCTGCGCAGAGAGATTTTACGCGAAGCGTAGGAGATTTGATTCACGCATTCACGCATGAAATGAAAACTTTTCTCAACACTCAACTTGACGTGCTGAGCACATACTCGGTATATGTAAGCAAAGTGAGCAATTAGTTTGATGAAGGACTTTGTTTGGAGTCAGTGGCAAGGTACCTAACGGCAAAGCGGCAGTGACATTAGTGTGAACATTGAGTTGAATTGTTGAACGTTTGGTCATTGCTGGATTGTTTTGGCGTCTAGCAATTCAACTCAATAGCCAAATTACAATCGACTTTTGTAGCGAGTCTATAGTGTACAGGCTACTTGTTCCATTTTCGTCACGTCTATCAATTACTCCTGTTCTCTCTAAAATTCTTTTTTGTTTAGCTTTCTCATATAACCTTTCGAATTGTTCCTGTCAGTTTATCGTGTGTGTGCTACAATAAGAATACGAATCTATATTGCCATAATTTTTGTTGCAGGTGGCTGCCACGCCAAAGTCAATTGCAGTCTCAACCAATAACTCAATCAGTGAGTAATGATCATTGTTTTAATCCGACCCAACGAAGCACGTTTTCCCAATCTCGTCCCCAGCAGGGTAAATAGGATTCAAAGTGAAACATCCCAGTCCTTATTTGACCCTCGTATCGGCCTAGACTATTCACCATTTTATTGGCTGCTCAAATAATAGATTTGATGATTTTGCTTGATTTGATTAAGTGATTAGATTTGATTAAGTGATTAAATGATTAATTGATCACATAAGATTGAGTAATCACTTAAGATTGAGTGATCACTTCAGATTAAGTGATCACTTATGATTACAGTAAGTGATCAGGTGATTAAGTGATCACTTATCAGCACTTAATATTAAGGGATCACTAAGATTAAGTGATCATTTATGATTAAACAGTGAAGTGATTAAATGATGAAGTGACTAGATTTGATTAAGTGATTTGACCAATTTAATCAAAATATCGCAACGACATAAGTCAAAAACCGTTAAAGACATATCATAAAACCCAAGAAATGATGCTTCATGCTGCACTGTAAATTTCCTGGCGATTACTAAGTGCTTCGCTGCAGCCAACACTCAGTTACTTTTTGGCACTCGGAAAGTTCTAACATCCATCGAAGAGGATTGCGTACTTACCACACAAGAAAGTTTGGTTTTACGAATTTTCGTGCCGGTGTGATGCCAGGTACGTAGGTCGTACTTCCCAAAGATTAGGAGATAGGATAGAACAGCATGTCCCTACTAGTATTCAACAGCACAATTTTTGGCAAAGATAGCAATCACCCCGTGGGTCCAAGCAACAACTTAGCCTCAAACATGATTCGGCCATTTGACAACACTTGCTCGATAACCCTAAATGTGCAGAAAATTACAGTCAGAATTGTTTTCAAATCATTGGAAGAAAAGCAAGATCTTTGTTTCACTTTGGAGTTTTGGAATCTGACCGCATCAAAACCAAAAGGCCGGTTCTGTGTAGACAGAAAGATTTCGTTTTCTTACATGGACTCTTCAATTTATTCTGTTGATTTTCCCACTGTGTTCAACAAGCTGATTGGTGTTTAAAACACAAGGCCAATTCAGCTGCACTTTCTGATTGGTGCATTTGGATCCGCATCTGGGTATAAATTCCGCCTTTTTCAAGTGTTTCAGTCTGTTTCCAACGTTATATTCTTCCGCTGTTCATAGCAATTTTGAAGTTTTGAATTACTACTCAAAAACTATACATTTACCTTCATCATCCACTGAATATTGTTGCATAAATGATTAAATTTATTTTAGTCAGCAACACAAGTGCGTCAGAAAGCAGGGAAGAAAAGCCAGTTTCACTACAAAGCAACAAAAATCAGAATCATCTTAAAAATGAATCAGTGAAAGAAGATCTGCCTTCATCGACTCAAATGTACAACAAGCCTCAAGACGCTGTACTTCAAACTGCGTCATCATCAGTTGTTTCACAGAATACACATGTACGCGAAAAGTTTCAAAATGATGGTAAGTATCACGTACACGTATTTTTTTTATGAGAAACTAAAAAATCGATCCAGTACTGAAAGTTTCTTAGAATTTCCAAATTTTGAGTACTGAAAGTTTCTTAAGAGTTTCTTGAATATCCATACTTCAAGCATATAGTTATTCTATCAGAATGGTGTTCCAAGCCCATTTATCGATCGTATTTGAATACATATGGGTTTCCTGTTTGTCTGCTAGTCACAGAAATGCAATATTGCAGGCGAAAAACATTTTTCGCTGTCTGAGGTGAAAAGTTTCCTACGTAAAAAATTTCCAGTACTGGAGTTTCTTAAATTTCTGGCCATTCGAGAGTCTGGGTTTCTTATAAAGGGTTTCTTATAGATAAATACGTGTATAGCAAAGCCGCGGCTTCACGTGCGACTTTTTGCTTGAAATGGCGGCAGAAAATCTTCTGCGCGCTGAGGAAACACGGTGGCAGAACATTGATTTGGTTGAACTTTTCGCGACATGTTTTGGCTTGTCGCAAACAATGTCGCAGCGTGTAACCGTTTTTTTCGCACAGGCGACGCAACACATTGCATTGCATTGTTTCGCGCGTTTTTCTGAAAATTTTCTAGAATCCATTCTTCTTTCCGCGTAATTTGATTGTCACAGCACTTTGTCGTAGCAATTTTGTCGCAGCGTATAGCTAGCTCGGGATTTTTCGTAACAGGGCATTTTCAGAAGTGTCGCGTCGCCAGAACATGTAAGAACATAGCCGCGGCTTAAAAACCCGCATTAACGTGTTTTGGATGCTCAGGCTGATCTTGTTCTTATTTATCAAGTGTCTTCTTCAAAATCAGCCTGAAAGTGTTCTTAAGGTGTTCTTAGAATTGTTTCTATAATTACCAAACACTGAACAAGACCACCAACACTCAACAGATGAAATAATGTTCAAGTACAAAAAAGTTTTTATTATGAGTGAATGGAACACCCAAAGATCAATGGTATCTGCTTACAGAACAAGAAACTACCTCGACCTTCAAATTCCTAGAGCTAGGCTTGAATATCCGAAACGCAGTTTTCATTTTTCTGCCGCTAAGGTCTGGAATGAGATCCCAGTCAGTATTAGAACAAGTAATTCCCTAACTGGCTTCAAACTAGGTCTCAAAAACTTCCTTCTGAACAAATAGGTATCAAACACGACCCCTTGGAAGAACAGCACCACTGCTAGGTTTAATTAGTTAGGATGTATACCCAATTATATCTATATGATTTACTTATAATGTATTTTAATTTGCTGAAATAGTATCGTGTACACTCTTTTTTTTATAAGAATACTATAAATTTTGCCCAGCCTCAATATTCTTAAGAAATTTTCGTTTTGAGCCTGAAAATATTCTTAAAGTATTCTTATTTTTTCAAACATGATATGGTTTCAGGGGAACATATAGTTAAAAGAAAAATTACGAGGAAATGGCGAAGCGAAAGAAAAATTCAACTATTATAACAATAAGAATGTTGTTTAACAACCATGAAGTTTCTTTTTAACATTGCAAAACAGGCAACTGCTGAAAAATGAGGCACAAATATGCGAGCTGAGGCTGAGCATATTCTTACAATATTCTTAAAAATTGGATGATTCTGAGCCTCAATATTCTTATAAACTTTATTCTTATAAAAAAAAGAGTGTATAAAGTTTGATTAAAGATAGAAAAAGAATTAACTTCAACATTATGGCAATTATCCACTGGACTTGAGACTTGCATCCCAGAACAGTGCATTATTGGAATTTAAGACATTTGCAGTTTTATTTTCAAAGTTTCTGCTAAATTGCACGAAATCTATAAATTGCTATTAGAACTACATCGTTCTGTTTGTTTTGTAGTGCCATCGTCTGGAAAAATCTTTGACACACGCAAAGAAGAGAAAATTGACATGTATTTTGACCATGATGAAGACAAATACAGGCGAAAAGGAATACGGCATTGGATTTCAAAGCTGAATGGGTAACTATTTAACAGTTGTTCGAAGAAAGCTTGTGTTGGAATTAGTAGGATGTGTTTGTTTGGTTGGAGTTTTTACGAGGTTGAATATGATTGGTTAATGGTGACCCCAGGGAGGAGGTACTTCCATTGTCCATTATACTAGACGTGCGGCCCAAATAGGTAACTTTTCAGCGACATTTTCCTTACATATGGGTTGGTTTTTCGTAAAGAATTTATACACGTGGGTTGTAAAATATACAACAACTTTTAGACATGCATTGGTTTTAAAACCCTGATAATTTTTTTTGCAATTAGAATCAATATTCATTGTGCAGTTGGGATAATGCGTTTAAGTTCTCAGCGCAAAGGTCTTTTTCGCCGCATTTCGAGTTGCCTCAGGTGTTAAATTGGGTTCAAATATTTGAGATATTGGTACAAATGGGTAGACAATTTTGTTGTTTTTTCTATACATGGGTGCCAAGAGTAATAGAAATAATCGGTAGACATGGGTGGGTTTGGAAAACTGGGCGGCACGTCTAGTTTTTTGAACAGTAAAGTATCCCCCCCCCCCCCGGTGACGTTGGTGAACAGGAATTAAAGAGATGAGAGACCGACACAGACGGATACGAATCATAGAGCTGTTAGGTAAGGGTGGAAACGTAAAGAAGTCGAACGTAAACGCAGTCAAAGGGCAAGACTGTAGGGGATGGAGCGTTTAGTGTGTTTGGGATGTGCTGATGAGCTGAGAAGATACTTATGTGTGTGTAGGCTTGATGTAAACATCGGTAGAGATAGAATTGTCATTGTTAAGCTTGACAGTGTCCTCACCTAAGAAAACATAAGGACAAGACTCCTTTTGTGGCAACCTATCATCCTAGTATTCCTGTCCGTCCCTGTGCCCCTTTGGCTACTCTACTGCCGAAAATTCATGCATATGAACCGTATCTGAAAATTAAAGAAAGATCCATTGCTAATACGATCGCATAAAACACAAGTATAACGCAACCCGGCCATACTATGTACAAAGCGATTTTTTTGAAGCATATTTTAAATGTTTGATGTATCTCGTTTTAGCTTAGTATACTCAGTCTTTGTATTAGTTTTTAAGAGTTTAGTTGCTAATTACTTAGCTGATGTTTTGTTGTTACTGTTAAATATGACGACGTAGCTGTAAAGCTACAAGTCATTACTGATGAAATAAAAACGAAAAAAATTGTTATGAACTCTTCTTTGATTGCAGGTTACAAAAGAAAGTGAAGTACGCCAGAGATGATCCGAATATCACATTCAAACGAGTTGCAGTGTTAATACTGTTGATTGTATTGGGATTCATGACTGTAATATTGATATTAACTAGAGTTGGACGTAGTGTCGCTGATCATGATAGCTTTCTTGATCCAAGAGCGAATCCTAACATTAGAGTAAGCGACAATGTTAATCATCTTAGCAGATAGTTGTATAATGTGACAAATTCATTTTGCTAAGACATTCACCCCCGGTGATTGCCGGTTTCACCTAATGTTTTAATGATGGTTCACAAACGGGTGCACCTTAGAAGGGGCTGGTCCGGGAGGGGGGTGGGTTGGGTGGCCTTTTCAAGAGTGAAAAATTTTAGATGTAATAAAAGCTGTAATTTGAACACGTAGTCGTTATAAAACGCAATGAACATTGATAACTTCACCAGCCGCCCCATTCTCAAATGCCAGACGCGTTTCGCTCTTATTGGAGCTTATCTGTGACATATGTGGGAATCAAACTGCATGTGTTTCCGTACCTTAGGCCAGGTACCAACCTTTACACTGTTTATCACCGTTGCATGTGGACGTCAAGGGGTGAAATTGGCAAAGATAAAATAATAGTAGAATAAAATTCTGTATTAGAATAATATGCATGTTTACAAACCTTCTGAATTTCTTTGTTGTATTCTCCTCATATAGTTTTGTCTTGTCTGAAGCTCGCTTAACTCCACAATTGATACCTTCGTTTTTTTTTTGTAAGAAATTTTGGTGCATAAATTCTTGTAAGGATACTTAAGTTTGTAAGATTCATGAGGGCTTCTGCAGTTTCTTATAAGAGGTTTGTTATAAAAAATGACTTTGTAAGATCATTTGCTTTGTAAGATTAACTAAGAGATTCATTTGTTGTAAGTGCTGATGATATCCCTCCGCTGTACTGAATATCCTCCACCGTACTGATGATATCCCTCCACATTACTGTACATTCTCCACTGTACTGATGATATCCCTCCACTGTACTGATGATATCCCTCCGCTGTACTGAATATCCTCTACCGTACTGATGATATTCCTCCACCGTACTGACGATATACCTCCACATTACTGTACATTCTCCACTGTACTGATGATATCCCTCCACTGTACTGATGATATCCCTCCGCTGTACTGAATATCCTCTACCGTACTGATGATATCCCTCTACAGTACTGACGATATCCCTCCACAGTACTGTACATTCTCCACTGTACTGATGATATCCCTCCACTGTACTGATGATATCCCTCCGCTGTACTGAATATCCTCCACCGTACTGATGATATTCCTCCACCGTACTGACGATATCCCTCCACAGTACTGTACATTCTCCACTGTACTGATGATATCCCTCCACTGTACTGATGATATCCCCCCACTGTACTGACGATATCCCTCCGCTGTACTGATGATATCCCTCCGCTGTACTGAATATCCTCCACCGTACTGATGATATCCCTCCACATTACTGTACTTTCTCCACTGTACTGATGATATCCCTCCACTGTACTGATGATATCCCTCCGCTGTACTGAATATCCTCTACCGTACTGATGATATTCCTCCACCGTACTGACGATATCCCTCCACATTACTGTACATTCTCCACTGTACTGATGATATCCCTCCACTGTACTGATGATATCCCTCCGCTGTACTGAATATCCTCCACCGTACTGATGATATTCCTCCACCGTACTGACGATATCCCTCCACAGTACTGTACATTCTCCACTGTACTGATGATATCCCTCCGCTGTACTGAATATCCTCCACCGTACTGATGATATTCCTCCACCGTACTGACGATATCCCTCCACAGTACTGTACATTCTCCACTGTACTGATGATATCCCTCCGCTGTACTGAATATCCTCCACCGTATTGATGATATTCCTCCACCGTACTGACGATATCCCTCCACAGTACTGTACATTCTCCACTGTACTGATGATATCCCTCCGCTGTACTGAATATCCTCCACCGTACTGATGATATTCCTCCACCGTACTGACGATATCCCTCCACAGTACTGTACATTCTCCACTGTACTGATGATATCCCTCCACTGTACTGATGATATCCCTCCGCTGTACTGAACATCCTCCACTGTGTACTGATGATATCCCTCCACTGTACTGAATATCCTCCACTGTTCTGCACACCCTCCACTGTTCTGCACATGCATTACCCGGGGTGGTTATTCTACCTAGATTTTCGAATCTGTTTCTGCAAAGGCAAAGACAACTAGTACTTCACATAACGTGTAACGATTGCATGTTAACATAAGATGAAAGCTTGCGGGTGATAAGAAAGGTTCGACACCATTTTTGTAGAACCGATTTACTGTATAATCTTCAGAATTGTGTTTGAAAAATTTGTTCAGTTAGCGATGTATTTCTTGGGCGGTATTTTGAACTCGGCATGTCTTCGCAAGCTATGCGTATTGCATGTTGCATGTGTTATGTTGTATGAAGCTTGAATTGGAAAAAAGTATTGGATGATTGGCACTAAACTTTTTTCTTAACAAGTAACTGGACTTTTTTCAGCCCTCAAAGTTGCTAAAATTTTAGGCATTTCAGCCCTCAAAGTTGCTTAAAAGTTGCTTAACATTTTTGTACCTAACAACCACCCCTGACTTTGCGGGTCAAAATCGTCAGCTTTTAGGTCTACAACACGACTTTTGGAAGACATTAAGTAGAAAAACGTTAGCTAACCAACTTCAACATGCAAAACATAAGAACAAACGGAAACATCGGACTTCAAAGCTTATTTTCTCCTGACACTCCTCAGAGTACAAACGTCTGAAACAAACAGAAACAATTGACTAAGCAGCGGAATTCATACCCAGTACCCAGAGCGGTGCGGTTAACGTTGTTTGGCTATGGCAGACACAAGTTGCGGTTTTTAGGGGCGCAAGGGTGGAGTTTGCGCTTTTGCTTCCGCGATATTGCACTGCTAATGGACCTTTATAATAAGTGCCATTCATGGTCCAGGTAGAGGAACCTCAGAAAGCAGGACCTCAACCACACTGGACCACACTGTCTCAGTGATGTCATAAATGTCCGTATTCGGACAGAATAATCCGACAGGATTCAAATGAACTATTTTCTTTGTTTGTTTGATTTTCGCTTTATCTTCGAGGGGGGTTGATGACGTAGGCAAAGCTGCATGACTGCCATATTGTCTTTTGTGATAAGATTACAGTTTTGCTTTCTCCTGCAAAAATCGATGCTAAAAGAACTTTGATATGCAATGGCACTGAAATAAACAGTCTAATATTGCTCTGAAAATGTCTAAACACAAGTCAAGCTACGAGTCTTCTGCCCCTGTATCAAAGATCCTACCGGCATCCAATATTTATCGTGTGGGAGGTAAGTTGGGAACCGTGCGACCGAAAGTCGTCGTCTGTCCTTTTTGACTTTCATAAAAAATCGACTTTGTCAATCAAATTTTGGCGATTTCTGCTGTCTTGGAATTGTAATGAAACTTGTGAACACATCCTGTGATAATGTTTTACATTAGGATGTATTTTTAGGGCATTTTAGTCATTCTTTGTTGGTAAATATTCGTCTCGTGTGAGTTGTGTGGAGTGTTGGTTTTGTTACCGCAGGCCAGGCCAGGCGCTCGCTCGTTTACGTCCGCGGAAGGCCGTCTCCTGTCTTTAGCTGAATCACCCTGCAACCTGCATCGACCACCATTGTTTCTAATAATTCTGTAATAAATCATTCGATGCGTCTGATCTAGGGTAATAGAAATTGCAAGGGACTTCAAACAAAATTTTCCACCAGTTCGTTGCAACAGCGGATTTTCCATCATTCGTTTGTTGTTTGACAAATGACAAATGTCTTTCTTCTTAAAGTCTAAGGAGCTGAGCTTTAGGCGCGGGCGCGCGGCCTTTGAATTTTAGGAGGAAAATCAGATCAACTTTTTCAAAGAATTGAAACGTCTTCATTGAAACTTTGCAAGCATTGAATTTGAAATAGGAACATTTGGTGAATAGGAACATTTGCTTCCCGGTAGTGCAACAAGACAAAAATTGACCTGGTATGCCAAACTGCTTTTTATGTTGTGTGCGTGGCATGCAATTTTAAGAAGAACAAAGCAAACAATAGAGCTATTTTTTAAGACTTTAGCCAAGCGCGCATCTTCTTCACGCACTTTGCAAACTTATAAGTCTGGCTGGTACGGTACAATCGCAATCTGGTACATGGTACACTTGAAAAATCACAGTCACAATATGCACATGTGTGAAAAGTTGTACACCGCTACATGCAAAAAAACTGGTATATCAGTTGCATTGATCATAGCAGTCACCCCCCACACAATCCAAACCCCAAAGGACATGCCCCACTTCTGAGTAAAATGATTTGATAATTCTGCAGAATCTAAGATGGAAGCCTTAAGAGGGAGGGCTATGGTATTTTGAAAACAGAAAAACTTGCAATAACAGACTGGTTGCAAAATGAAGATCATAATTTGAATCTTGAAGCTTGACAGCGAAGGGTTATTTCTTGAGAAAACAAAATGGCCTAGAGTCTAGAAAATATGGCTGTCCAACTGCAAGACCCATTTTCTGACCAATAGGCAGTAGAGGTGTAATTTTGAAATAGAGATCAAATCCCAAAATATCCTTAATAAGTATACACGAATCACTCCCCCCAGCTGGACTTTCCATGGATTGTGTGAAGAAAGGCGCAAATGAAAACTTTTCCCCAAAATTCTCCATGAACAACAAAATTTCTAGTCTGCCCCCCTCCCTGAACAGTAAGTTGGTAAAAAAAGTGGGGTGTATAGCCAGAACAAGTAACAAACTGTGTGAGAGACCCTTATTGTGAGAAGTTTCATCCCACATGCCTCTGTTTGCATTACACAGTTTTTCAAATAAGAACACGTGACTTCATTTTCAGCCAGCCTGTTTTTAATTTTGGAGAGATTCTTCACCCCCTACAACCACAAATGTTTCTCCAAAACATATTTAAGGAAGTTGTGAACTTTGCTTGGCCCCCTAAATATCAAAGTTATCCATCTAAAATTACCTTTCCATTTCAGATTATGTTTATGTTGAAACCCAGCCTAGTCATCCATACCAGATCCGAAGGATTGAAGAGCTCACAAAGGTATTTTTTTGCATCCCTTCATGTGTATCTGTTTATGATGTGTTCCTTTGGAGAGCAAAACAAAGGTTTAATTGGACGTTGGATGGTGCTTTTCACTGCAGCAGTGAAGCTTCTTCTCCTTTCCCAATTGAAGAATTGAATTGCAAAACAAGCGAATTTCTTTCGTAGCAATTTGCTTTCACTTTTAGCCAAGGAAAAATTTTGAACTGATTCTGTTTTCGATGTTGTTTCTTTGTTCCTCTTTAATTCAAGTGACAATTTAGGACTGGATCAAGTCTGATTTTCATGCCAAAATGACATGAGAGGTTTACAATTAGTGTCAAGATGTTGTCAGTTGTGGAATTGAAATTTTGATTTATTTGCATAGATTTTAAAAGTTTGCTGAGCTACTATATGTAGTTTAGCACATGGAAAGTCAGAAAGTTAGGGGCTACTTCTTGAAAACCTGAAATTTGCTTGAAAGATTGAATCAATGATTCTTATTGTTTTGCTTCGGTTCCATCTTTCATAAAAGTAAAAAAGCAAAGCAAATCTCTGATTGGCTTCAAAAGAATGCACCCTTAAATCCATCAGTGATGGAACCTAGTTTTGCAGACCACTCAGCTGATATATTTCCCAAAAGATAAAAAAATTATTTCTGCCAAGTCTTTTCCCAAGTGAATAGCACATATTTAGAAAAAAATACCCATACAATAAAAAGGAGCAAAAAAATTTTTTGTCATGCTAGGAGTTTTTTCATCTTTTTCAACTTATCATTGGTAATGTGTACAGCACAGCAGGAAGTCGGTACAGTTTCCCGTACAAATGCAGTTTAGCAGACACTTTCAAAAATTCAACAAAAGCATTGTCCTATTGATTCAAACAGATGACATGAACATCGAAACCCTTAAACAAACCCTAATCCTAACCCTAACCCTGAAACCCTACCCAATAACAATAAACCCAAAACCCTCCCTGAACCCTAACGGTAAAACCCTACCCTCACCCAAACCCTTAACGGTACCGTAACCTATATCCTAAAACCATCCCCTTTACCCTCAAAATCTTTCCCCAACCCTAACCCTAAACCTCTACTCTAACCCCAGCCCTAGAACCCTACTCTGTTATAGCCTTGTTTCCCTGTAAAAGGTGTCTGCTAAACTGTATTCTAGCTGACTTTTCGAAGAGTCCAAGTGAAACAAAAAACCTGTTCTACCTACACAGTACCTGCACTTCGCTTTAATTTTTTGAAATCTTGTGCAGATCTTGCAACCAAAGTACAAAATTCCTAGTCCATTGGATATCATGCAAGTTTGGTAGGAACTTGTACCAATTTGTACAAATTTGCCGGCAATTTGCATAGATTGCATAGTTCTGACCTGTAGAAGCTTCTTCTCTCTTGAATTCATCAATGTTTTTGAATTAGTTTTCCACACCAAACCTTAAGCACAATTTTAACAGAGGACAACATTTGCTTGACTACCCAGACTGTGCAGAAAATTACAGATGTTCTCTCCGAATAATTGGTTGAGCAATCATTAAGACGTTTCATAATCTTTCATCTTTCGCTATCAAAACTAAAAGACCAGCTCTGTGTTAGCAAAAATAGTTTGTTTTCTCACTTTGGTTCTTCATTAATTCTATTGGTATTCCCCTAGTACCGCACCAGCTGATTAGTTTTAAAACACATTCAAATTTTTGTTCTGATTTCTGATGCCTGTTGGTGATTTTGCTCTGCATCTGGGGTATAATTTCTGCCTTAGTCAGTTGTTTTGGTCCGTTTCTGACTTTTATACTCTGAGCGTTGTCACAAACAAAAATAGGTTTCGTATTTCCAAAGATGTTTCTTATATTTCTCGCAGTTTTGAAGTTTCTATTTTTAATTCTACTGTTTTTTACAGACTGCAAATGGTCAGGTGGAGGCAAAAGTTTCTTGTTTTTACAGAAGACGGGATTTATCAAATGCACTTGTCAGTCAGGCAGATAAACATGCAAGTATGTGGACAATTGTTATACGTTATATAGCTGGTTAAATATTAACGTTTTTCTTTAGACCGAAGCCCAA
This sequence comes from Chrysaora quinquecirrha, assembly GCA_014526335.1. Taxonomy (NCBI): domain Eukaryota; kingdom Metazoa; phylum Cnidaria; class Scyphozoa; order Semaeostomeae; family Pelagiidae; genus Chrysaora; species Chrysaora quinquecirrha. The sequence continues at coordinate 620,022 of JACTAT010000160.1, read as the reverse complement.
AGATATGTTTTAACCCGAGGGGCAATTCACTCATCAAAAAGGTCTACGAGATTTTTATGAAAACAAAAAGATTTCCAAGTGATTTCTGTGAAAACAATTTTCTAGCAAAGGTGTACGAGATTTAAAGGAGCGAATCGCCCCTCCTCTAAATCCTGGCTTATGTCGACTTTGCGCACATTCAAAACAAGTTACCGCCGACTGCTAATCAGCTGACCTGTCGACATAAGCGTTTTGGCAACAAGTTCCTTTTTGACGGCAACTAGTCAGCGCACAGTTCTAGAAAGTTTGGCATGTTCCATTCTGTGATTTGTTGACAACTGATTCTCGTTCGTCAAAGTCGACTTAAGCACTCTTGCGACCACGACCAACTGTATCCCATACGTTCTGACTAGTTTTTGACATGTTGACACAAGTTAGAAGACATAAGTTACAACTGGTTCCCGGGAGGTGCTTAATATATTTTGGGTACTTGGGACGTGCCGCCCAAAGGGTATCGTTTATAAACATGGGTCTTAATTTTCTGAAAATTGGTTTAAATATGGGTATTGATTTCTCCATAATCAGTACAAACTTTATCAAAAACGGTCTTATTTTCGTTTGCTTCCAGTTTTCTTGGTGAGGTTTGATTAGAGATGACATATTATAGTACATTTAAGCATATATGGCAGTGTACGAGTTAATATTTTGGCATAATTTTGGGTATACATTTTCAGCAATTTTGTATATGGGTAGGAATTTTGATTCTTGGGTGGCTTGTACCTTTCCGAAAATAAGTCAGGTGACCCCCCGGGAACTGGTTGGCGTTAGTTCTATCATATCATAGGTCGAGATATCACAGGGTTAAACTGCGGACCTCTGAATGCCGCTGACCAGTTAACAAAGGTCCATGGAATTGACTTGGCATAAGTTAGGTTTCTTGTAAAATAGAAAAAATGTAGTATGACCCAAATTTTTTATTTGCAGTAACGGCAGAGGAAGACGGGGAAATTTATATTGGGGATGAGCAAACAGAAGAAAAACTACATCAGTTGAAACATAGAGAAGTTTTCCTATCAAGACAGCTTGAGATAATCAATGCAAATACGATAAGGTATCAAAAATTGTCTGTTTTATTGGTAAAGCAGTTAGTTTTACATTAACAGCAGATCGTGCCATGTTACCAGCTAGTTCTGACTTAGCGGACAAAGGCATTCAAATGGCTGGAAAACGTAGGCTAAAGCAGTGGTTGTGGTTCCAACCAAAATAAATTTCAGAACAATGGCTTGAGATCAGGTAGCCAGTGTCTCACAAAAACTTGGAAATTTTTCACAAATTAAGAAAGCTATCTATGTATACAGGAAAGCTTTAATGACAACTATTCACCTGCAGCACTAAATTTTCCCTTATATACTGTAGCTTTGTAGCTTTACAGCAAAGTCTTTAAAACAGCTTTTCAGCTGCAAAGCTCAGTTTTCTTTCCTGAGTGCCTATAGCGTCCTTATAGCGCTAGCAAAAGCTCAAGTGAAAGCGAAAACAGCAAAGAGCAAGACAAAAACAACTCGGGTTTAATTTCCTTGTAATTCAAAGAAACGTATACATCAAGCAAAAAAGATAAGCCATACAGCATTAATACAGCAGTTTAGCTGAACATGAAAGCTCAAGTCAAGTTCACGTGATCGGTCTTCTTTTCTTGCCAACAGTCTGTAGCTGTATTTTGCTTCTCAAATTCTCGATTTCCAACGGGCAGCACGTCAAGAAAGGCAAGCCAAGGCAAAACTTCGAACGCCATTTAATGAGTTCATGGGCCACACCTTCCTCCAAGAGTCCATCTTCGTCTTCTTGGGCACTTCCAAAATCTTCTACGCCCAGCAACAGGATCTGAGAAAGAGCAAGTTTATTCAGATATAGCTTGCTAAAACAAGATTTTCCACAAGCGGCATAACACAACTGCCGTGGCTGATTTGGACAGCTTAGTCCTTATCTAAGACTGGCGGTAAGACTGGCGGCAAAATAGGCGGCCGCTTTTTCTTGCCTCACGTGTTCTGCATATTGTTTTTCCGTCTACAAATTGTCTGTCTGGTCTTCAAGTTGTGTTTTTGGTCTGTAAATTGATCAAGTCGTTAAATGAAACTTGGTCGTACCTTTTCAAGCCACGTCTTTTTCGAATGTACCTCAATTGACGAAGGGTTAAATCTCTTTGATGATTATTATTAATCAAACTGCATATTTCTTTATTGCTCAGTGTTTTATCTCTATTACTAATATTCTTATTATGCTAATGAGATTTCCATTGTTCTGCTCCCCGTACTGAGCCTTATAAACGGTCGGACATGAAAGGCTTTTTCCCTGGGCCACCTAGAGATGCGCTTCTTTTTTTAATCGATCCCGTTTCTGGCCGGACACTGTTTTAAGATTTTTCTAAGGGTTTTGAAACCTAGAAGTTGGTTAAAATTTCGATTTTCTCTTCGCTCAAAAAAGTTTTCATTTTGATGGCGGCCATCTATTGTTCCTTTCACTACACGCTAAGTGATTCTTTTGTTCTGCGGAAGTTTTTCTCCTAATTGCTCAGTTGATGTTGACATGAGCTGAAATTGGAGCTAGAATTATTTAGTGTTTCAAATTGAGGAAATATTCAAAATTTACTCGATTTTTACTCAAAAGTCTTGCTGTAAAAATCTCCTAAAACTTCTGCAGTAAGTTGGACATTATTTCTGCTGTTGATTCCACGAATATTCTCAACATTTATCACGCATCGGGACTCTTTTGTCCTGTCTGTGGATTTTCTTCCGCTCAGACAAAAACATTTCTCAGGGTTCAAACGAAACTGATTCATTTTGGAATCTTACCGATATTTTTTCGGGTTTCAAGAAGAGTTCTTGCTTTGATAGCTCCAGAAATCGCCAGGGTAAGAATTGTGTTTTGCTGTTTCGTCTAAAATGTTTCCACTGATAACGCACAGTTGAAAAATTTTAAAACACTGTGCCCGCAACGCAATGAAAAAAAACTCGTAGGGCCTAAGGCCTTACCCTATGAAACTCAAAGGCATAAAAACTCTTTGGAAAGTCAGAGTTTGACACAAAAAAGTCGAGATTTAGTGAGGTAGACTATTTGTTGTTGATGAAGGACATTTGAAATTGAAGTTTTGGAGTTTTCTGTTGGATGGGGTAGGGGGAGGATTTTTGAATTTACCAAGCAGTAATTTTGCATATAATAGGATAGGATTTCAAGTGCAGACAGGTCATATAAACATTTTGTTACATTATAGTTCAAGTAGACAGATCACAGTCAGAGATATCCATCACCTCCATGTTCACTTGCTCACAATGATATTGTATGATGATGATAATGATGATAATGTTCTTTTTTTGTCCACAGTTTAATACCCTTTTATCAATTCTCTTATGTGTTTACCATTACAAGTAGACTAGCTTTTAACTTGACGCCCGCGATGCGGGCGAGCTTTTTACCTTGACACCCGCGATGCGGGTGAGTTTTTACCTTGACACCCGCGATGCGGGTGAGTTTTTACCTTGACACCCGCGATGCGGGTGAATATTAGTACCAGTTTAGCCTTGGAAAGACAAGATACCACTCAGCTGCCTTTTAACTTGCTGCCTTTTAACTTGCAGCCTTCTGAGGTCCTAAAAGATTGAGAAATTTAATAAACGCCGGTCTCTATTAAACGCCCGTCTCAATAAACGTTCCCCTTAAAGACTGAGAAATTTAATAAACGCCCAGTCTCTATTAAACGCCCGTCTCTAATAAACGCTCCCCTAAAAGATTGAGAAATTTAATAAACGCCCGGTCTCTATTAAACGCCCGTCTCCAATAAACGTTCCCCTTAAAGACTGAGAAATTTAATAAACGCCCAGTCTCTATTAAACGCCCGTCTCTAATAAACGCTCCCCTAAAAGATTGAGAAATTTAATAAACGCCGGTCTCTATTAAACGCCCGTCTCCAATAAACGTTCCCCTTAAAGACTGAGAAATTTAATAAACGCCCAGTCTCTATTAAACGCCCGTCTCTAATAAACGCTCCCCTAAAAGATTGAGAAATTTAATAAACGCCCGGTCTCTATTAAACGCCCGTCTCCAATAAACGTTCCCCTTAAAGACTGAGAAATTTAATAAACGCCCGGTCTCTATTAAACGCCCGTCTCTAATAAATGCTCCCCTAAAAGATTGAGAAATTTAAAAACGCCCGGTCTCTATTAAACGCCCGTCTCTAATAAACGCTCCCCTAAAAGATTGAGAAAGTTAATAAACGCCCGGTCTCTATTAAACGCCCGTCTCTAATAAACGCTCCCCTAAAAGATTGAGAAAGTTAATAAACGCCCGGTCTCTATTAAGCGCCCGTCTCTAATAAACGCCATCTTCAGTCAGCATGGGGTTTTCCTCGATCAAGCAATTTAAAGGAAAAATAAGGACAAGGTTTCGATTTTAAGAACTTTCTACTATATTTCAGACAAGTAAAATTATAGAAATGTGGGGAACATCCTTATAATTAACGAAAAACCGACTTGAAAAGACTTTGTTGTTGTACTATAGAGAATTTTTGAAAGTTTACTTGTGACTAAGTTATGATGAAAATTTTGGTATATCAAAAATGAACATTCGAATTTCTTAGTTATATTAATAAACGCCCAGCCTCTACTAAACGCCCGTTTCCAATTAGCGCCCCCTTAAAATCTCAAAAATTATATAAACGCCTGGGGATATTGGAACATTTACGGTAACTGTGGATAATCGAAGAAGCTCTCGATAAACAGCAAACCTTTTTTAGTCCCCCGATCCTCAATTTCTTCTTGTGGCATCAGGTCATCTTCAAAATCATCGACTTCATCTGTATCTTGTTCATATGGAGCACCTTAAAACAGAAACAGAAAAGCATGCTTCATAACCGAGGGGGAGGGGGGGGGAGGTATTCCCTTCTTTTGAAAAATCTTATGAGAGTTAAAACAGAGTCAAAGCAAGGCCTTTTATGTTCAGAGCTGGAAAGCAAGTGAATCACTGGAAAAGTGAAGATTAATTCCCGCCCAGTCTGCCCCCCTCCAATATGTACGAATTGCTTGGGGTTAAAAATCACTACGCTCCCTTGCTCTAGTCAGAATTAACCTTGTGCCCCGAGTTATCTCCTTCAAAACAAACTCTCCAGAAATTCGTTTGCTCCCAAACTCAGGCGCTTTCTTCTATCTAATGCTTCCGTGCTCCCGGCCCGGCCTGTGTTAGGTCTAGCCCCCCTTGAGGTTCCAAAAAACCCTACCAGGGCCTCAAAGAAATTTCTCTGAAAAAATGCGATTTCCAGCTAGGGTGTACGAGCCAGATTCGGTCCGAGATCTTTAAGGACTAACTGTCGTGGAGCTTAGATTAGTGCAAGGATTCGTAATGAAATCAAACTTACCACAAGAGGCCAAAGCGATTCCAAGAACCAACAGCAAGAGGACAGTCTTCATGGCACTGCTTGTTCACACGAGCAAGAACCCAACTGGAACTGAACTTTGTTTGAGCTAGCCTTGTCGAAGAATGGCTTTAAATAGTCCCAAAAGTGGAATTTTGGCTCTGTTGTGTAATTGGGTGGAACTTCCGCAAACTCATTAGTTAATCTTTTTCCGCTGGTTAGCAAGTTAATTAAGCAATCAATTTTACTCTCGTTAGCCCTGGCCAAGCGATCAAGCATTGTTGGTCAAGCATTTGAGATTTGCTTAACAAGCAATAAATGACCGCTAAGTCACACCGCAAAACATTGCTCGTCCGACAATTTTGCTTGATACAAGAATAAATTGCTTTTTAAGTTTTCAAAAACATTGCTGAGTTAGCTCTGCTTGTCAAGCAATGTTTTCTGATATTTTGAAAGTATTTCACCCGCTTATCAGAGTCAGGAAAAAGTCACGGTCACAAGGTGATTGACCGGAGGAAGGTCCATTAGAACAATAGAAATACTTTGCCACACCCAAAACACGCCTATTTTTCATTGTTAAGTGAGGAAGGTTTCCAGCTAGGGGTATTTTTGTCTGGAGGAAGGTTGAACACTTTTCTGGACTCTGCCGCTTATATTCCGTCGTGGCATTCAGGGCTTCTTCAGAGCTAGATTCCTTGTGATGCCTGCGAGACCTTACAGCCTAGCGTACAGCTTCAGGGACAAAAGGTTTTGGAGGTCTACACAACCTGCTGTTTTCAGAAGAAGGTACCAAAATAATACGCTTCAAAGTCTACTGAAAAGAGAAGGCGTCTGCTGAAAACATAATAATTTCTTAATTTTAACTGCACATTTATTGTGGTGGCTAATATAAGGAGACATTTGTAAGTTAGTAAAGCTGGAACCAATTCGAGGAAACATTTGATACATGCGTTATCATACAATTTTTAAGTAATTTTTGATCGCAATAGGCAATAGAGTGGAATCAGCTACCTAATTCTTTGATGTTTGCAGTGATAAAAATATCCAAAAATGAAAATTTCCTAAGCAATTTCTTCAGTAATATAAGTTCCTTAATTTTTTCGCCCTTCCTTGTGTAAAAGCCGGTAGCGTGAATGGGAATAAGGGAATCCGAGTTAATCAAGACCTCTACATTTCTAGACATTCTAGATATAGACATTCGCTGAACATGTTTCGCTGAGCGTAGACTCGTGAATTTTTTAATGTTGTTAGCCATGATAGACATCTCCAAAATATTATGTGTCATTAGTTATTTAATTGTTTTTACTTGTAATCAGCTGGAAAGTGTGGTTAATGAATCAATCGTTTAGAGAAGACAGCCAATTTGGCTTACTCCACAGTCCAAACAAAACAACGTATGATTGCACCGCAGTTTGTGCTAGTTGTAGAAGTCTATTCTGAAGGACTTCCATATTGCATATTGGCTTCATAGGGGGTTAACACCGAGTACCACAGTGCCTTTTTTTGAGGTTATATTGAAGTACACATGAATGATAAGTGCTGGAATGTCCCCAGTACAACCTTCATAACAGAAATTGAAAAATTTTTGCAATCAAACTTTCGTTAGACTCCGAGTACTATTGCCAACCTTTGCATAAGTACACGTGTAGAATCGAAGGTTATGTCGGGGTGTTGTCGTGGTCTCATCCCGCTAGCTTTTGGTCTCAATAGCTCAGCGAGTTCGTGCCTAACCCTTGGACTTTCCACAGCCAGGATCGACGTTTCATTAGTTCTTTGCTTCTTAGACCCTTCCTACTGACGCTACACCAATTTACCTAGTTTCATAAAACCGAAACCAGTTTGTGTCGCAAATTTTTGCCATGAAAAGCCCCGCAAGAACGTCTAAACTCGTTGGCTTATCATAGCTTGTACTCTTCCATTTTAGCCCAGTGTGTTCCCGACTATCAAATATACTTCAATTGGATTATTTTAAAATTGATATTTTTTCTTTTTTTTTTCTTCAGAGGAAAATGCTCCGTAACGCTGTACAGTGAAATAGAGAAACTTTACGACTATCTTGAAAAAGAGGTGATTAATTTTTGATTATATTCTATCGGTTAAGTTGTTTTGGTCAACGTGGATGTTTACGCCTGCATGCCAGTATGGTGTGGCTGTCATGTTTCCTAGTGTAAGGCTCTATTCACACGATACCGGATTCGTTTGACAACGGATTCATGATCCAATCCGATGTGAAATTTTCACCTGTTCACACGATACCGGATTCGTTTCGCAACGGATCCATGACCCAATCCGATGTGAAATTTTCACCTGTTCACACGACATCGAATTCAGTTTCCATCTCTGTTCACACGAATACGCTACGCGCCTGATCCTGTCGCAGCTACCATTGTTATTAGGATGCCTCTGCGATGCATCTTCGTTGATCAGGTGCCAAACATGTGTCAAGAAATGGTTTCGTAGCGGTAATACATCGGATTCATCTGTTCACACGAGCATAAAAGCAATCCGATGCATTTAGCAATCCGATGTACCTCACTTCCAAAGCGGAGTGATTTGACTCCGGAAAAGCGGTGCAGAGAGCATCGGATTCAATTGGAGCCATGTGAACAAAATAGCTATCTGGGGCAAAAAGTAATCCGATGTGAAACAAATCCGGTATCGTGATGTGAACAGGGCCTGTTAGAGTACTCTGTGAAGGGCTGTCTTTAAGCATTGTAGTGCTATAGTCTATGTCTGAGTAGATTCTTTAGGCTGTCATGACTCAACGAGTGCTGTGGAGGGTGTAGCATTGCTTAGAGGGCTACACACTTTTTTATAAGAATACAGTCTATAAGAATATTCAGGCTCAAAATTGCTGAAATTTAAGAATTGTTTAAGAATAATCTGAGGCTCAAGCTTGACGAGGATCAATTTTATTTCTCTGAGTTTTTTACACTGCACAATAAGTGTGATTGTCAGGCAACTGTATTTGTTTTGAAATGCATACATCCTGTCTGACTCTTTGATACAGTAACTCTTTTTATTAATAAAATAACAAATGACAAAGATTTGACTTATTTCTCTTGATCTTCAGGCCAACTTACAACATTGATGATTAAGAATAATTTAAGAATATTTTCAGGCTCAAAATCGAATAAGCTTAAGAATAATCGAGGCTCGGCAAAAAATAAGGTATTCTTATAAAAAAAGTGTGTATATTTCAGCTTTTCCGTAAGGCCAAAGTGAGGAGGGAACTCGATATTTTGAAGTTTTGAAAAATTTCAATCTCAATTTCAATCAAAATTTCAATTTCTTTCATCAGATTAATAAATCATTTCTTTTCTTGCAGGACTGGTTCTATTATTTATTGGTTTATGATCCTCAACAAAAAACACTTCTTGCAGATCGAGGTGAAATCGGTGTAGGTGAAGAATACCAAGCAGTTCTAGAAGATCATTCAGGTATAGGCAGTAATATTTTTAGACTTACTTTAAGGCCCTGACCAAACCGATGGATGTATCACTTTATCAAGCTGAAGATACACGAGCAATACACGCTTTTTTTATAAGGAACCTTCCTCAAGGCCTAGTTCTTAAAGTTCCTTATTTTTGGACCTCTTTTGAGGAAATTGTAGTTCCAAAAGTTCCTTAATAGTTCTTTAATTTTAACTGCACATACAGTGGTCTTAACAAAAGGAGAGACATTTGCATGTGAGCAAAGCTCGGGACTACTCAAGGAAACATTTGATACATGCTTAACGTACATTTTATGTGGTTTCGACTGCAAAACTAAATGGAACCAGCTTTCTAATTCTTTATTATTGGCAGTGATATAAGTATTCAACATTCAAAAGTTCTTTAATGATTTTCTCTTTAGTAGTATAAGTTCTTTAAATTTTCGGGCCTTCTACATGTAGGTTCCTTATAAATTGGTTCTTTATAAAAAAAAGCGTAGAGACCTTTTCAAAGAGGCCTAGGTCGGGCGCGACATTTTCTGGAAAATCGTAGACATTTCCTGTAAGGGAATCCGCTCGGCGTGCAACATCTGGAATAATGGTCGTTTCAGGAGATGTTGTGCGTGAAATTTTACTTCAAATTCACGGTTAATGCGAATTAAAGTGAAGGAAAGGCTCCAAATTCAAACATATCTGCTCAAGGAAACATTTAATGAAGTATTTTCCTTTTTGTGAGTGGCTTGTATCTTGTTTCCTGAATTTCTGCACATATTTTCAATAATTATTGTTACAGATTCCTATACTCTCTTTTTCTTCCATTATTCGTGAGCTTGGAGCAAAATTTGCTGACCCACCTCTCCTAAAAGGACCGTAATTCCAGTTGTTGCACATGGAGAGGATTTCCTTACTGGAAATGTCAACCATTTTCCAGAAAAATTTTATGCCCGACCCAGGCCTCTTTGAAAAGATCTACTTTCTATGACGATTCTGTGACTATTTGTAATCTCACAACCACCGGCGCTGAGCTGACTGGTGAGTAGCTGCGGGATTTTTATCTTTCTGAGATAGTGATATCTGTCTTTGCAGTTGAGTACGATGAGAAGAAGGACAGGCCCTGTCCGGAGACCTTGATATGGAATCCAGAGAATAAACTTGCTGATAAACAATGTGATCAATTTTTGGTTCTCGCAAGGTTAGATATTGTTGTTATGCATCTTTGAGTTGTACAAAACTTCAAAATTGCGATAAACAGCGGCATCATTTTCGGGCATACTTAAAGCTTTTTTCGTCTGACACTCCTCAGAGTATGAACGTCAGAGACAAACCGAAACAATAGACTAAGGCGGAATTTATACCCAGATGCGGCTCGAAATGCACCAATCAGAAAGAACGAAAAGCTGAATTGGCATTGTGTTTTAAACACCAATCAGCTGGTCGGATACAGCGGGAAGACCAATAGAATTATTTGAAGACTCCAAGTGAGAAAACGAACTCTTGGAAAATGGACTCTTCACTCCCAACTTCATGCATCTTTCTTATGAACTACTTACAAATACCGTATAGTACTTCAATTAAAATTCCCCTCCTTTTTGTTCCCCCACAACAGACCCCCTACAAACACCAAACACATTAATTAAGTGTCCAAAGCGCTTAAAGAGGAGAAATTATTTTAAAATTTATGAATGAACTAACATTAACTCTTGTAGCAACTGGCAAAAGGTAGCTGTTGATTCATCCAATCAAGAGTTTGCACACATGTGAACTATAAATGGAGTGTCTGCGACCAACCTGATTGGCAGCTCAATGTAGGGGGGCGCTTATTCGAGGGAGGAAGGTCCTTGGTCCAGGAAAAGCGGTTAAAAGCCCAACTTTACCTTGTGGACAGAAAACCGTTAGCCGTTAGTAGTACTGAAAGTATCCGCTCGACAAAGTTTATAAGAGTAAGGCTTACAAAAACGTCCCGGATATTTAATTAAAGTATTATCTTAAGAGTCTATTGCTATAATGTAAGCATGTTAGAATTAATGGAAAAAAACAAGAAGGGAACAAGAATGTGACTAAAGCATTAAATCTTCTATTTTCTCAGATCAATTGGGACATTCGCAAGGGCACTTGACTGTGGTAGTGCAGTCAAAGAACCGAGTTTACATCTAAGTGCTGCAGCTGCCTCGAGAGACATCACATTAGTAAGTGTATTACTATTTTGAAATGTTTTATGTTCAACTGTTTTTTTTGTGGCACTGCAAAGAGCCTATTAAGCTTAATTGTTTTCATTCAAACGGGGCAAACTTTCTTATTATGATTAAAGTTCCATGGCAAGCCGAGAGTCAGATTTTTTATTTTCAACTGTTTTTCTGTGGCACTGCAAAGAGCCTATTAAGCTTAATTGTTTTCATTCAAACGGGGCAAACCTTTTTATTATGACTAATGTTCCAGGGCAAGGCGACAGTCGCAGTTTTTGTTTTCGACTGTTTTTCTGTGGAACTGCATAGAGCCTGTTTAAGCTAAATCTTTTTCATTCAAAAGCTGAGCTATAACTTTCTCGTTATCACTAAAGTACCATGAACAGGGGAAAGTTTTTTACGGGCCAGACAGAGCAGGCTTCTCATGGCTTCCTCTCCCTTTCCTAAGCTATGTCTAAGCCAACTGTTAGGTTTAACGCTGATGTAAAAATATCCTCGAAATTTTTTTAAAATTCTATTTCTTTGCTATGCCTTTCTTTGTATTGCTAACAGAAAGATATGAGCAACAATTGTGCAGGAAATTATGACAGTTTCCTGTTAAATATGGTTAGACGATAAAGAAAATGTAAAAACTCCATGTTATAGTATCATGAATTTAAAATCAATAGAAAATCAGCAAAAATAAAAATTCAGCGTTAAAAACGATAGTAATAATACGTTAAAACATAATCGAAAATCTTATGTTCTTTAATGGTAATAATCATATGAAGGTTTCAAAGTAAATGTGAGGCATCAGGAGTCATTTAACGAAGAAACAGCAAAAATAATGCGAATGCCATGGATAGGAGCATCAATGATTCTTGACTTCTAAGACATGGTGCGCTTGACAAATCTTGTTTACAGGGCGCGGCAGTTTTCGTTAGTTTTGGGACGATTCGATTCCAGAATGCCATTCGTCTCGTTTCATAACGACGTTCAACTGTCAGATTAAAACCAATGTTCATATACTCTTTGTTACTAGCTGTGTACTTAGGCCAATTGCTCCCTGGCTTACCATGCTTGGCGAAATCGGTCCACAACTTCATGACTTTTCTGCTGACAACTTTGTCTTCATCGGTGTAGTTTGCAGTAAGGCGGGCTTCTTGGCCAGTAAAAGGGAAGCCAAAGACAAAGGCATTTTCCATCGCGTGCGCGACCTTCCAAAAGGGATAACGCGGAATTTTCGGCATATACGTGAATTTATAACGATACACTGTTTTTCCTGTATTAACCAACGCATCAGAGAAAGAATTAATGCAGCTTAAGAAATAGAAATCGCTGCGGAAATTAGAGGAACTTTCATACCATTTTAATGAGGAATTAGAGGAATATTTAGTGTATTCGTGAAGGGCAACTTGGTGGAACAAGTCCTGGTTTCCTGGGTATCTTTCTGCAGTCTCTAATTTTATAGCATACTGAACATATGTTTTGCTAACCATGCTTGGTGGAAGAGCAAAGTAGCTGCCTTTATACAACGCGCCAAACATCGTTCCTTCGTCAGCATCATACCCGATCATTTGCTCCACCGCAGCGACCTGTAATGTATTATTTCTCTCAAGGTCCCAAGGCAGGTCTTTCAGAAGGTGACCGTCGACATTTGGGGCCGTAAGATACGAAACGAGATCATTAATTTTCAGCTGTGCTGCCATTATCTCTGCAACCGTTTTACTTTGGAGGCATTCGGTCATTTTCTGCACGTCGGCGCAGCCTAAAGAACCGCCGAATTTCTTCGCCTGTTTGTCTGTTTTCGGTTTATGTACAGCCCATGGACACGAAGCGACGCCACTTTGCGAAATGGCTCTTTTGAACAAGTTCTCGTTTCTCGTGAGAGGCGACAATGTCAACAAAGAAACACTCCCTGCCCCAGAACTTAGTCCGAAAATCGTCACTTTATCAGGATCACCTCCGAAACTTGCAATGTTCTTCTTGACCCAGCGAAGTGCAGCGATCTGATCCAGTATTCCGTAGTTTCCCTTGGTTTCTGTTCCTGGAATATTGAAAAATCCGAGGACTCCCAGTCTGTGATTTATAGTGACCACCACAACATCATAATCCGCTGCAAGAACACGACCGTCGTAAAACTCATGCCCACTGCCTGATACGTATCCTCCACCGTGAATCCAAAACATCACCGGTAATTTCCCAGATACTGTGCTCGGCTTGTATATATCCAAATAAAGGCAGTCTTCTACGCCAACTATGTTTGGAGGTAACGGAAAATCCGGTTTCTGTGGGCATATCCCACCGAATTTTGTCGCATTGAGTACACCACTCCATGTAATTGGTTCCGGTGGTTTGAAGCGAAGTTTCCCAACGGGAGGTTTGGCGTATGGTATGCCTTTATAAACATCGACAGACTTTCCAAGTAATGTTTCTTTTATGCCTCTGCATATTCCTAGGCCTGGGATGGCTGTGCTGACAGTGCCAGAACCAAGTGCCGCGCTTACCAGAGACAAAATAAAAGCAATGAGTATCTTGTAGGCCTTGTGTCGAGCCATATTTGCTTCTTTTCCACAGTCATCACAGAATAGGAGCTAGGAAATTAGGCAACTTGCGTCGGAACCCTTTGAAATTCTTTTCCACGGTTTTTGGCCAAGAGAACAATAGAAAACAAAAGTTGGCGCCTTAGTTAAAGTAAATCAATGGGGGTAATTGCTTTGCATTTTAAAAATAGCCTATTCAATTGCTTTGAATTTGAATGCTAGTTTGTCCCGGCAGTGATTTTGCCTCCTGCACAATAGAAGCAGTTTATTGTTCATAACTGAAAGACTATGGGGCATGCTCCCCCAGAAATTTTTCAAAATACAACCTCAAGATTGGCTTTTCTTGGCAGCTTTCTTTTGAGAGGACATGGTACCAGGAGTTCTTTATGAAAATAGGTGGGCAATGAAAGGGACTAGGGGGGCATCTTCCCCCCTAGTTACTATGTTAAAAGAGACCCTGATTGTCTATGTAAAAGAAGTCCCTCAGCTCTGTATAGCCACCATTGTCTATCAACTGAGATCTGGTGATGTTTTTCTCATCATCGGAACTTCAAAATGGGCGGTTAGTGTGCCATCCCAACGCCAAATGCCCTTCGCTTCTGGGGGGGGGGGGGTTGGAGAAGAAATGCGCCGAAGAAGAAATGCGAAATATATCAAACGCTTGATGAATGCCTTATGCCGCCAATTTTTCAACGCACAAGTGATTAGATCCCTATAGCAACTATATCTCTCCAAAACGGAGCAACTAGGGCGTAAAATCGCCTCAACCAGCACAATAAAAAAAACTAGTATCAGCATCGCTGATAATAATACTACTGTAACGGATCGTAACCCCTGTCACATATTAAACCCGAATAAATTGCATTTAGTCGTGCCAAATTTTTAACCAAAACTATACCAAATATAAACTCGTACACTGCTATATTTTAAGCGCCGCCCTCTTTTATAAGCGGCGCCGCACCAAGATTGATTTAGCGAAATAAGCGCCGCCCTTTAATAAGCTTTGAGAAGCAATGGCAGCAATTCTCCAAGGAAGCCATGTTAGAAGCATTTCCCACACTAAGGGCCTGTTTATATGGACAAAATCATCCCACCTTCCAGCCCGTCAGCTGAGCAGTGGGACGAAATTTTCAAGAGTTTATATGCAGAATTCCATCCCACCTTCCAGCCACTTGTCTCATATTTCCGCTTTTGTTTAATTTTTTCAGACAATAGGATTATGTCTGGCGCTTGCGCATAATGAGCAATTTCATCCCACCGTCCAGCTTTCATCCCACCTTCCAGCGTTTATATGAGAAAATTTCATCCCACCCAGGTGATATCCCACCTCTCAGCGAGTGAGATCTCACCTGACCGGGATGAAACGTTTTCCATATAAACAGAAGATGAAAATCACAAAGGTTTGTATTGGAAGGTGAGATCTCACCTCTCAGCTACAGGGCTGGAAGGTGGGATGATTTTCCCCATATAAACAGGCCCTAAAATTTAATTGTTACACACTAAGCAATAAAATGCGATTAGGCCAAGAAACCTTTTTCATTGTTTTTCTTTTTCATGCAATTTGCATTTTTAGTTTTCGCTATTTTGGTTCAATAGTCTTCACATTTTAGCATACCATATTTCCTCTATTAAGCGCCACGGCGCTTATTTTGCACAACTATTTTTGGTGCGGCGCTTATTGGAGGGCGGCGCTTATTAGAGGGCGCATTTATTTCGTAGGTCCGAAAATCCGAAATAAAGGGCAAAGACTAAATAAGTGAGTAATATCGACCATTCAGTCACGTGCTTCCTTAGCATGTTTTTGCACCTGCTTCATGGCAAAATGCGGAACAAATCGTGAAATGGAACCTGGAATGGACCCGGAATGAATCAACTACTCTAACCGCATGGAATTTTATAGAACTTCACTATAATGTTCCCCCTTTACTAAGATAAAATAAGAGATCTATTTTTGTAACAAGGCTCCTATGGGTTTATGTTGCGATTTGGTCCCGAAATAGAAGCTGAAGCACTTTACTTCGTCACATTGCTTAGGATCAACCTATGCAAGATAATAAATATCCCCTATAAACATGAAACAATAATTCAAGTTTCTTTTCAATCGACTGATGAAATCTTTGTATTAAAAGAATTATTAATGTCTGGACGACGAAATTATACAGTTGGATGAGTCAATTATACAGTTATATTAGAAGGATGAATCGAAATAGGCTAAAGTTATAATTTTTTGTTAGACTTTGTTCTCTTACTTTATCCTGCCTTCACGCGTTCTGTGCCGTTATGCTAGTATTGACACGCAGCGTTATTTATAAGCAACTTCGCTCGTGTCTAGTTCAAAAAGTTGCTTATTTTTTTACCTCTTATGGCCACCATTTTGTAGCAAAAGTTGCTTAGTAGTTGCTTAATTTTAACTGTATATTTTGTGCCCTAAGAATAGTGTAGAGGCTAGAAAAACACCAACATTTGGAGTTACCCTATAGCTTTTTATGCAACCAACGCTAGAACACCTGGTATACAGCAAAGAAATACTATAAATAACACCAGTCAAGAAGTACCATGTAATTGAAACCATATAGAGACTTTGTAATGAAAGTTAAATGGAAACCCCTCAATAAAATGCTTCACGTAATGAGTAACACTCCGTTGATATGCGAGTTTTTGATTGCAAATGAATAGAAATAGCTTCTATGTTGATCAATCCTCGATTCTTGCAGTGATATAAATTATTTAAAATTTAAAATGTTGCTTAGGTTTTTTCCTGTGATACTATACGTTGCTAAAAGTTTTAGGCCTTCGACATCTTGGTTGTTTATTAGCGGTTGCTTATAAAAAAAACTGCGTGTACGCAACTGATGAAAATGTTGAAGAAATTTCCCAGACACCAACCACAGGCATCTCACCCTGACATCTTTCCCTCCCTGACATCTTTCCCTCCTCTACTTTGCTGTACGGTTCTTTTCGTATCTCCATACTCGCCCCCAATCACCCCATGGGGTTTTATCAATTTTTCAAAACTTTTTAAGGAGACGTGAATTCGAGGAGGGCGTTTAAAACAGTGAGGTGGTTATTTTCAAATGGACTCTTGTATCAAAATCATGACTGTTATTGCGAAAGGTCATAATTGGAATTTGAGCTCGCATTAGTCTCCATCCTAGAGTAGAAAGTGTTCATAAGCCCCCCTAGAATAAGCCCCCACTCCCATGTTCATGTTAGCCATTTGTGTTCGTATTGGTACCTTGAAGCCCCCTCGAATAAGCCCCCCCTCAAATAATCAAAAATAGATAAGCCCCAGGGAGGGGATGGCTAATTCGAAGATTAACGGTACTTACATTTTGAAAAGCAAACAGATGTGCTAATACCTGCGAGGGCTTTGGAAGGGCTTATAACCGGGACTCATATTTGGAATTTTACTGTAGTTTGACAATTTTGACATTACTCTACATGCTCGAAATTATTTTTCAGTTTCACGCTCTGGACACCCTTCATCAGAATGAGTACGACATTGCGAAGTCACTTTCTTCGATGATTCCCGAAGAAGGACCGGTCCTTTGTCGTGATGAAATGGAGGAGTGGTCGCCAGGTGAGCCGTCTTCTGTTGTTATTCGGTCAGATATTAGATAACCATATCACAGAATAAGGATCCAATCACTATTCTGTGACCGTATTTTGTTAGTATTGTGACCGGACTTAAACGAGCCGTTCTACAATCTTGGACAAAATATGATTTTTTTTTTCATAAGGAACCTTAACTCTGAGATGAGGCTGGAGTTCCTTAATTTTTCAACAAAATGAGGCTGAAGTTCCTTATGCTGTTCTTTTTCGTCAGATATGTTTGAATACTAATTTTTACAGCAAATTCATATAAACTTGCTTCATTTTCTAACTTTAAATATAAATGGAGTCTTTTTTGGAAGAACGATGGGAAATACATTGTTATTCTGCTACTTTTTTGCACAAAACGTCTTGTTCTTGAAAAAAATTATTCTTAGTTTTTCATCCGAGCCTCGGCAGTTCCTTAAAGTTCCTTAATTTTTTTGGGAATTTTCAGCCTCGAGTTCCTTATAAAGGTGTTCTTTATAAAAAAAACGTGTATGATATACAACAGGAATTTGTAAGTTTTAATATCAGACTATGATCAATTTGTTATGTTGTTTTACGTTTGCTGCTGGGGTACTTGTTCAATGAAGTACACATTGTCAATAAGCTCGCATGCTTCAAGAAAATTTTCGAAATTCGATCACACATCCTAGAATTTGACTTGCTACACAAGCCTCTAACTTTTGCTCATGTTGAATTGAATTGTTGCTGTTGTTTGCTTCTTTGGCTTCAGTAGTTTGAGCGTCCAGTAATTCAAATTCAATAGCGATAACTAAATGACTTTTGTAATCAGTCTACCCTGGAATAATCTAACTTGAATATCCCCCTTTGTAGCCCATTGCTAGGATGCTCGAAAGTCTGACCAGGCCGATTCAGTTACATTATAAACCATTCGATTAAAGTGTTGTGTTTCGTTGATAGAGCCTCCAGGTTCGCTCTTTTATTTAAATTGCTTTTGGGGGGAGGGGCCCGTTCAAGGGAAAGGGATGCTTATAATTTTCAGGGATTTAGGATGATACAAGCCAGATTTGGAGTATTAAAAACAAGTACCTTAAAATCATAACATGAAAAATTTATGCTGTTCTACCAAAATGGCAGTGGAAGTAACGAAACTGTTTTTAGAATTTGCATTATTTCGATACCAAATTTTTTTCCAAAGTCTTCCATTTGTAGATTTTACAAGACTTCAAATGCCTAAAAATCACGCTCTTAATCGATTCATTGGCATGAGCAAAAACTGATTGATCTGTTTGATTTAATTTTGATTCATTTTTTACTTTTATTTGCAGCTTCCTTGGAAGAAAATCTCGAATCTTGTCGAATATTATTACATGTGGAAAACTACCGATAAATATGTTCAACAGGTAAACTACAGTATAGCTCTTATTGGAGATATTATAGAATGAAATCACGTTCAGACTAGCCAGTTGGCTTCTATTTATCTTAGCTTGTTGGACTAGATTGTCATCGCTTTTCTGTTCAGTTAAAGCAATGAAATTTGCAGAGGCATAGAACATCACATTACAAGTAATGTGGGTGAATGGGGCGTGCTCTCATATTCAAAAATCAACTTTCCTTAATATCAATAAAAACCCGAACAATTTTCAATCGCCTTGCAAAGAATCATTCAATTCTGATTAGTTTTAATGGTATACTTAAATAGGCATTAGTATCCATTTTTGGCAAGACTGCATTCCAAATAAGGAACTTTCGCGTGGTTTGTTCTTATCATTTTGGGAATTTTCTTCAAACATTAATGTAATACATATAGGCTACAAGTCAGTGGGTTTAGAAATTTAGATGGTAGTTTACATTCTTACTTTAAGCACATGCTGCCTCCACTAGGTCCCCAAGGCTTGACCGTTTGTTGCTTTCATTCTGATTGCCTTTAACGTCAATTAAATTGTGGTTTTCAATTGTAGAAACGCATGAAAGCTGCTGAAGGCGACAGTAAAGTTACTCAGATCTTTATCCCCAGCAGGTAAGCTTGTCATAGCTATAGGTATTTGCATTTAACCGGTTGCTTATTACAGAAATTGCATCACTTGGGTATACATCTAGAAAACTTTACAAACCATCTATCACCTTTACTCTCTAAGTTCCTTTAGAACTTTATTCTCGGTAATCTCTCCTTGGAAAATTTATATCCTTCATATAAAAAGCTTTGTATGAATTTTCATCCGGCGTCACGGGCCCCCCTGGCTAGTCCTATTATACTAAAATTACTATAACAAATTTCTTTTTACCTGTGCCTTGAACATAGAAGAACAGCATAATGAATATAGTAGCAAGCGCAATAACATATTGAATCTTAACCACGGTTGTCTATCTATCATGAACTCAAGATCCTTGAAGTCGAAACCCTAATTTTCCAAGATTAAAACCAGCTTTTGATAAAAACCTTCAAGACTGTTAAGCGTGTTTTTAGAACGACAATAACAAGTGTTTATTCGCTGTTCTAGATTAGTCATGAATAATATTTATAACCCTATCTCACCTGTGCCCCCCCCCCCCCTAACAAACTTTTGACTCTTGAGTCTACAATACAATTTGAAGCCGCCTCATATGCCTCAAGTTTGAGTTTCTACCTTTAAGGGTCCGGAAAATGAAATTATGATTCTATTTCTACCTCAAATTTCGATAGATTTTACACGTGTACTGTTAAAGCGAGAATTTGAGGCTGCCCCCAATATTCCAATACTGAAAAACGAAACAACGCTTACAATTATGGTAACAATGATGCTGGTTACTAGGGACAAGACTTATTACATGAATCCCACTTTTCTCGCTCAGACAAAAACAACGCCAGAGTTGTTTGCTCAGAGTGGCTGGTTTGAGCGTCCAGTGCAACCTCGTCCCCAGGCCTCAAATCGAATTTCCACGAATCTCAACCGTCAAATCGATTTGGGCCCTGGAACCGGCCACAAAAATCTGCCAAGTAATGCCTTTTTGGCCTAGGTATCAAAACAATATGTAGAGTCCGGAAGCAGATGTTCTTAGAAAGGGAATGCAAAGAATTTCATTGATAACTGTAA
>JACTAT010000160.1:526983-585310 GCA_014526335.1 Chrysaora quinquecirrha | reverse complement strand
TTTCCTTTTCTCACTGTTTACTGATTCTGGCTGTTGGCCAATTATTTTTTCGCATGGATTATTTGGTGAAATAAATTTGTTATCAGGGCAGTAACGCTTAGGTAGACTAGCTATAGATAACTTCGGTAGATCACAAAAAATTCTCGAAATCACTAGATATAAGAGTTTTCGATGTGAAAGTCGTATAAAGCATCCAAAACTTAGTACAGGTGCACAATTTCAATGTCCTAGCGCTTGTTTTCTTAATTTTACGAGCATTCAAAAATCCCGATTTCATGGAGGCTTTGACGGCAAAAAATGAACTTGGTGATACTTTTTACCCCACATGGTCTGAGCCCTTATAAAATTGCAAACTTTAAACGCTCATAACATTGATAATACAAGAGCTGAGATATTAAAACTTTCCACCTGGAATAATATAGATCATTTCGTTATGACGTCAGACAGCACAAAAAATTCTCGAAATCACAAGATATAAGAGTTTTCGATGTGAAAACCATATAAAGCATCCAAAACTTAGTATAGGTGCAAAGTTTCAATGTCCTAGCACTTGTTTTCTTCATTTTCCGAGCATTCAAAGTTCCCGATTTCATAAAGGGCAAAAAATTTGATGCTTGTCCACACAATGCTTCATTGTATCATTTTCAAAAGCCCCCTGATATATTTTGGAACACCTTTTGAATTCCTTTTCCTTTTGATATGATATGGAAGTTTTCTCACTGTGACTGAACAGTTAACCCTTTCCCTAGACTAAAAACCTGATCTAAATCAGAACCATAAACCATAATGCCTGTCCATGCTGTAGAATAAAGCAACTGCAGTGCTTTTTTTCGCACACTGCAGAGTGAGGCAGTGGCACATCCAAATTTTCATTAAAAGAATAGACTGACAATAGGATAGAACATTAGAAATGGGCTTTTGCACACCCCATATCTCATTGAAAACTGCCATAATCAGCAAAGCTACTTTATACCACTATTCAAACATTCGACTGTCTTTCTTCAGGTCTGCTTGCTGATTGAGTGCCTGATTATGGTTATTTTCTGTTGTAGACCAATTTTTGTTTGATTTTAACAAAAACTTCCTAGTATAAAGATGTCAAAACGCCAAGCAACCCACAGTGGCAGCTGGTATGATTCAAATGGTAAGTTGAAGGACTAGATGGAACATTTCGTGGAACCTTAAGTTAAGCGAATAGACATTTTCAAAGAGATCTGGGTCTGGCACGACATTTTTCTGGAAAATGGTAGGCATATCGAGTAAGGGAATCCTCACCACAGACAAAGGCCAGACTTGCAGTCCTTTCAGAGGAAGTAGTGCAGCAGATTTTACTCCAAATTCACAAATAATAGAAACAAAGACAGAAAAGGAATCTGCAACAGTAATTGTTTAAAATGTCTGCAGAAACTCAGGAAACAATATGTAATTAACTAACAAAACAGAAAATACTTTATTAAATTGATCCTAGACCAGATAAACTGGGACTTGAATCCTTGAATTGTCTTGCATGAATCATCTTCACTGCAGGGTTGAAATGACAGAAATCTATTAAGAATACTTAGGGAGACCCCATTGAAAATAGCTAACCAATCAGAGAGCTTATGTATCCAACAGTTCTAGATACCTGGAATCTTTTGTGCATTTAAGTTTCTTTGTTTACAGTACCTATGATGTAGCCAAAGGGTGCACGGGAAAGGCCAAGGGGTGCATAGGAAAGTCACCCCTCACCCCTCAAATCATTGCAAATATTACGTTTTTCGTATAGCCTGAATTTGATGCAAAAATTATGTAAGGTATAACTTTGTTATTTTTCTTCAAACCACACCTCCAACATTTGGTGTCTGGCTCCCCTCTGTTTATCTTAAAGCCCCCAACACTACTCTTCTGGATAGCCCAATTAATTTTATTTACTATTTTTGTTTGTTTTACCAGCAAAAAGTTTAGGATCACAGCTTGATAGATGGCTTTCACAGGTGCAACATCAAAATTCATCGGCTAAAGCAATAATATCTCCGTAAGTATTGTTTTCTGAAGAACATTTCTGATTAATTTCACAATGCAAAGGAAAATTAGTGCTGGCCCTATTCAGACATGGAGAGTAAAAAAGTGTGGCTTACGCAGGTTTTCGTAGTAGTTTGATTTAGCTTTTCTAAGGAGGTCACTTAAAATGTAAATATATAATTAAGTTAGTAGGTCAACCCACAGTGGGGGGGTTATGTGGTGTGTGCTGGTGTTCTTGGCTGCCAGCATATTCAAAATGATACTGTTGGCTAGACTAATTTTTACTAGAACATGGTACCCTTGGCTAGACAAATACATTTGAAATTGTTGGTCTTAAGTCATAAAATTTAAATTAAAATTCATACCATTGTATTTTTAAAATGTTTACGCTGAAATTTTTACTTTCAAAGGCTAGTAAGGACCAAAGCATGGCTGCTCCATTGCCAAATATGATACCCTTTGCTAGACCCAAATCACCAAAAACTATACCCTTGGCTTGACTAGAAGCCCGAAAAAGTATACCCTCTAGCGCAGCACATCCCCATTTACCTTTACTATGGAAGAATGTGATAATATAAGCCACGAATAAACACTATACCCTTGTTTATAAGCTGCCCTTGATTTAAAGCTGCAAGAAAATGTGCCAAAAAATAAATGTAAGCCACAACTTACAATAGAACAAATTAGGTATATATAAAATGATGGGTTGGTAGATTGGGTTTCATGCAGTATTTTACTTTTCAGACATGCTGGTTATGCTTACTGTGGTTCATGTGCTGCGCATTGCTATAAACATATAAACCCAAGTCAAGTGTATGCTACATATTATTTTTCATTTCTGGTTGTTTCTTTGTACAGTAGATATTTGATTATCCGGCCTACTCGGGACACGGAGATTTTCAAAATGTGTGCGGATAATCCAAAATTCCGGATAATCGAAAATATATAATCACAGCAAAAACCAGTTACAAACTTACAAGAGTAGCTTTTTAATTTTTTGTTTTTTCAAACAAAAAATTCTCCGTATTTGAAGTTTTAGAATGATTTTGTGATAATTTTTGCGTGATATTTAATCTTGGAATGGTTTGTGCAAAGAAAAATAGAATATTCGCTGAATCATGCTGTCGTAGTTGAACATTTTTGACGGACCGGATAATCGAAGTCCGGATAAACGAGGGGTCTGATAATCGAATAACTACTGTATAGCTAAACTAAAGATCATAGTTTGCTGTTATTTTTGGACTTCATTGTTTCACTCATAGTTTCACAATAATGTGAAAAGTTTTTTGGTGGTACAAAACTTCGAAATTGCAAAAAGCATCTTCGGACAGACTTAAAACTTTTTTGGTCGGACACTCCTCAGAGCAAAAACGTCAGAAACAGTCCGAAACAATTGACTAAGGCGGAATTCATACCCAGATGTTGGACGAAATGCACCAATCAGAACATGAAGCCGAATTGGCATTGTCTAGAAAAAGAATTCGTTTTCTCCATTGGACTCTTCATTTAATTCTGTTGATCTGCCCTCTGTATCCTGCAAAGCTGATTGGTGTTTAAAACGCAATGCCAGTTACGCTTCACTTTCTGATTGGTGCATTTTTCTCCGCATCACTCTTTGCATCTCGTATGAATTCCGCCTTATTCAATTGTTTTGGTCTGTTTCTGACGTTTATACTCTTAAGGCCCATTTCCACTTCGTTTGCATTCGCTGTTCGCTAGCGAATTTGCAGTTCGCCGCTTGCTTGCGAACAGAATACAGCCTTCGTTATCAATTTAGGCGATAAACAAGGTAGAATTTTTTCGAAAGCTTGAGCTTGCAGCAGAAATTAAAATCGCTTCGCGTTCGCCTTTTTTTTGGTGGCTAGCGAACAGCGAATGCGAATGAAGTGGAAATGGGACTTTAGGACTGTCAATCGAAAACAGCTGTTAAGTATGACCAAGGATGTTTTTGCTGTCTCTCGCAATTTCACAATCATAGTTCAACATACACGTTTTTTTTATAAGAAACCAGTTTATAAGAAACCAGTTTATAAGAAACCTAGAACTCGACACCCCAAACGTTAAGAAACTTTTAGAACTAGGAGGAAGGAGTTAAGAAACTTAAGAAATTTTTGTGTCAGTTTTCCAACGTACTGATTTCACATTTATGGACGTAGTAATCAATTCTCAAGCATTTCCGTGCCAACATGGCTAATTCTTTGTAATACAATAATATTAATAATTTGCTTGCTATATTCACGTTTTTTATCGTTTTCACTGCAATTTTTTCCATTAAATTAAGAAACTGTCAAGAAACTTTTACAACTAAAATTGGGCCAAAAATTAGGAAACTTTTAGAACTAGGCCCCGAGCCAGGTTTCTTATAAAAAGAAAGTGTATTTTGATTATTATGAATCTTGCACTTTTTCTCAAATATCATCTTTAACATAACAGATTCAGTGATCTTTATCGACCATTTTCTCTTCTAGGAAACGGGTTTTTATCCTTGGCCCATCTCACCACTATGGGCTGCCAGGCTGTGCATTAACAAAAGCTTCTGTTTATGAAACACCATTTTATGGACTCGAAATTGATAAACAAGGTTTGTGAACTCTCTTAATATTTCTGAACAATTTCTTGAAGGGATCGTGTATGCAAAATCAACTTTCTTTATCTCAACTACCCTCTTTTTCGAGCTTCTCTCAGAAAATAGTACTACAGTTGACATCCGCTATCTCGAACTCTCAAGGGACACTGGAATTTGTTCGAGATAGCGAATGTTCGAAATAACGGATGCCCCATATAAATATAAAAAATTATAGTTTTCAAGTCAGAAAAGGATCATCGATCAAGCTGTTTCTTTCGATAGCAGCACGGTAAGACTCTCATACTGGCAATCCATCGAAGTTTCTAAGCTTCATCTATTGTATACATGGGCAGCATATCACTTAGCTGCAGCCATTCCCGCTAGGCGAACTTATACATATTTTCAGCCTGTCTCTTTATCCGGTTCAGCAGAAAATTTGGCAAAGTTCTAGATAAAGAGGAGGTTTTCCTCCATGGGAAATCGAAAATGGTTCGAGACAGCGAAAGTTCGAGATAAAGGGGTTCGAGATAGCGGATGATTTTTCTATACAAACCCTTATACCAAAACGAGGGGAAATGGAAAATCGTTCGAGATAGCGAATGTTCGAGATAGCGGGCAGTCGAGATAGCGGATGTCAACTGTAAAAAAACATTATAGGCTCAAAAAAGTCAAAAAATTAACAACAGCCAGGGTTGATCAGAATTTTCTGGTTCTTATAGAAAAAAGAGTTTAACTGTAACGCTAGATTTTGTTACTATTGTTTCAAGGGCCCCCAAACTTTTTCCTTTCCTACAGCGCTGGTAAACAGAAGGTGAAACGCAAACGATTGTTTTGCGTTTACTTTAGAAAACGCTTTTAGACGTGGCCTAAAAAACCTTCACATTTTTAAAACTTTATCTTCCTTTGCAGTCAAAAAGGATCATTTACAGTTGTACCAGTTCTCGTTGGAAGTACAAACAAGCAACGAGAAACACTTTATGGAAATATCTTTAGTAAATATTTATTGCAGCCAGAAAATCTATTTATTATATCATCAGATTTTTGTCATTGGGGTGAGTTTATGATTATCTACTTTAAAGGACTGGCTAATTTAAGAGGCATGTTGCACGCGACAATGTCACGCGTGACATGTCCCCTCGATGTCTCCCAGTTTAGCCACCTCAGAAACTGTGCAGTGCGCGACAAAATTAGCGAGAGACGCGCAAATGTTTCTGGGGGACATGTTGCTCGCTTGTCACTCAACATTTTTAGCCACCCCGGGAGACACACCAACTATAATGTCGCGCATGACATGTCTCCTACACGTTTTTTATAAGGAACCTTAACTCTGAGTTGAGGCTGGAGTTTCTTAATTTTTCAGCAAGTTCCTTATGCTGTTCCTTTTCCTGAGATATGTTGGAATACTAATTTTACAGCAAATTCATATCAACTTGCTTCATTTTCTAACTTTAAATATAAATCAAGCCTTTTTTCGAAGAACGATGGGAAATACATCGTTATTCTGCTGTATTTTTCCTATTCCTTACAGGAAAACGATTTCGATATACACACTATGACCCGTCTCATGGCAAAATTTATCAGTCAATAGAAGCACTTGACAGAATGGTATGTATATATAAATTTATATACTTCTCATGAATGGGGAACATTAGGATAGATTTTTCCACAAGTGGTGTACCACAGTAGATGGGATTCGAACATTGCCTGCATGACCATAGAGCTAAGGACGTTTCTACTAAGCTAAAGAAATCACCGAGTAACTCCCCAAGTCATGCAGCCCAAAGGGCTCTCCTTTCGTTTCGACTTTTATTGTATTTCGTCTATTTTTAGCCTTCTCCAACACCATATACATTTGTACAAAGCTGTCATGAATGGCGAACACTAGTATAGACTGTACCACAAGTGGAATACCCCCCATGGGGGGGGGGGTACTTCCATTTTTCAATATACTAGACGTGCCGCCCAAATGGGTAACTTTTTTCGCGCTAATTTCCCTACATATGGGTTGGTTTTTCATAAAAAGTCTCTACGCATGGGTAGTAAAATATATAAAAACTTTTAGACGTGCATTGCTTTGCAAAGCCTGATAAAAAGTGCGTTTTATTTTTCAGCGCAAAAGCCTTTCCGCCGCATTTAGAGTTGCCTCAGGCGTTAAATTCGGTTCAAAAATTTGAGATATTGCCACAAATGGGTAAAAATGTTCGTTGTTTTTTCTATACATGGGTTCCATGAGTGACAGAATTTATAAGTAGACATGAGTGGTTTTGGAAAAACTGGGTTGCACGTGTAGTCTCTTGAACAATGAAGTATCCTCCCCGGGGAATACCTAACCGATGGTATTCGAACATGGACTGCGTGATCAAAAAGTCAACGACGTTTTCAGCACCACCGAGTAACTTTTCTCGCAGTTTCTGCTGATTCTGGGCTATAGTGTTGTGTTCTTTTGTTGGTTTTCATTCTTAATCTACGTTTACACGTTGCCGGCACAATTAGAAAACGAAACCAAATGTGACGGCAGCAAAATATTACACAAAACCGGTACGATGCCGTTTTCAAATTGTACCGACTTGAGTTCCTTTTTCAAAATTGCCGTTTTCAAATTCTACCGACACGTTTTTATGTCGTCTTCGTGTGAACGGAACGGAAGGCCAATCCGTAGCATTTTTGGTCCGTTTTCGAATTTTGCCGGCACCGTGTGAACGTAGTCTTGTAAAATAACCAGGGGGAGGGGGCACTTTCGGGTAGTGTGGATGTGCGACCAGAATGGGTGACTCTTTTCCATTATTTTACCCGAGAATGGGTATGCATTTTTGGTTTTTTTTACCTGAAAAGGGGTGCGTTTTTTCAAATAAGTTCACACAAAAATGGGTAATTTTCTAATTAATGGTCCAAAACATATAAATGTTGTTGAAAATGTGACAATCTGGATCTTAATAGCCATTATTGGTGGTTTTTATTGTAGTTTTAAACCCCCCCGGATAATATAACTGCTAGCAAATATTGCGGAAATTTGTACAAATAATCTTCTCTTTTTTAGGGAATGGATTTGATAGAAAACCTAGACTCTCAGGGTTTTCATGATTATTTGAAAAAATATTCTAACACTATTTGTGGACGGCATCCCATTGGAATATTCTTAAAGGTAAGATGTTCAATGCAAAAACCTTAGACCAGATTTACACAACAACAGCTGGTTCGAATCTTTATCGAGTGTTAGTTCTACGTTAAGGCCAATTTCCACTTCGTTCGCATTTGCTGTTCGCTATCAAAAGAAAAGCCATCAAAAAAGGCAAACACGAAGCGATTTTGATTTCCGCTGCAAGTTAAGCTCAAGCTTTAGAAAAAGTTTCACTTTGTTTATCGCGTAAAATTGATCACGAAGGCTGTATTCTGTTCGCAAGCGAGCGGCGAAGCTCAAATTCGCTAGCGAACAGAGAATGCGAACGAACTGGAATTGGGCCTTTAAAGCTGCGGCTACACGTGCGATTTTCAACCTGTTCTGGCGTCGCAACACTCCTGAAATATATCCTGTCCTGAGAGGTGGCTACATGCCGCGACAAAAGTGCTGCTACAATCAACTTGCGCAATGAGAAGAATGAGTCCTAAAGAATTTCCTGGAAACTCCTGGTCTTGGAGAATTTTTTTGTATCCATACGCGGCTGTGTTGTGTCGCCAATGTGAAAAATTATCTTAGAAGTTATCATTTGCGATAAGTAAGCAGTAAGCAAGAACATTTCTCAAAAAGTCTAACCTATCAAGTTTTGTGTGACCTTGTTGCTTTGGGTCGCAGAACATTTTGTAAAAAAATCTATTCCTGGCTCCCTGTGCGACTTTTTGTTTTTCCAGTCGCAGTGACAATTTTTAACCGCGGTTTAACATATGCCACATGACCCAGACTCATTACACAAGTTGTAGTTTTTGCTATTGAGTTGAATTGGTAGACGCTCAAACAGCGACTTGTGAGCAGACTCTAACAAAACCTGCCTGAAATATCCATTCGATATCCATTTGACTCTGTGCAGTGATTGGTTCAATGCTTATAAGGGGATTTCCCCCTGAAAAACGGGATTTCCAATGCATCAACCGAAATTCCGCTGAGAAAATGCTGCAGTTTGATTTGTGTTGGTAGTTTGTCGGAATCGAAGGCCATTTCACTCCTCGAAAAGGCGTGCGAGATTCGCATGATACAAAAGGGTTTCCAAAGGACATTTATGAAAACAATAGAAATCCCAGCAAAGGATGTACGATATTCTCAGGTGTGAGTTCCCCAGCGGTCGGAATGACTTCCCTGAAGTTTCATAAAAACGTATCTTTCATTTTGTAGGCAATTGACAGTGCAAAAAATATCCAAAGTTCGTGTGATTTCAAGTTCAAATTTCTTGCCTACAGTCAATCTAGTTCATGTCATGATATGAATGATAGTTCTGTTAGTTATGCGGCTGGTGTCTTGACTTTGTAGTGGACATTAATTCAGCGGACACACCGGACAGTAATCAGGTAACGACTAAAAACTTATCTTAGGCCGATCCAATTTTTTCCGGGCTAAAAACCAAAAGTTCAGTTAAAATTGCCGTTGCAAAAGATCCCACGCAGCAGTTTTTGAATGATGTAGCTTAGCAAAGTTTTGTATTATAAGACGCAAATTTTCGTTGTATAGATGTTGAAAAGTTGTGTCGTATTTTCAACTTAATATCAAGCGACTCACCGCTCTTACCTATGGTTTTGGAATTTAATAAACAATATTTAACCCAAAATTCAAATTTAGTACTTAAATTAATTGTGTTCCTTTAAGCTAGTTGACACATAAATTTTCCTCAGTGTTTGAAAGCCTAAATTGTTTACTATTTTCACCTTCGTAATGATGTTTGTTTCAGAAGACTAGATTTTCTCTTGACGCCCGCGATGCTACAGGCCAATAATAGTACAAGTTCCTTCTGGAAGTAAGGATGGGCTAATTTCCTTGAGCTCTTGCAAAAGTTCAAGTCGCGGGTATTTTGTCATGAGTTTCTCAAGGATAATTTGCCGACCGGCACTTTGAATGGAATGGAAAAATGGAGTGGGAAGCCAAACGAACTGAATTCAATCTTGTCTTCCAAGGCTAATCTGGTCTTATTGCTCTCCCACATCGCGGGTGTCAAGGTGAAAAGCTAGTCTTCAAATATAAGTATACTCCTAAACAGTACGAAACAGCTTAAGCTTGTTAAAAAGACAGCATGTAGATAAAAAACGATCTACCGCTAATAGAAAATAACATAGCAAGTAGATGTAATATGTAATTGATCTTCTGCTAATTGAACATAACATAATCTGCAGATGCAGTAGGTGTTACGGTAATTCAAAAGGTAGGTTCAATAGATCTTCTGCTATTTAAAATAACTTAACTTGTAGATACAATTAATCTTCTGCTAATTGAAAAAGACAAAGCAAGTAGATACAGTAAATTTTCTACTAACATAAGAAACAATAACATGTATATGCAATAGATCTCCCGGTAATTCAAAAGGTAGATTCAATTGATCTTTTGCTAATGGAAAAGGACATAGCAAGTAGATGCAATAGATCTTCCGGTAATTGAAATAGCATAACATGAAGATGCAATTGATCTTCCAGTAATTGAAATAGCATAACATGAAGATGCAATTGATCTTCCAGTAATTGAAATAGCATAACATGTAGATGCAATTGATCTTCCGGTAATTGAAATAGCATAACATGAAGATGCAATTGATCTTCCAGTAATTGAAATAGCATAACATGTAGATGCAATAGATCGTCCGGTAATTGAATTAGCATAACATGTAGATGCAATATATCTTCCGGTAATTGAAATAGCATAACATGTAGATGCAATAGATCTTCCGGTAATTGAAATAGCATAACATGTAGATACAATAGATCTTCCGGTAATTGAAATAGCATAACATTATATGTAATAGATCTTCCGGTAATTGAAGTAGCATAACATGAAGATGCAATATATCTTCCGGTAATTGAAATAGCATAACATGTAGATGCAATAGATCTTCCGGTAATTGAAATAGCATAACATGTAGATGCAATAGATCTTCCGGTAATTGAAATAGCATAACATGTAGATGCAATAGATCTTCCGGTAATTTAAAAGTTACATAAAATAGATCTTATTGAAAAATACAAAGCATGAAGATACAATAAATCGTCTGCTAAGACAGCATAACAGACCCAAAATCAGATTGACTTCCCTTCCGTTTCTCATGTCATGTGAAAATCGCATGCAAGGATTTCCATTTCCTATTGCCCTGGCTTCCTATCATAGATTATCCAATATGAATATCAAGACGCAAGTGCAGTGTAGTAGTCAACTGACTTGTTGTCCAGAAGTTCACTGGTTCGAATCCCAGTCAAGACAATTGTAACAATTGTGGTAGCCCACTTATGATGAATATATATCATGTGTCAGCATATGTTCAGTTCAAGACGCAAGGATAGAGTCGGGGCCCCGACATTCCGCTTATTCAAATACAAAAAGCTAATCCAGACATAGCTTCAATAGATCTTCCTCCTATTCAAAAGACATTCAAGATAGATACAATAGATCTTCCTCTAGTTCAAACAAAACATTTACATGGAGGAAGAACTTTGCAAAAAGTGAAAGAGAAAGGGGATTTCCATCTTATACAATTCGTTTCAGAAGTTTTTTTTGGCATCTCAGTTGGTTTTCGCATTACACAGGTACGTGCCTAACTGCCTAGTAAAAAAAAACGCTTGATTTTATTTAATGATTTTTTTTAAACTTGAGGTCAGATCAGACCTTTATTTCAATATAACTATCATTATTTTGTTTCTATTTTCAGAGGTTGAATTGAACAAATTTTCGCAATGAAGACCATCTTCTTTTTCATCCTTCTCCTTGGCTTGACTTTGGACATTTTAGGTAAGACCTAGACTAACCAGTTTTGACAGTTTGATGAGCAATTTTTTTATGTGTTCAAACATTAAAAAATTGTGCTTGACAAGCAAATTTCAATTTTTTGGACAAACAATGTTTGATCAGGATCTAATACTAATAATGCTGAATTTATTGATAAGGCGCGGCTAAAGAGAGAAGAGAGGACGAAAGGGATATGCAAGAGCCTGAAGACGAACTTGATGCCATTGAGGATAATTTCGGTACGGTATTCAAAACAATTTTATTCATCCTTTATCTTTACATGCGTTTAATACTCGCCAGGAGCAAACCCCAGGAAGGAACAAGCTGGTTTGAAGCATTAGCCCTTGAACTGTCTGTGATTGATGCAACGGGAAATAGTATTTCCGGCCAGTGCACCTGTCACCTCCCGCGGCCATAGCAAGCCCCAGTGATGGGTGGAAAAACTATTATCACAAAACATCCTCCGTGAAACTAGGCTTTATGTGATAAGGTTCATAATATGTGATCCAAGGTTAAAACTTTCTTATATTGTTAATTTTTTATGTCTGTAACACTCGTCGTGTCTAATAAAAAGCTGGATATGTTCCAGTAATAATATAAAACCCCTTTTAATAAGCCCCCTCTGCAATATGTCCCCCTAAAACCTTCTAAGATGAAATAAGCCCCCCTTTTTCCGGCAGTTTATCAGACTTTTAAGTTCACAGTTATGCTACAAGTGTCTCTCTTTTATAAGCTCGCATCTCGCATTTTAAATTATCTTTGTTGGGGCGTAAGAAGCTCCTTAAAAGTGGAAGGTGGGAGCGAAAATGGGAGCTTGTCCACTCTTCCTTTGGTGATTTACAATAAAACATAGACCCTTTCTCTTTTATAAAGAATCTAGCTCAAGGTCTAGTTCCTAAGGTTTCTTATTTTTGGACCTCTTTTGAATAATTTGTAGTATCAAAAGTTTCTTATTAGTTCCTTAATTTTAACAGCAAATTTATTGTCATGAATATTATGCAGAGACATTTGTATGTGATCAAAGCTGGAAACTATTCAAGGAAACATTTGATACATTCGTAGCCGTTCAATGTTCGTAGCATACAATTTATGGGAGTTTTTACTGCAAATGTATGGAATCAGCTTTCCAATTGTTTGTAGTGATAAACATATTCGAAATTGAAAAGTTCCTTAGCAATTTCGTCTTTAGTAGTATCAAGTCTTTAAATTTTTCGACTTTCTACATGTAGCTTCCTGATCAAGTGGTTCTTTATAAAAAGCGTGCATTGCCGCGAAGTAGTGAAAACTTTAGTAGAAACACAGAAGGGCCTTTCGGCCCGAAAGAGGACTTTTAATTTGGAAAAAGTAACCCTTTAAATAAGTGAAACTTTGATCTAGAGAATGGGTGCGGGGCACTGCTTGTTGCCTTTATTAAAGGCGCACTACCCTCTCAACCCCACCCCCCCCATATTCATACGCGTGTGGTTCTTTGTTTTATTTTTAAAAGAATGGCGATATTCTTTCTTTTTCCTTAGGAGGAGTGCAGAACGATCCTTTTGCTCCCCCGCCCATGGTGAGAGACTTAACTCGGCGAAGAGTAGACAGAAGAAGGTCATTATGGGTAGTGCGTTGGGGTGGAAGAAGACGGCGTTGGTGATTGTAGGAAGATCTCGAAAGATGTGAGAAGGTGACTCTTCCTTTTGCTGATTGCTTGTGTTTCTTAACCGGACAGCCATAATTGTTGCATGTTATGCTGAAAAAAAGTTCAATGCTTAAATAAGCATCAAATTTGTTGATTTTGTTTTAACGTTTTCTTTGATGCACTATAATCATGGATACAAGAAAGGCTATTCGATAGATGTACTGCTGTTTACTGTGGGAGGCTAAACTAGGAAATCTTATGTTCGAAAAATGACGTGTTCTTGTAGTCTTTATTCACTCTGAGTAACTTTTCGGCCAGGTCTATTCCGCGGACCTCGCGGACCTTGTCAATTGGTCCGCGGTTTTCGAAGATCCGCGGTTTAGACTTTTCACCGGGCTCAGGTCGAAAGCGCGGACACTAATATTTCGCGGACTTTTCTTCTTTGGCTCAAAGATTAAAGAAAAAGGTCCGCGAAGTCTGGTGAACAGACTTGGCCGTAACGTTTCGTGTCCAGTCCAAAAAAGGCGCTTGCACGCGATTTAACGGAGTGCAGAATGGGATTAAATGGAGCCATAGCTGAGCTGACTCTACTTCTAAACAGATTCAGAACTGGCTCTGAACAAATGGTACCCATCCAGAAGATCCCATGTAACGAAAAGGGGCAAGAGAGATGGAAGAGTCAAAATGTTCGAAAATCTTTCGCTGATTGAAAAAGACATTCAAGGTAGATGGTGGATAATGAAATAATGGATACTAACTATAGTTGATACTAACTATAGTGCATCAAATGAATACTGCACGTTCTAATCATAAATTTTGCAGCCTTTCAGAAATACAAGACAGAAAAAATATAAATTTGAAGGGATTGGAAATCAGCGGGAACAAAGGTGGATCAAAGTGGGGTGGGAGTTGAGTGAGTGAGAATCAGAAGGAACATTGAAAAAATATGGAGAATCAGTGTAAAATCAGAGACATAAAGAGGAAATAAAGAGAGAATGATGGGGCAAACTGGGGATAATTGGGTTTCTAGGGGGACCAAGGGGAATTAAGTGAGAATAAGGGGTAGGGGATGGAGGGATCAGAGGGGACAAGGGAGTAATAGACCTTTCCCATTATTACGTCACACGTGCTAACGCCCGCACTGCATTGTGGTAGTTGTAGTCACCGCACCTCCACGTGTTGTTCTCAGTACTGTGCACAGCGTTGTTGTTTTGACGTTATTGCTGCAAATCGACAACTAGACGCATTTTTTTTATGAGGAAGTTCGGCTCAGGGTCAGTACTGAAATTTCCTTAACTGATGGTGAAAATTGAGTACTCAATATTCCTTAGCAATTCCTTAACTTCTTACTTTGTGATTCTTAAAAACAACCAATGGTCAAGGAAATATTGGTCATAAAGGTTTCAGAAGACGAGTAGAAATGAATACTGATTGAAAACCATTGGCGATAAGTATTGCTTGCTCTGTTAATTCAAAACTTCATTTTTTTTAATCGAAATGCTAAGTTAAAGAAAAAGTCAGATTCCTTAGTAGTCTCCGGTCCAGTACTAGAAATTCCTCAAGTTTTTGCCAGCCCGAGTACTACCTTCCTTATAAAGCACTTCCTTATAAAAAAAATGCGTGTAATTTAATTCTAGTTTAAACGACTAGGAAAGCCTAAGTTTTCTTCAAAATATTGTCTTGAGATATCTATGAAATCTTTTTAAAAAACATTTGTAGCATTACTCAATTTGATCTTCATTTTCTGAAAGAGCATGAGAAATCTTATGACGGCCAGAGACACGGGGGTCAGAGGTGTGAAGAAGCACTGGAATTCGCATAAATCAATATAGGCCCATGTCACAACTATGTCTTTCCTAATGTTTAACTTAATGTTTATGAGTTATGCGCCCTTTTACGTACAATATATTGATATGATTAATATATAGAATTTGGTTTTTAAAAAAGCTGTATTCCCGATTCCCCGTTCCCCATTCCAGTTCCCATTCCCGTTCCCTATTTTAGTAACAGCCATAGAAATTCGCCGCAATGCCTCTGCCAGCACTCGCTCAAAATGCATTCCAGGCAAACACAAAAGATATGCGTCTAATTTAAAAAGGAATTCCAAGTAGATATAATAGATCTTCCGCTTATTCAATAAGATATTGACGCGGAGGAAGAACTTTCAAAAAAGGAAATGAGTTTTTCTTGGGGTTCGTCTAAAATCAGTTCAGGTGATCTTGTGATCCTGGTGAGCGTTGGTTGTGGCAACACAAGCAAGGTATGTTCGCTACTTCATGCGTGATTTTATTCAAATGATTTTTCAAAATTTGAAGAGTTCAGAGAAAGGCAATGTAACTATTATTTTCTTTGTATTTTTAGAGGTTGAGTTCAAGAAATTGCCGCAATGAAGACAATCTTTTTTATCGTCCTCCTCCTTGGCTTGACTTTGGTCATTTTAGG
The DNA here is from genome assembly GCA_014526335.1 of Chrysaora quinquecirrha. Classification (NCBI taxonomy): domain Eukaryota; kingdom Metazoa; phylum Cnidaria; class Scyphozoa; order Semaeostomeae; family Pelagiidae; genus Chrysaora; species Chrysaora quinquecirrha. The sequence continues at coordinate 569,770 of JACTAT010000160.1, read as the reverse complement.
TAAGACCTCGACTAACCAGTTTGATGAGTAATTTTTTAAAGTGGGCCAACTGTAAAACATTGTTTGATAAGCACATGTCAAATGTTTTACAAACATTTGACGTTTGACAAACATTTGAAAGAACCTGAAAATAATCAAATTAGTAGCCTGTTTAGTGGCACAAATAATAATGTTAGAATCTGGTTTAGACTCTACCCCGTTAGAATACTAGATATGTTTATGAGCTTATCTATTAATTTACTTATGCTGCATTAATTCTTTTTGCTCTTGTTATGGTTTTGTTAGTAAATAATAATAATAATAATAATAATGAAAAGCTGTAAAATAAGTAAACGACGCTCCATATATGTATACTCTTAGGTGCCAAAAAAACGTCCCCCGTTTAATAATTTTGAGCTCCCCCTCATCCCCGGACCTTATTAGGACCCCCTGTTTATTAATTTTGGAAGAAAAAATTTCACTTGTTAAAGGAGTAAACTACGTTTATTAAATTTCCCCCACTCCCGGACCCTTTTAGGACCCTCCGTTTATTAAATTTTCGAAACATTACCCAGCCCCTCCCCCCATTTATTTGGACCAACCCCGTTTATTTGGCATCTGAGAGTAGCAAGTTGTATTTTGATTGATATTGATATTGCTTTACAAACACTTTTGATCATTTGGTCCGGTTTGGTTAGGGTCTAAAATTCTAAATTTATTAATAAGGTGTAGCTGAAGCGCGAGGAGAGGACAAAAGGGACATGGAAGATCCTGAACAAGAACTTGATGCCATTGAGGATTATTTCGGTATGGTATTCGAAACAATTTCATTTTGCATTTATCCTTACACGCATATACTAGAGCTCGTGTATTGCCCCGAAGCAGTCAGAGCGGATTTAAGAAACAATGATTGGGGGGTGCCCGGCTATATGGGGGTCTGGGGGCAAGGCCTCTTTGTTTTAAGGATACACCCTTTACTTTGGCGGAAAAGGCGCGCAACGCCCCTTTTTTATAGTTTTTACTAGTTAGAAATCAGTTACAAAATCAAAGTTTATTGGAAAGAAATGTAGACATTCGCCACCTTCTCCATCAATAAAAATCAATTACACTCAGGAAATGATGGCAACACCCATTGCCCATTTTTACATTTATTTTTGCAAATATAATTTCGCTAGTGTTCCAAATATAATGTCGCGATGACAGAGATGGGAAGGAAATTTAATGCTTTGGGAGTCAACTAACTACAAATGATTCCCAAAAATATTTTTACCAAATAAGACTAAGTTTACCGAATGACACTAAAACATTGGGGGTGTTACACCCCCACACCCCCGGTAAGTCCGTCCCTGGAAGCAGTGAAAAATTAGTAGAAGCAGCTTGGAGACACTGAGAAAGGGCCTTTGAAAGGCTTATGGGCTTTCAGAAAAGAATATCCATAACCCCCTCAACCCCTCTCCCCAAATACCTACGCATGTGGTTATTTTGTTTTATTATAAAGAAGAACGGTGATATTCTTTCTTTTCCCTTAGGAGGAGAGCAGGCCGATCCTTCAGCTCCCCCTCTCAGGTTCAGAGTCAAATTCGTATCTCGGCGAAGAGCAGAAAGAAGGAGGAAAACTTGGAGATGGAGTTGGAGTGGACGAAGACGGCGTTGGTTATAGTAGGAAGATCTCGATAGATGTGAGAAGCTGACTCTTCCTTTTTGCTGATTGCTTGTGTTCCTTAACCGGACAACTAATTGTTGCATGTTATGCTGAAAAAATGTTAAATGCTTAAATAATGCTTAAAAAAGTTGTTGTTAAGGAAGATCTCGGAAGATGTGAGAAGCTGACTCTTCCTTTTTGCTGATTGCCTGTGTTCCTTAACCGGACAACTAATTGTTGCATGTTATGCTGAAAAAATGTTAAATGCCTAAATAATGCTTAAAAAAGTTGTTTTTTAGGAAGATCTCGGAAGATGTGAGAAGATGACTCTTCCTTTTTGCCGATTGCTTGTGTTGCTTAACCGGACAACTAATTGTTGCATGTTATGCTGAAAAACGTTCCATGCTTAAATAATGCGTAAAAAAGTTGTTGTTTAGGAAGATCTCAGAAGATGTGAGAAGATGACGCTTCCTTTTTGTTGATTGCTTGTATTGCTCAACCGGACAACTAATTGTTGCATGTTATGCTGAAAAGCGTTCAAGCTTAAATAATGCTTAAAAAAGTTGTTCTTTAAGAAGATTTCAGAGGATGTGAGAAGCTGACTCTTCCTTTTTGCTGATTGCTTGTGTTGCTTAACCGGACAGCTAATTGTTGCATGTTATGCTGAAAAACGTTCCATGCTTAAATAATGCTTAAAAAAGTTGTTGTTTAGGAAGATCTCAGAAGATGTGAGAAGATGACTCTTCCTTTTTGCTGATTGCTTGTGTTCCTTAACCGGACAACTAATTGTTGCATGTTATGCTGAAAAAATGTTAAATGCTTAAATAATGCTTAAAAAAGTTGTTGTTAAGGAAGATCTCGGAAGATGTGAGAAGCTGACTCTTCCTTTTTGCTGATTGCTTGTGTTCCTTAACCGGACAACTAATTGTTGCATGTTATGCTGAAAAAATGTTAAATGCCTAAATAATGCTTAAAAAAGTTTTTGTTTAGGAAGATCTCGGAAGATGTGAGAAGATGACTCTTCCTTTTTGCCGATTGCTTGTGTTGCTTAACTGGACAACTAATTGTTGCATGCTATGCTGAAAAACGTTCCATGCTTAAATAATGCGTAAAAAAGTTGTTGTTTAGGAAGATCTCAGAAGATGTGAGAAGATGACTCTTCCTTTTTGCCGATTGCTTGTGTTGCTTAACCGGACAACTAATTGTTGCATGTTATGCTGAAAAACGTTCCATGCTTAAATAATGCGTAAAAAAGTTGTTGTTTAGGAAGATCTCAGAAAATGTGAGAAGATGACGCTTCCTTTTTGTTGATTGCTTGTATTGCTCAACCGGACAACTAATTGTTGCATGTTATGCTGAAAAGCGTTCAAGCTTAAATAATGCTTAAAAAAGTTGTTGTTTAGGAAGATCTCAGAGGATTTGAGAAGCTGACTCTTCCTTTTTGCTGATTGCTTGTGTTGCTTAACCGGACAGCTAATTGTTGCATGTTATGCTGAAAAACTTTCAATGCTTAAATAATGCATAAAAAAGTTGTTCTTTAAGAAGATTTCAGAGGATGTGAGAAGCTGACTCTTCCTTTTTGCTGATTGCTTGTGTTGCTTAACCGGACAGCTAATTGTTGCATGTTATGCTGAAAAACGTTCCATGCTTAAATAATGCTTAAAAAAGTTGTTGTTTAGGAAGATCTCAGAAGATGTGAGAAGATGACTCTTCCTTTTTGCTGATTGCTTGTGTTGCTTAACCGGACAACTAATTGTTGCATGTTATGCTGAAAAACGTTCCATGCTTAAATAATGCTTTAAAAAGTTTTTGTTTAGTAAGATCTCGGAAGATGTGAGAAGTTGACGCTTCCTTTTTGCTGATTGCTTGTGTTGCTTAACCGGACAGCTAATTGTTGCATGTTATGTTGAAAAAACGTTCAATGATTACATAATGCTTGAAAAAGTTGTTGTTTAGGAAGATCTCGGAAGATGTGAGAAGCTGACTCTTCCTTTTTGCTGATTGCTTGTGTTTTGCTTAACCGGACAACTAATTGTTGCATGTTATGCTGAAAAAACGTTCTTGCTTAAATAATGCTGAATAAATAGAAAATGCCTGGTAACTGCAAGTGTGTTGTTTGTATTTTAGCTGTCTCTAATACAAGAGCGGTTCATGGATGAACAACTAGTTTCCCGTGGGAGGCTCATCATCATCATCATCAGTACCATCATCACTATGAATCATCATCATCAATATCATTATCGGCATCATCCTCATTTGCATTGATTTATAATTATCTTCATCCGCATCAATCATCATCATCTCATCATCATGGGACCCTAATCATCATCAGTACAATCATCTTCAAAAATCACCATCATCTTGAATCATCATCATCATTGAGCTGGCCACGCAACTGCTGGCGGGTAGCCTCCATAGCTGCCTACATGCTTGCCGATCCCGCGCCATACGCGTCCACGATTTCATCTCTCCACCGACGGCTTGTCTTCATTTCAATCAGCTCCCGTCTCTGTCTCCATTCTGTTGTTTTCTTTGCCCATCGATCACTCTCCATTCGTTGCAATATGCGCCATGCCAATTTCGCCTTTATGCTCTGCACTCTTTCTGTTATATCTGACTTTTATATCAGTTTTAGACCTTATTATTAGTAATATTGTTATTAGCAAACGAATGCTGAAACTTCTATGGTTTGAAAGCAATCGCTATAAATTTCTTGCAGTGGTGATCATCATCATGATCGTCGTCATTATAAACAACATCATGAATCATCATCATCATGAATCGCCGTCGTCGTCATTATCATTATCATCATTATTAATAATCATAATCATTATTCATCATCGTTTTCAGCCTTGACCTCTTCATCATCATCATCTTCTTCATGAATCATCATCGGCATCATCAGTATCATCAACATCATCATCACCCTGATCATTATCATCATCATCATCAACATCATCACCATTATCATCACAATCATCATCATGGTCAATAACGTCATCTTCATCATCATGATAATCATGATCATCATCATGATTATTATGATCATCATGATCCATCATCATCATCATTATCATCACCATCATCATTTCAATCATTATCATGGTCAACAACTTCATCGTCGTCATCATCAATATCACCATAATGATGAATCATCATCATTGCGATGGTCATGATCATGGTAATCATTACCATCATCAAACAAGAGGTTTTGCAACTTTCAATACAAATCATCTATAAATTTTTCATCTTGACAAGTATATCCTATTTCAGATCTTGCTTGTCATCAATGGCTTTTGATAATCAGCAGGAAATCCACGAATTCATTCCAACTGGGTGAAGACGTTGCCATTCAATAACAATTTTGTTTATAAAAAACATCACATTTGTATTTATTTTATTTGTTACTTTCAGAAAAAGTAGGAGAAAGAGTTTTGCTTTTGTTTGGCTTGTTACATCACAAGATTGTCTACTTGACTTTGCGTCGAGGAATGGGTGGTTGAAGAAGTTGTGGAAGTTGCTGACTGGAATGAGGATACATTTCACCAGACATTAATAATGCAAGCTACTAGGCCTTTTGTAGCGTAAGAGGTAAGGTGTTTGTGTTTTTGAATAGAGATACCTAAACGCGGTATATATATATGTAAATTCTGTGTCGCTAAACGCTTAAAGATCGAAATGGTATTGAAGTTTAAACGGACCACTGTAAATTCAGTTGCTTAAAGCAGTTAATTGAGGCTGCAATTGTATCTTGAATCATTATGTAACATTGTGACATCAGTACCGTGGAGGGTTTTCAGAACTGACTGTACTGTGCTAACCCTCCACAGTGCTGAATAACCTCTACTGTACTGATGATATCCCTCCAATGTACTGATGATATCCCTCTACTGTACTGAATATCCTCCGCTGTAATGCACATCCTACACCGAAATGCACATACATTACCCGGGGTGTCTGTCTATATGATTCCGATATTCTCACTGATAAAGGGATATGACGTTCAAATATATAAACGATAGAACGATCAGTTTCATTTCATTCATGAACCCGAACCCCTAGATTCCAAGAGATAGATGTTTACCATATTCATACAACCAAACCAAACAAGGAAACAAACAAATAGCTGCCAAACAACAACAAAAAATAAAAGAAGTCATGTTGCCAGAAACTGGTTCCTTTAATTTTGCATTTTTCAAGTGCAAACTTCTTAAATATGTGTTTACTAGTGCTCTCCCTAGTTTTTCATGTTATGTGGTTGAATTTGCAAAGACAGACCCCCTTTGTGTTTGATAAAACAGTGTTTTCGTGCAAAAGTCGAGATTTCCTTGTTTCGATCAATCATCATGAACCCAGGCAAGAGCTGTTTGTCGCCTGTTGTTGAGTGCCAAAATGACACCTAGTGTCCAGACACTCGTGCCTGGCTTCAACGTTATAACGCGAACGTGTATACACGCTTTTTTTCTAAAGAACCACTTTTATAAGGAACCTACAATTAGAAGGCCCGAAAATTTAAAGTACTTGTACTACCAAAAAGAAAATCATTACGGAACTTTTCAATGTTGAATGCTTTTATCACTGCAAATAATCAAGAATTGGAAAGCCGGTTCCATTCGTTTGCGCTCGAAAACCACATAAATTGTATATTAAGCATGTATCAAATGTTTCCTTGAGTAGTCCCGAGCTTTGCTCACATGCAAGTGTCTCTCTATTATTGTTATGACCACTGTATGTGCAGTTAAAATTAAGGAACTATTAAGGAACTTTTATAACTACGATTGCCTCAAAAGAGGTCCAAAAATAAGGAACTTTAAGAACTAGCCCTTGAGGTAGGTTCCTTATAAAAAAGCGTGTAAACCCCAAAGGGGGGGGGGTAGTAACGGCATTTTCACACAGGGATGTGCGTGCCATGTTTTTGGATCTGAATTGCTTCAAAGCCATTTTTGGTCTAGAATTTCGGGTTTAGGGGTGTCAAACATTTTTTGGCGAATAGTTTTCAGCCGGTTTTTGGTTCCATTCTTTTGGCACATCAAAGTGTTCTACTTTGTGATAAAAATACGACAACTACGGCACCCAATCGCCCATCTTTCCATAAAAATTGTCGCCCAAATTTTTGGGAGAAGATAACTTGCAACACCAATATTTTTGGGCGAAAAATTTGTAGCGAATCCTTATTTTTGGAGGCGTAAATCAAAAGGGGTACAATTTGAAAGAAATGAATTCGGAAGTATTTTAAAGTTGAAGCGTTTTTCACACAAACATTTACGTTGTTGCTCTTCGATGACGATTTTGTGAAATATTTTTCGCTTGACTTTGGTTTGGCAACATTCTTATTCTTTGCCACGTCTTTCAACAATGGTTTTAACAAATGCTAACCTTGTGACAAAAAATATGGCTTTCCAAATTGGACTAATATATCAATAAGTATAGTAAATTGATAGAGTCAGCAACCAAGTTTTTATCCTTTCCCTTTGAAAAATTCCACTTCTTGATCTGTAGATTTCATACACGCCTTTTTTTTATAAGGAGCCACTTTATAAGGAACCTACATGTGGAAGGCCTGAAAATTTAAAGAACTTATACTGCTAAAGAGAAAATCACTAAGGAACTTTTCATTGTTGGATATTTTATCGCTGCAAACAATCCAGCATTAGAAAGCCCGTTCCATTCATTTGCAGTCGAAAATCACATAAATTGTACTTTTCGCATGTATCAAATGTCTCCTTGAGTAGTTTCGAGCTTTGCCTACATGCAAATGTCTCTGTACAGTAGTCATTAAACAGTATGTGCAGTTAAAATTAAGGAACTATTAAGGAACTTTTGGAACTACAATCGTCTGAAGAGGTCAAAAATAAGGAACTTTAAGAACTAGGCTTTAAGCTAGGTTCTTTATATAAAAAAAAGCGTGTATCACCTAACTTTTTACCTTGACCAAACGATGAAACATTGTCAAACATTCGAAATTCGCTTGTCGAGTGAAATGTTTGACACTTTCGCCATATTACCAGACATTGCTCCACAAACATCTTTTGCTTGATACAAGTCAAATGTTTTTGAAATTTCCAGAAACATTACTAAGGGAATTCTGCTTGTCAGGCAATGCTTTATTACGGCGAAATGATCAAACATCGCTTCTAAGCGAATTTCAAATGTTTGACGAACAATGTTTAATCGTTTGTTCAGGACCTTAGGCGCTGGCTAAACGATCGACAATTGTTTGTTAATATTTTTTGTTTGCTACTAGCAGAAAGTGTTTTTGGAGTTTAAAAACATTTGCTTTACGATCAATGTTTTGCGACGTGCTAAACATTCAAAGATTACTTAACAAGCAAATTTCATTTGTTGGACCAACAAAATTTGATCGTCTAGCCAAGGCCTAAGCAGAGCACCATAGATGTTTTTACACTTGTTTGATTCGTTCGCTAAGGTCCCCGGGGGGGGGGGGGAGTACTGCAATATGTAGACATACTGGACGTGCCGCTCATATGGATCGGTTTTTTCGACTGAAATTCTCTACACATGGGTCTGATGTTCTGCTCGATTCTGGTTGATGGGTTGGTATTTTAGAATTTTCTTACTACTAGGTCCCATAATGATTTACCGCAAAGTGGCTGACAACCTTTCTACTGTGTTTTTTGCTTTCGAAACGATGAATTAGCAGCAACAACAGAGCTCAGTCACATTGATTGCAAAGAATCGCCGTCAGATTCGATTTTCAGAGACTTTTCGTGAATTCTAGCACTGTAAAAGGGTTTTAAAATCAACCAAATTCATACACAAGGGCTTGAAATTTCCCGATTTTCATGCAAATGGGTCAGAAATCCTTGAAAATCTTATCATACAAATGGGTCCTTTTGTCAAAGTCCAGATTCATGTCTAATCATGGACACATTGAAGTACCCCCCCCCCCCGGGCTAAGGTCATAAAACACCTACCAACAAAACAACGTCTGCAGCAGGATATTATGTTTAATTTACAGTATGTTTGGTTTGGTTGGCCAGGGCGTATAAGGGTATGTATCATAGTAAAAAAATTAACTTTCTAAAAGACTCTTAGGGTGCGTTTACAAAACAACCGCCCTTATTCTTAGCACTTGAAAGACATTGCAAAGAGGCAGGTCAACTTTCTTTTTGTGCTTTGTGATCAAAGCCATATCAGGAAAACGAAACAGTCACGCAGTCATTGACTGGTGGATGGTCAATAAGAGCAAAATAAATTCCTATCCAGCACCCAAGAAACACCAGTTTTGTATTCTTAAGTGAGTGAGGAAGATTCGTGGCCAGGTGTATTCTTGTCTGGAGGAAGGTTGAATAATTTCCTGACTGTGTTAAAAACCTCGATTCCTCGCGTTTTTCGATTTTATTGCGTTTTTTGACGCATTGGACAACCATGGAAAGATTTAACTTTGAAAATGCTTCAGCTCAAAGCGGTTTCCTGTTGGTTAAGTTGCTGAAACACCAACACATCCTATTACGAAGGGTGCAAAGCTGTTGAAAACTCTTTTCAATTATTCGACGTCATAGAAAGCTCAAAGAAAAATGCAAAAAATTACATGCAAACATGAAATTTCGTGACAACGCTTGTCAGATTTCACAGAACAGGCCTAAGTTAAACGTCGCACTTCTCTTGCGCCGAACCTAACCTAATAGCTGTATGTAATAGAGGGCATTTTTTAAGGATTGTTTACTAGTGGGGCAAACTTGTGAATAGGGGCCCAAAAATTCTGGTATTCAAAAAATGGTTTAAACAGTGCATAGATTCGGAATGTCAACACAAATAGGTCTGTATGAATGTTGTTATTATAGTATAGGCATCAAGTTTACATTGAAAATTTTTATAACAGAGTCCTGTTCCTTGTATATAGCTTCAGGGCCATGAACATGTTGAAGGGGGTGGCCATCTCGATTTGCCGACTAAAGTGAAACTAAAAACATCTTTCTGGTTCATCAAATGGGCGTAGGAGGGTACTGAAATTTTGATTCGCACGAGTAAAAAGGGGGCACTTCAGTAGAGTGCACCAAAGGTGCATCCTATTGGGAGGTCCGGGGCTTTCCATGCTCCCCAAAAAATGTTGAAGAACACTGAAGCTAGAATCGCTTTAATGGTACTTTCGGAATTCTTAAAAATGCTATTTTCCAGGAAATTAATCGTGAAGTTTGTACAGAATTCTTCTGGTCTTTGAGTCGTACAAAACTTTAAAATTGTAATAAAAAGCCAAACATCTGTGAACATCTGAATTCTTTATGAATCCAAACGAGTGACTAATGTTATTGCTTGCTAAAGAGTCTAATTGATACTGCATTACAGTCACTGAATAGATTTCATGATTTGTTTCTCTGGGGCATCGCATCGTGGCTGGAGAAACGTCAGACCTTGTCAGAAAATGGATAATATATGGCATACTCCCATATTCCCTAAAATTTTGATTGTATAACTTCGATATGTAGCATGGAGAACAATTGCTGAATACTTTGTATATAGCTATTTCTTATTCTTCGCATATAGATTTATAAGCGACCAAGCATCAAGAAAGCAAAATCGTCAGTACATATTCAACGCCCAGTTAACACATGGTCCACAAAAAATTATTCTTTAGTGTTAAGATCATTTCAGTCCTAAAGGGGGCCCATGTTTTGGGGCAAATAATCTGTTTTTTTGTTCACTACTGGGGCACGAAGAGGGGCCTACTGGGGCAATTTCCCCAAAAAACCCCCTTAAAAATGCCCTGATGTAATAATGAAAAGAGTGACGTTTAACTTGATTAAGATCGGCAGATTGTATTAGGTGCAGCAGCTCGTATTTGGAGCGACTGATCCAATCGCGTAATGCAACGCTGCAGCGACCTTCATGCTGTCCCGTTCATGCGCCGAACCCAATGCATAAGAATGCATGAGAAATTACTTCTAATAAAATTCGTGCGCAAGTTGTTTTTCAGTCAGTTTTGCGTCGGCGCATCCTCGGCGTTGCAGGCAGGCTACGTTGGTATGGTGTATAACAAGTTGTCTCGGTGCTTTCTTGCACTTTTCTATAAGTTTTTCCCCACGTTTTGTCTTGCAACGTTTTTCATCAGAACGGAATTGCTTGTATATAAGCTAAGCTAAGCAATATTTGAGGCCCGCATTGCATCATCAGAATCAACGAACTAGACGACACCAAACACTAGCTACACAAGAAACACTACACTACAAACGAGGCACAAGAATTTTCCGAACTTCACACACGCTACGGAGAGCAAAGCCCTTCCTTTTTATAGTCACGTCGCTCGACTCTGCAAGGTCAAATTTTGCTGTGATAACGTGCGGGAGGGAGTTTAACTTAAGATTCATATGCACTGTAACAAGACCTGCAATATTTGGAGTGATTTTTAGGATTACATAAAGAACGCCTCTTTTTATGTTACTAAGCCAGCTTTCACTAAACTAGCAATGATTTACGGCTTTGATCTAGCTATTTTTACTGAATTCGCGTTTCCCACGATTTCATTAATCCGGTATTAGGCCGTATCGTATCGCCAAGAATAAGTATATCTGCGCGGCCTGGAAAACACTTGCCACAGAACCACAAACCAGAAAAGGGCAGCGAAATTTTACGGGTGAAATTTTGAACTTCCCGTCTTAAGAATTCAATTGACTCGACTCTTTGGCGAGAACAGATTGCAACAGAGCGCATATCGGAACAGCCCGCGAATGAATACGAGATGTAGCTCCGCTCCCACTGACGCTACCATCACCGTCACGTTTCAGAGCAACACCATCACCAGCACATATTCATTAGCCTTGTCATCATTCAGAACTTAATGTTCAGGCTCACTGTTTCTGTACCGGTCCTGCCTGCTTACATCGAAACAGCCATCACCAGGATCATCAACATTATCATCATCATCATTGTCATCATTATATTTCTCATTATCGTCATCATCACTATCATCATCATCTTCGTGATCAGTATCATTTTTATCAACATCATAGTGATCATCATAATCACTATCATCGAATCATCACGATCTTCGTCAAAATCACCACCTTCATCATCATAATCATAATAATAATCATCATTGTGATCATCATCATCTTCGTGATCATCATCATCGACATAATAATCGTTATCATCGAATCAACAACATCATCATCATCAACATCTTCTTCATCATCATCATCATCGTCATCATCATCATCATCATAATCATTATTCAAATCATTATCATCGAATCACCACAATCATCATCATCATCATCATAACCATTATCATGACCATCAATTAATCACCACGACCACCACCATCATCGTCATCATCATCATCATCAGTATCGTCATCGTCGTCATCTTCATTAATACCTGTCCAGCAGCATAAATATAATAATGTTTGATTTCGATTGTTGGAGGAAACTAAATTTAGCATATCCTTTCCTAGGTGCAGGGATGGTACACAGAATGAGATATTGCCAATTAGAAGAGTAGAAGGTGATGAACGTAGTCTCCAAAGGAGCTTTATACCAGTTTATCAATCGTTAAATGGCCCAAGAGAATATACAGACGTATTTGATGGTTCAAGAATGGAGCATAAAGCCAGGAAATATTGCCATTTGTACAAAACGAATCCTTCAAGCGCTATAACATGTATGTATAAAGAGTTATCTCAAAATATCATAAACGGACTGAGTATATTGTTGATGGACTGGTATTTGTATGCAGCAGAAAACAGTGAAGCATTTATTGATTTCATGATTCCAATTGATTGGCAACAGCTTAGTGATTTCATATCAGAGCTACTATCATTCGAATCAAATGATTCTTTGATCGTAGCAAGAGTGGTTCGTGCACTGAAGAATCAAAATGCAACAACTGCAACACTGATGAATCTGATGCAAGCTCTTCGAGGCTGCGCAAAGAGTGTAGATGTCTTAGTACTATTATCTGTGATACATGCACGAATGGGAAAGGACAAGGAGTGTCTTCGATATCTATTTATGATATCAGAGGATAAACATAGCATTCCTCTGCTAAGATCTCGACTGTACTTGCTGTCCGTTGCGGATCTACAGCTACTGAAACTAACAATTGAGAGCAACCGAAAAACTGTTGATTTTGGAGTGAAAAACAAAGCATATAACAGGGAAGATTCGCTTGAATACGTCGACGGTGAAAGCAGCAAATCGGCGCGCTTGAATTCATCAAAATCAGCTACTTTGGACCTGCGGCATTCTGGAAACAAAGCTATCGCAAGCCTGCGAAATTCTGGCCCTGAAATTGACGAAACTCAAGGAAACGCAATATTTGACGAAGTCGCTGCAGCATTGTCACTTTTAATAGAGGTTGATATATTCTTAGATACAATAATTCAGGCACATTTGGATGCTGGTAGGCCTTATATTGCATTATGGCTACTACTGGAGCATTTCGACAAAGACAATCAATTGCCAAAACTAACCAGCGGCACTGCAAAGTCACTGCATGAATTTATTCTTAGAATTATAGAAGATTTTCTTGAAATACTAAAAAGAGAAAACGACAGAGATAGTTTATCAGAACAGTTGGGTATTTTACGCGAAAGAGCAGTAAAATATTGTCAATTAGCGTCGCACCTTGACAGAACGGATCAGAAAACAAATATATTGCATTTAAAATGCCTTTATCAAAACAAACAAATAAACGATGCTATATCATTAGCGAAGAGGCTTTTAAAATCCGACGATGATCATGATGAAATTATTAGAACCATGTCATATTGCAAATTATATCTAGGCGAATACAATGAAGCCACTGAACTAATCAACACAATCAGCGACGACGCGAGAGGCTGCGTGGAATCGATATGTGTTCGCGGTTTTGCGTTTTGTCTCGCGGGTGAAGTACCAGAAGGCATAAATGATATCATGAGTGCTTGCAATCATGATATTTCAACAACAATGGCTAGTTTTAAAAGCCTAAAACCAAGCGATCAAGAGAAGCTAAGAGATCTTGTTACGGAGCATCTCAGGGATATTGTCGCAACTGGGAGGATTGATAGAACTCGATCTTGCCTAAATGAAAATTCAACATTTTCACAAAGTGGGAACAAGGCTTTGTATTGTAATGAGCAGCTCCAAGATTTAGTGAAGTTATGCGAATTTCTGACCAGCATTTACAAAAAAGACCTCGACATACACTTAATTTATGTTGAGGTTTTATTGAAGATGAACAAATATGGCGACGCCCAGAAAATTCTTGTTCTTCTTGTTCGTAGAGTCCCGGATGATCCATTACCCATGATTCACTTGGCAAATGTACGCATGAGATTAGGAGCGTATGTTGCCGCTGTGGAGGATTTCAGAGTTATTATCCGTGCAATCGGTTGCGAGAAATTCTCTCAAAATATCGTTCATCTATCTTACGACGACAGAAATGATATTGCGAGGGTACTTCGTAAACATGGCTTTCAGCATTTGCAACATCAATGTTACGCGGATGCGATAGAGTGTTTCGACATTGCGATAATCGCACTGGGTGATGTTGCGACAGGGTTGGTACTAGTGCGAGCATTTTCATTCGCGAATCTAGGAGATTACGAGCTAGCGCTCAATGATTTCAAGGCCGTGTTGGAGCACGAAGAAGAAAACATCGCCGCGCGAACTGGCAGCTCAGTGATATACGCGGTGTTGGGGTACGAGGAGGAAAGTCTGGAGAATATATCATTAGTCATGGGCGATAACAGGGATACGATGGTACAAGTATTACAGAAGCTGCCGTTTCGTTGCGTTATGCAGTTTATCACGACAATAGAAAATTACATACACAACGAATTGGAGAGCATTGCAATGAATCCTAGTGATTCTGCCGACGAATTAGATGAAATTGGCATCTATGTTGAATTTCTAAAAGACTTGCATCACAAATCAAGCAATTTTGTTTCTCTGCAAGTACAGTATTTGATTCTCTCTGGCGATTATGACGAAGCGTTAGAAGCGGTAAACATTGGTTTGAAATCTGCTCCCAATGACCCTACGCTGATATCGAAAAAGGGCCTAGTCAAAGTCAAGATGTCGAAAATAAAGGAGGCGCTGGATGTACTGCGATGTATTCCAGTGGATAATGGGGATATTATCGAAAATGATATGAAAGAACTTACCGCGGAGGAGCGGGACAAACTTATTGAAGAAGCGGTTTCCCGCGCGGATAAATTGAGCAACGGATCAAAATACAAGGAAGCGACGGAGTTGTATAATCTTGCGATAAATATGACGGAAAATCAAGACACCGATATACTAAGAAGTCGATTCATGTGTTTATTAAACGAAGGATTAGTTCAGCAAGCCTTGGGTGATATAACCCTTGTTATAGAAACAATGCCAAAATGCCAAGATTACTGCATGAGAGCAAAATTGCTGGACGGTATCGGCAGAGAAAAGGCTGCCTGTTCAGACTATATTATGGCATTAGAATTAGACGAAGCAACGACGGTGGATTTTTTAAAGGAAGATGCGATACTAAAACATGTATTATGTATGTTTTGCACTGCATCAAGCAGTGCTTTTGTCAGGGAGCAATACCAAGAGGTATTAAAGTACTGCGACTACGGCTTGAAATTAGATCCAAATCATAAAGGTATGAAGCAGCTTAGGTATCGAACTAAATGCATTATGAATAAATGTATTGTACAATAAAGGTGATGTAAGATAATTACCCGTTTACACTATGCCGGTATGAGACGAATACGGTACGAAACTATACCGTTTTGGCCTTGCGTCTACACTATGCCGGCACAGTTTTGATATGAATACGGTACGAAATGAATACGATACACTAACCGAAATCCTGAAGTGGCTGCACGCTGCGACAAAACTGCTGCAACGCAGAAATTCTGCAGCAATCAAATTGCGTGATAAAGAAGAATGGGCCCTTGGTTCTAGTAAATTACCAGGAAAAGGCGCGAAAACAATAAAATGTGTAGCGTCGCCGATTCAAAAAACCGGCTACTTGCTGCGACATAACTGGCGACAAGCAAAAACATGTCGCGAAATGTTGAACCAAATCAGTGTTCTGCGACATTATTCCCTTAGTTCGCAGAACAATTTGTTTCAAAATCTGTTCCTGGCTATACACGCGACTCTTAGTTTTCCCGGTCACAGTGACAATTTTTGAACATGTTCAGTCGCCATTTCAAGCAAAAAGTCACACGTGTAGCCGGGGCTGAACTAACTAACCACCCAAATAACTAACTAACTCCGAATTGGCATTGTGCTTTCACTATCGCGACCTAATTGATGTTGAAATACAATACCAATTCAGCCTCAATTTTCTATTGGTGCATTTCTAACTGTTTCGACTTTTATACGTTGAGGAGTGCCAGACGAAAAAAGCTTTTTTAATTACCTCCGAAACATCGGAAGTGCTTCTGACAAAGAATCTGTAGTCTTAGGTCTCGGTTTGTGGTTCTTGGGTCTTAGGTCTTCGGCTTTTAGTTCTTGGTCCTTCGGTTTGTGCTTCTTGGGTCTTAGGTCTTCGACTTTTATTTCTTGGGTTTTATGTCTTTAGTTTGTAGTTCTTCGGTCTTAGGTCTTCGGTTTGTTGTTTTTGGGTCTTAGAGGTCTTCGGTTTGTGGTTCTTGTGTCTTAGGTCTTCGGTTTGTAGTTTTAAGGTCTTGTTGGGTCTTCGGTTTGTAATTCTTCGGTCTTAGGACTTCGGTTTGTTGTCCTTGGTTCTTAGATGTCTTCCGTTTATGGTTCTTTGGTCTTAGGGCTAGGTGTTATGGCTTTGGTTTTTAGTTCTTCGGTCCATCTACGGTTTTCGGTTCGCAGTAGTAAGGCCTTGTATACGGTTTTTTGGTCTTAGGTCTTCGTTTTGTATAGGCCTGTTGTAAACAAGACAACCCGTCACGGACCCCCAAAGGGAACCCCCCCTCCAGTGGATCGATGCACATACAGGTAAAATTTTTTTTCGCCGACCAGTAAATGAATAGGGAAGGCTGATCACACCCCGCAAATGAAGGCCCTGTAGAGGACTTAACGGATTCTCTGCCCGCAGGAAAATAACTAACCTAAGAGTAATGACCTTGCAGAAACAGAGAAGTATATCCGCCATCTTGATGACGTAGATTTGAATAGGGAGCCTAAGTTGTTTTATGCTGAATGTGATTGAGTCATTTGTAAATTCTCGAAATACCGCAGTGAAGATTCAAAAGCGACTGGCAAATTTGTAAAGAAAAACTCATCAAAAAACCGTTCTTATCAAGCTCTATAAATGATTAAATCCGAATAAGAGAGGAAAGCCAAGTTTAGGTAACTAAAGCTGCGTTATTTTTACTCATTTTTGTTTGTAAATCCCCGGGAAACCGAAACCATACGACGGGCCTTGGCTTGGCACGGGCACTCTTGAAGACAACAAATATTATCGACAGATTTTACGCAAGTTTTGCTGAATTCATAGGTGAGAAATACTTTGTTAACAATCTTAGATATGCATACGTTCTATAAACGATCAAATTCGTTTTGAAAAAGACTGGATTTGTCCACAGCTAAGAAATACATTCGCTGCAAAATGTGGCCTAATCTGTTTGGATTGACAAGAATTATGTAGAAATTGGACATCCTAGCTACCACAGTCGAGATAAATCCAATTTACGTGGCATTACTCGAGGTCACAACTGAAAACAAGAAAAGTAGCATTTAGAATTAAAATTTTGGTTAAACTGGAAAAATTTATTTGAAAATAGATGAATTTGTGCGCTATCATAACACTCCTCACTCGCATCGCAAGCCCTGGAAAGGCTTCTTTCTTCCCCGTTTCTTGTTTGTGCGAAATCGCGAAAACATTGCACTTTTCTGTAATTTGCCTGTTGCGGTAGAAACATCAAGTTAAACGTGTGAATATAAGATAGTTAGGGTGAATTTAAAATCGCCTGTTCTAAAAAGGCCTTCGCAAATTTAAAATACACACACAAGACAAGGAAGTAAATCTTTCAGAATTTTTTAATGTTTTGCAGCCATCGCACTTCGTGCATGGGGTTTTTGCCATAGTCCATGGTTTTACTGTCAGTACTGTTTAAAAATTTGGGAACCAACTTTCGGCAGAAAAGTTCTACTATTTGGTATTTATCACCACATAATAGTCCCTGTGTTGTTTATTTGGTTTTATTTATAATTATTCCATTATTTATTAATTTCTTGTTGTCTTGTTTGTACCAGCATGAGGAAAACAAGTAATCTAACTGGCTAAATTTTTTTCTTTATGGATTCAGAAATATTCACACTGGGTGGTGTTGGCAAATTTATTTCATTTCTGTCATTTGATAGGAGATGAAATATTCCATTAGCAACTACATGGAGTTTCCTTGTTGTCCATTCTTTATTTTATTACAACCTTAGTTATCCAGAGTAGAAATGTTCCTAATTTTTAAGTTTTTTTTTCTAACATGATTCATGCATCACTCATATTCTCTTTTAGTCTGTCCTGTGCATCTAAGAAGCATTTTTGTGGAACATTAAAGAATTGTTGGGTCACTATTTCAAGGAATGTGTGAGTAATCTGAACATCTTTGGACTTGCACACTTTTTCTTATGAAGAACCTAGCACAAGGCCTTAAGTTCCTATAATTCCTTATTTTTTGAACTTATTGGATCAAATTTTAGTACCAAAAGTTCCTTGATATTTATCGATTACTGAGCAAAAAATGTGACAAGGTTTTTTCAGAAGCTTTTCGATGTTTTACATCATCAATGTAGTAAGATATAGTAGGAACACCTCTATAAGGAACTCAAGGCTGAAAATTCCCAAAAAATTAAGGAACTTTAAGGAACTGTCAAGGCTCAGATGAAAAACTAAGAAACTCTTTTTTAAAGAACAAGACAGTTTGTACGAAGAGGAACAGAAGTACAATATATCGTTCTTCCCCAAAAGGCTCTATCTATACTTAAAGTAAGAAATGAAGAATAGTTTCTATGAATTTGCTGTAAAAATTAGTATTTATACATATCCCATGACAAGGAACAGTATAAGGAACTTTCAGCCTCATTTTGTTGAAAAATTAAGGAACCCCAGCCTCAACTCAGACCAAAGGTTCCTTATAAAAAAAATGCGTACTACACTGATGATGATGTAAAACATCAAAAAGCTTCTGAAAAAACCTTGTCACATTTTTCCTAAGTTATGGATAAATAATTAACAAATACTGGCAAATTATTTTGTTAAGTTCCTTAATAGTTCCTTAATTTTAACTGCACATTTAATGCCTTGAAAATAGCACAGATGCAAGATGCATCCTGAATTTTCCTTTTAATTGTTGCTCAGAAAACAAGGCCAAAAATGCAAAAATATACGAAAATATTTTCATAAATTTAATAAATGTAAAAGTACAATGTCAGTCAAGAATAAGCATGTTTATTTGATTGATATCGTGTGATGTAATGTAGTTTTCACTTGCATCTCTGAAAAAGCGCTCAGAAACCCCAAAGCTTGGTTTTGAATCTCATCAGTTTTGACTGAAAACGAATATGGAACCCGCTTCCTAATTCTTGATTGTTTTGAATGACTAAGAAGCTCCTTAGAGTTTTCCTGTTTGTCTGATGTCAACAATGGCTAAAATCACCATGCGAAAATCACCATGCTAAAATCACCATGCTTCTTCATGTACCCTTACCAACAAACTTATACCAGGGGTGCTGGAACCATGGGGCACTGGGACAATCATCCACCTTGCTCTAATAAAAACTGCAAATTTCTTTGATTTTCTCATTGTTCCGCCCTGAATTTGATTCTTCTGCCTCCTATCTTCTTCCCCATTGTCTTGCTCTTGGCACCTCTGGCTAATAAATTGCAAAATAGATAGATTTTTTATTGGTGTAATATCTTAAAAATGGTTTAATTGGATGTTATCTGTCATTACAATTTTGTTACAGATGAGTAAAAGATTAAAGGCACAAAAATGGTCACTACTTATGATCATGGGAATCTGGAAAGTGCACAGCTCTCAAAGGTAAATTTCGTATATAAAACATTATTCTACAGATGTTCCTTCTGGAAATAGTTTTTTGTTTGATAGCCTTTAGGATTGAAGGTTCAATAATATTTGAAGCAATGTTTAGAAAAAAACAGGAGAGATTTGATAATGTCTCAGATCTTTGATAGTAATGGCTCTTTACACCAACTGAGCTATCTTTTCTCAAGCTTCCACTAGTCCTAGGTTTACCAGTCTTTCAAATTTGCCAACACTACACATGGCACGAGTCGGCACGAGTCTGTTGCGGCTTATCATTGCAGCTTATCATTGCAAAGTATGCACCCTGCAATGGATAGTGGTCTCTATGCAATCACATTTTGTGGCCTATGAAACTCATGAGACTTATATGTAATCCTGTGTACACTTTATGCAATCATATTTTGCAGCCTATGCAACCTATGAAACTTATATGCAACCCTGTGCAATCTTTATGAAATCAAATCATGCAGCCTATGCAACCTATGAAACTTATATGCAACCCTGTGCAATCTTTATGAAATCAAATCATGCAGCCTATGCAACCTATGAAACTTATATGCAACCCTGTGCAATCTTTATGAAATCAAATCATGCAGCCTATGCAACCTATGAAACTTATATGCAACCCTGTGCAATCTTTATGAAATCAAATCATGCAGCCTATGCAACCTATGAAACTTATATGCAACCCTGTGCAATCTTTATGAAATCAAATCATGCAGCCTATGCAACCTATGAAACTTATATGCAACCCTGTGCAATCTTTATGAAATCAAATCATACAGCCTATGCAACCTATGAAACTTATATGCAACCCTGTGCAATCTTTATGGAATCAAATCATGCAGCCATGCAACCTGTGAGACTTATATGCAAGGCCATGCAATCATGACTTAGATGCAACCCTGTGCAATCTTTAAGCAATCATGAAACCTGATATATGCAAAATATGCAAGCTACAATAGTTTGCATGCAACCTATAAAATTTTTATGCAACCTATGCAACCTATGCAGCTTATATGCAACCCTGTGCAGCAATCTTTTTGCAATCATGCAAACAATAAACAAGCTATGCAACCCAGAACAGTATGCAACCTATGAAGCTTGTATGCAACCTATGAAGCTTATATGCAACTTTGAGCAATCATTATGCATATCAGTATGCAACCTATAAAATTCTTATGCAGTCTATACAACCTATGCAGCTTATATGCAACCCTGTGCAGCAGTCTTTATGCAGTCATGCAGACTATTTGCAACCTATGCAACCTATGAAACCTATCTTCAACTATTTGTAATCTTTATGCAATCTTGCAACCTTTATGCAACCTATGCAACGTTCATGAAATTATGTGCAATCTTTATGCAATCATGCAAACTATAAAGTATCTATGCAACCCAGAACTGTTGCCATACATCCTGTGAAGCTTTTGTGCAACCTCTGAAACTTATATGCAACTATGTGCAATCATTATGCAACCGTTCAAGGTAGAAGAAACCTAATAGTTTCCCTGCAACCTGCAATCATTGCTATAGAATCTGCCAGTGAAAGCACATCTCTAACTTCAAACTTGGTTTTTGGAGGTGGACAGATTGGGTTGTCTTTGGCTAGGAAATTAATTCACTGCGAAATGGGGCCTTATCAGTATCCTAACCAATTTCAATCATGGCTGTGAATTCCATTATGGTGCCTTAATGGAAAAATGGTCTGTCAAAATACTTGTACAAAAATCGTCAAGCACCTTGAGATATTTTCAATTCAGACAATTATTTGATCCACAAATCATGAACCTTCCTCAATTTTATCAGATTCAGATAATTTGATATTATCTTTAATTATTTTGGTTTTTGTTTCAACCCAAAAACCTCCTTGGTTGAAATATAAGATTTTAATCCTTCTTTGGTTTGCTAACTTCAATAAGATTTTGAAATTATAACAAAAGTGTTTCTTTCTATTCTACAATTTTTAGTTAAAATTCTAATATTTTCGTTTCCAGGAAAGTATCAATCTTTGAGCCTTTGAGCCTAAATTGTAGTCTTCACAAGCATTTTTTCCATGATAATTTTCCCTTGACAAGTTTTCTTTGCTTGTATGTTCCCGCTGTGTCCCGTTAGCTGACTGTTATCGAAAACACAATGCCAGTTCAGCTTCACCTTTCTGACAGGTGCATTTTGATCCTCATTTTATTATTTTCTGTTATATTTTGCCTTAGTCTATTGTTTCGGTCGGTTACTGATGCTTATACACGGAAATGTTAAATGAAAAGAGCTCTTAAGTATCCCAAAATATTCCTAAATATTTCGCCCCCATTTTATCGCATCTGCGAATTAAGGGCTTTTTTGGTAACCTTCGGTTTTTGGCAGACCTTCCGAATTCTGAAAACGGTAGACTTTGCAGAAAAACATTTTCTGCTCCAAAAAAACACAGCTGCGGAGAAACGCTTGGCTGATCAGAACAAAATCGAACTAAACCATACACTAAGAGAGAACGAGATTCGTTTGCAATGTCTGCGAAACCTTCCGCCTTGGGGGAGAGAGATTTTGGAGGCCTGCGAAACCTGCCGTTTTCAGAAGACGGTACCAAAAAAATACGTTTCGACGTTTTCTGAAAAGAGAAGGCGTCTGCTGAAAACAGAATGTGACCAAAAAAATATGCCCTAGAGTTTGTCAAAAATTTCTAGCTGTAAAACCCAAATCCCCCTTTAACTCTTTAATCCCTCTTTAATCTTGTATTACTTCAGCCTCTGCGTATTGCAAACCCCGGGCAATAAGGTGCCTAATAACACTAAGATGCGAAAGAGTATATGAATGTAATTAATCTCTTGTAGCAAAATGGGCAGCATAATGGGCCATCAGGAAACTTCAACTGGATGAATGGACAAGAAAGGATCAGCACCTCGAAAACTTCACTTCATTCTAATGCATCATCAGATAAATTGCATTTGAATGGATTTGTCTCAACAGAATCAATCACAGAGGTATGTATGTACTGTGTTTTTTTGCATAGCAGCGATGTTCGGGTCATCTTAGATAAAATGATTGACATTAGAATCGCTCTGAGTAACTTACTAACTATTTAACTTGCTAACTAACAAACTAACTAACTAACTTGATAACTAACTGTCTTACTGAAAAACTAACTAACTAACTGGTTAACTAACTAACTGACCAACTAACTAACTAACTAACTAACTAATTAACTATTTAACTACCTAACTAAATAACTAGCTAACTAACTAACTAACTAACTAGTTAACTAAATAACTATTTATCGCTTCTTTGAAGTCATGTTCAACTCAAAAGCGATTTATACTTAATAGCAATCATCAGTATTTGCATTCTTTTATGTATCTTTCAAAGAGTTTTCTTTCTTTATTCTTTGATATTTTCAATTAATGCTGTAATTGTTTTCATAAATTTTTCCTCTCTTAGGTCGAAATAAAGACCATTTCAATAAAAATTCTGAACACAGACAAGCGATTTGGATTCTCAGTTGTTGGTGGTGCTGATCAAGGCTTTCCGGCGAGAATTGAAGAAATTTCAGAAGGTATAACTTTCATTAAGTTCACGCTTGTCTGTAAAAACACTTGGCTTCAATTTTAGCCTGCCTGTTTCGTATTTTTGTAGTGATTTTTCACTAACTTGTCCCCCCCCCCTCCCACCTCAAAAACATGTTGAAAATGCGTTTTCAGGTTAGGGCTTCACTCTGGTGAAATTTGCTTGTGCGTATCTCAAATAGCTTCGGAGATAGCAAAAATTTAGACCCAACTTTCAGCCTGGTATTTCTGATAATGGTCGGTCCCATAAAGAAAACGTGTATTCTCCCGTTAGCTCGAACCTTCTAGGCACCCATGAAAATGGTTTGAGTTATCGAATGTTCGAGTTATCAGGGCTCTCGGTAACCCGAATTTAACCCTGTTCTGTCGGGGTCTGGAAAGGTACAGTACGCAGGGCTTTTGGAACCCCACCTGCAATCTTAGACTGAATTTTTAGAGCAAGGCCTTTTTTCAGAGTCATGCGGTTGATTTTAGCGATTTTCTACTTTAATATATCAGATACTCCCCGCACTATCCCCCAAAAAAGTTGGTAGTAATGCAAGCCACCATTTACTTGAAACAACATTGTAATGACCTACAAAGCTTACTTATGATTGCCAGACATGGCCAGCTACCCAGGCTATAGCAAATATAATCCACACGGCTTACACCACCTCCCTGAGAAATCTGGTGAAGGGGGGGGGGGGACGAGCCATAAAGACGATGAAGACCAAGAGCATTTACCTCAAAATGACGAACGAAAACATCTACAAAATTACCAAAGCCAAGCATATTCGAGAATTTTATAGAGAAGCAACAACTTAATTGTTACGCTCATATAATCCGACTACCCAACTCTTCGTAAAACAACGTCGCCATGCCACCCAAGAAGGGCGGACGGAAGGGGCAAGGTCTACTTACGCCCCAAGAATCGATCATGAATCGGCATAAAAAGAGTGAGGATGACATCAACACAGCCTGCACGCCCAGAAAGCAGAAAACGCTACTTGAATTCAAGAATTTTTGAAAAATGCTAGATCTAGTAGATCGCAGCGCATTAATGGCCTTCAAAGAAAGTCGACGAAAAACAGAAACAGTAAAGGGAGAAGGGGGAATCAACAGATAATAGAAAAAATAGCAACGCTGTAGCAATGTCCGAAGGACGCTGATGATCATGATAATAATGATGAAGATAATGTTAATAATGACGAAGATAAGGAAAAAAAGACAACAATGATGAGAATGATGATTATGTTGGTGATGATGATTATGATGATATGATGATGATGAGGATGATGATGATGATGATGATGATGATGATGATGATGATGATGATGATGATGATGATGATGATGATGATGATGATGATGATGATGATGATGATGATGATGACGATGATGATTTTGAAGATGATGATGACTTTGAAAAGGATGATAATGATCATGGTCATGCTAAAGACGATCATGATGATGAATATCATGCTTGACGACGTCGACAACGATGATGATGATCACATTGAAGACGAAATTGATGATCACCGTCTTCAACATGATCATCATCGTCTTCAACATGATCATCATCTTCTTCAACAATGATGTAAGAGGACTTCTAGAAACCTCTGAGAATAAAGACCCAATCAAAAATTGTATGAAAGTATTTCAAAATAAAAAATCAAATCAAATTAGATTCGAGCAACATTTTGCAATATTGTAGTCATACCGTTTTTGAAGCTCGACCGAGCCGGATTTTTTTGCGAGAAAATTTCAAATAGTTTCAAATTTTTATTTTCGAGAATTTTGATGTTATAGAATGTTCCTGCATCGTGGATCGAACTCGCAACCTTCAGCCCAAGGAATAAAGGCATTATTCCACTGCGCTACACTGATAATTAAAACTAATTCATGTTTTTGGCAAGCAATTGCATTTTGTTAATTATGCCTACTAACGACAACACTTACGGTGACTTCAAAGTTTACTTCCTAGTATTTGTGGTTTATCTTTTGTTACGCGGTTTGGCAGGAAAAAGCGTCGATATGCCTTTATACCTATATGCCTATTACAACGAACACCCTCTTTATATGTCCTCCGGACATAAAAACATTTAGGCTTTTACAATGTTTTCTCAAAGCTGTCCTCCAGATTGGCTTTTTTGTGTTTCTGTCTTTTAATTGGAATCAGTGTATCCTTCCAGGACGGCTCATCCACTGTTTCAATGTCAAATCGAATTTTGATGATTTTCAATGTTGATTTTTTTACAGATTCGCCAGCATCAAGAACCGACTTACAAATCAATGATGAAATACTTGAAGTCAATGGAGTTTCAGTTGGAGAAGCACTGCATGCTGAAGTCATCATGCAAATACACAAGGTACAGTACACTCTTTTTCATAGGCTCCGTTTACACTATACCAGATAGCCTTCAGAGCGTCTTGATTTTCGTATCGGGTAGGGTTGGCGTTTACACTACACCAGAGCTATCCGATTCGAATCGCTCTGAAAATTGGGGTGATTTTCACTCCGTTTTGTAGGTGATACGAAAATCGCTCCGCTCTAGAAATTTGCAGCTCTTCGATGAAAACGACAGTGGACGCAGCCGTGTGTCCCACAAAATTGGCACAAATGATTCTGGACCAATTTCAACGGTGGGTCTATCCGATATGAAAATCAAGACGCAACGATATCTATCCGGTATAATGTAAACACTTGCCCTATCTGATATGGGTTTATGCAAGGCACGGCGCTCCAATAGCTATCCAGTATAGTGTAAACGGGGCCAACACATGTAGAAGGCCCAATAATTTACAGAAATTTTACTACTAAAAGTAAAATTGCTAAGGAACTTTTTAATGCTCAATATTTTTACCAGCACAAACAATTCAGAATTGGTAAGCCAGTTCTATTCATTTGGAGTTGAAAATCACATACATTGTATGTTACGCATGTATCAAATGTTTCCTTGAGCAGTTTCCAGCTTTGCTCACGTACAAGTGTGGTAATTTCATTCAATCAAAAGAGCTCCAAGAAGGAAACTTTAGGAGCTAACCCTTGAGTTTGGTTCTTTTTAGAATAAAAAGCGTATAAAGGTGTAGTTTCTTTCTCTGTGCAGCGTTGTTGAGTTTTGTGAGCACTTGTTGGATTGTGGTTGTATTTTTATGTCTACACGCAGTTTTTTTTATAAGCTACCGCTTATAAGCAACCAAGATGTAGAAGGCCTTAAAATTTAAGCAACGTATAGTACCACAGGAAAAAAACCTAAGCAACTTTTTAAATTTTTATAATTTATATCACTGCAAGCAATCGCGGATTGATCAACATAGAAGATATTTCCATTCATTTGTCGTCAAAACTCGCATATCAACAGAGTGTTTCTCGTTAAGTGAGGCATTTCATTGAGGGGTTTCCCTTTAACTTTCAATGCAAAGTCTCTAATGGGAACATTGTCAGCAGGGAGAAATGATTCCAGTCAACTTATGTGCAGTGTTAGATTTTGCTGTTTTTCTAGCCTCTATACTATTCTTAGGGAATAAAAGATACAGTTAAAATTAAGCAACTTTTAAGCAACTTTTGCTACTAACAGGTGGCCATAAAAGGTCCATTAATTTTAACTGCATATTCAGTGGCATGATTATTATGAAAGGGGCATTTGTATATGACCATAGCTGGAAACTACTCGAAGAAACATTTGATACATGCGTAACATACAGTTAATGTGCGTTTTGACTGCAAATGAATGGAACCAGCTTCCTGATTCACGATTGTTTGCAGTGGTTAAAATATTCAAAATTGAAAAGTTCTTTAGCGATTTTATCTTAGTGGTATAAGTTTTTTAAATTTCTAGACCTTCTACACGTACCCTTTTATTTAAATAAGCAACCGCTCAATAAGCAGCTAGGGCTGAACTGACCTTAACATTAAGCAACTTGAGGGCCCTATTGAATTACTGTAAGCAACTATAAGAAGTCAAACAACCAAGCTTATACGCTTTCTTGTTGTTAGAAAATTGTTTGTTCTTATGTTTTGCATGTTGAAGTTCTTTAGCTAACGTTTTCCCACTTACTGTCTCCCAAAAGTCGTGTTGTTGTAGGCCTAAACAGATGATGGTTTTGACCCGCGAAGTCAGGGGTGGTTGTTAGGTACAAAAACGTTAAGCAACTTTTAAGCAACTTTTAAGCAACTTTGAGGGTTGAAATGTCTAAAATTTTAGCAACTTTTAGGGCTGGATAAAATTCCAGTTGCTTATTAAAAAAGTGTAGGTTCCTTATAAAGTGGTTCTTTTTAAAAAAAAACGTGTATGTTCTTCTCTAAGCATAACGATCATACGCATAATTTGCTATCGCCAATTTTGATTGCTGACAGTGTACACATCTGTATTTCATGTTGCACAATCGACTATTTTTACCAGTGTTTCTAAGCTTAATTGTGGTATGCATCTGTTCGTTTCCCATGGGATAATTTTTTTGAGTCACGAAGCAATTTTCGGCAAGGGTTTACAAGCTTCAGATACAGAATTGATAGACCCTTACCAAACGATCAAACATTGTTGGTCGAACATCTGAAATTGGCGTGTCCAACAAAATGTTTGGTCGTTTGGCCACGTCACCAAACATTGCTCCTCAAACATGTTTTTGCTTGCGTTAAGGAAAAAATGTTTTTGAAGATTTTCAAACAACATTGCGGGTCAGGTTCTGCTTGTTAAGTACATGGCCAAACGTTCCAAAATTTTCCTTGACAAGCGAATCTCAAATGTTTGACCAAAAATGTTTGATCTTTTGGTCAGTGCCTAATTCTTGCTCTGAGCTTGCATTGAAAATATGCATTGCATTGCATTTTCGCTGATTACTCATCGTCATAACTTGGGTACTTATTAATTATTTAGCGTATTACTCGTTTATTTATTTGAACCATTAGCATCCCCTTCTAGTGCATACAGAAAAAAGTCATTAATCTGCGTATTCGGAGGTACTTGGATGGTTCAATTGGTAAGTTTCTTGACATCTTTGATTTTGTGTGATTATTTGCTAAAACTAAAAGGGTTGAAATGATTGAAGCATATATTCAAGGCTCTGGTCAAACCATCAAACATTGTTTGTTAAGCATCTAAAATTTGCAAAAAAATGTTTGATTGTTTGACACGTCTCAAAGCACCGCTTGTCGAACATTTTTGCTTGGAAAATCAATAAATGTTGTTACGTTTTTATAATTCTGCTTGTCGAACAATGTTTTATGACGTGGGTAAATGGTCAGTCGTTGCTTGTGAAACAAATCTCGAATGTTTGACCAACAACAACACGTGAAACAAATCTCGAATGTTTGAAGGTGCTGTGGCGTCGTGGTGTAATCCAGCTGACTCGTGGTGTCAGAAGCTCAGTTTGGTCAGGGTTCGAGCCCAGCCACGGCAGCGTCACGGCCAGGGTCGAGGTGTCGCTTAGTTAACCTACTACTGAGATCCTAGCGACTGGCGCTAAAACACCATTTCAACTTCACCACCAACGTTTGATCGTTTGGTCAAGGTCTAAGCAAGGATATGCTTAATCAGTTATGCACTGATTTTGATCTAGTGATGCGTGAACAAAAATGTTGACAAGCAATTGATTGCGACATGGTCAAAAGGTCAAACATTTCGCCTGACAAGCAAATTTCGAATGTTTGACCATCAACGTTTGATCCTTTTGCCTGGGCCTAAGCAAGAACAAGCTAAATTTATTGTTCAATGCCTTTTAATTGATGCTACAAAAAATTGTTTGAAAAGCATTGTTTTGCGACACGACCAAACGGTCAAACATTTTGCCTGACAAGCAAATTTCGAATGTTTGACAAACAAAGTTTGATCGTTTTGCCTGGGCCTAAGCAAGAATAAGCTAAATTTATTGTTCAATGCCTTTTAATTGATGCAACAAAAAATTGTTTGACAAGCATTGTTTTGTGACATGACCAAACGGTCAAACATTTTGCCTGACAAGCAATTTTCAAATGTTTGACAAATAATGTTGGGTCGATCGGCTAGGGCCTTAACTAACGTTCACCATTGCTCTGTCTTGTAGCTGACGGCGATGAATACAATACAGAACCTTATGCTCTAAGCAATGATGGGTTTACCAGAGAAATGTGTGTTGACAGAGAGCCACAAGACGAGAATCACGCCAAGAAACATTCGAAAGAAAATTTAAACCACGTGCAAAACAATAATGGATCGGCTATGCCAGCATCATTCGTTAATCCAGCATTTGATAAGGATGATATCAGTGACGAAGAGCTTGAGAGCTCAATGGCAAAACCAAGTTCAACAAGGCCACGAACATTACGTAAGTCTGTTTTCTGTCTATAGCTAGAACTATGTTATTTCTTCCACCCTTTTTCCGCGAAAATAGAAAAATAAGCGTTGCGCCTTTAGACCGCATGTTTTCGGACGAATAATTCCAGAGGAAGCAACTTTTCTTCGACGAGCAAGAGATCCTTTAATGCTTTGTGGTCAGGTTTTTCTACAGTGCTTCCACTTGTAAGGAAATTTCCTTATTGTAAGGAAATTTGGCAGTTTGGAAGGAAAAAACCTATTAGAGAAAATTAGAGAAAAACCTAAATTGGAGAAAAACCTCAGAAATATGATAAACGTGATAAATGCACAGCATCAAATGGTCGGAGCACATAATGATCACTGCACGTCATCGAATGGTCTAACCACAGCACCAAATGTGCCAACGACAGCAATAATCTATGAACATACAGCATACTCGTACCATGCTGTAAAGGCAGCACATGATCATTAAGTCACTGCGCAAAATGCTCAAATGACAGCAAATACTGCATTGATCGCTGCACTGAAAGAGTTGGGCACAGCTCCATGTGGTGTAAATACACAATAAAAAGATTAAAACACAGAGTGACCTGATAAATGCACCGAACTACGTAAAGCATTTTGTGCACCTAAGGCAGCTGTTGCGTTCCATATGTGCAGGACCGCTTCAAGCGACTTTTCGATGTTATGTGAACTGAAAAAACCCTTTGCGACCAATTTTCCAATGTTTTAAGCCCTTTATCTTCCAATATACGCATAAGGAAATCACGAGGAAATAAAAATTTTTGGGAAGGAAATTTTACTCAAAAAAGGAAAAAGAAGGAAATTTAGATTTTTTAAAGTGGAAGCAAACTCCATATTTTCAATTTTAAGATGATTTAATACCACGCTGAATAACAAGTTATAAACGCCAAACTATAGCTAAGTTAGATAGCTACCAATTATATAAGATTTTCTGCGCGACATTTTGTTCTCTGAAGATAGCGGACATATTGAGTAAGGGATCCTCTCCACGTGCAACGACTGGGTCACTTTTGGAGATGTAGGGAAGCAAATTTCTCTTCAAATTGTTAATGGAAGCAAAGAAAGAAAAGGATTCTGCGAGAAAGATGCAAGTAACTAACAAAAAGGAAAATACTTGGTTAAATGCCTCCTTGAGCAGATAATCTGCGACTCCTGTCCTTTCTTTCATTTTTACTCCAATTAAACATGAATTTGAAGGAAAATTTGTAGGAGCTTTTTCGGGAGCGATTTTATCGTAACGCCCCTTAGGATCTACATCTCCTAAGCAACACTCTTTTGCGAAAACATAGTTAAATACAGTGAGAGCTGAATTTAATGATATTTTAGTATTATATTAATTATTAGATATTTCTCTTTCTTTACAGCTATTCCTACCTTCATCGCCCTGGTTGAAAATCTGAAAAATAAACTTATAAAATCAAATGAGCAGGATGACGTCAAAGTACTAAGGAATTTATTTAACAGCAATGAATTTCAGACTGCAATCAAGGTAAATCACTTCAGAGATCTATTGCTTTATGCCCTGGCAAAACGATCAAACATTTATGGTCAAACATCTGCAATTTGTTTGTCGAACCGAGTGTTTCACCTTAAGTTACGATGCAAAACATTGCTCGTCAGACATTTCAGCAGAAGTTGTTTTTAAATGTTACAATTTTTCAAAAACGTTTTTGAGCAGATTCTGCTTGTTGAAAGATATTTTTCGGCGTGGCCAATTGGGCCAAAAGGGCCAAATGGTTAAACATTGACAATCAAATCTCAAATGTTTGACCAAGAATGTTTGATCGTTTGCCAGGGCCTATCTCTAATTTCTATTATGTGATTGTAGTACCCGTGTGGAAAATAAACTCTTGCCTGCTTAACGCAGCTTTTCAACCAAGAACCATCCTTGTTTTCAAAAGTTTCGAAAATTTTTTCGTACGGCAATTTTGACTTAAGATTCTGATTTAGCACCTTAGTCTTGGCGTTTAAGCAAATTGTTGGGCCTTTGTGTGAAACATTTGAGATTTTCTTTGTCAAATACAGTGTTTGAACGTTTGACCTTATCACAAAACATTGCTCGTCAAACATGGTTTGTTGGATACAAGCATAGAATGTTTTTCAAGTTTTTCAAAAAACACTGCTGAGGGAATTCTGCTTGTCAAACTGCCAAACCTTGCTTGTTACGCAAAATCTCAAATGTTTGACAAACAATGTTTGAAACCGTATAAGACATGATAGTCACCACTTATCATGACAAGCCTTTGATATTTAGTTGGGCAACGTTTCGGGAGAGATCCGTCTCCCATCAAACAATGTTTTATTGTAAGCCCAGGATCTTCAAGTCACAAGCTCATTGACCGTGCGAAGGTCAATTCGAATCGATAAGAAAAATATAGAACAATAGAGAATCTCGCCCCACAACGGACACGCCTGTTTTTCGTTGTAAGGCCCTGGCCAAACGATCAAACATTGTTGGTCCTGCATTTCAGATTTCCTTTACAACAATTGTTTGACCGTTTGGCCACGTCCAAAGACATCGCTGTCCAACAACGATGTTATTGCTAATACACAAGCACGAACTCCTTGTTGCTAAGAAATGTTTCTAGTTGGTGAAATGTTGCAAGTTGTTGCATTTGTTCAAAAACAAAAGAAATGTTTGACAAGCAATGTTGGAAAGGTGGCCAAACGATCAAACATTGCTTGACAAGTAAAAATAAGCAAAATTTGTAGCGTGATCTTTTTGAAAAAGTTTAAAAAATTTTATGCTTGACGCACGCAAAATTTTTGCACGAACATTGTTTTTGGACGCGACCAAACGATGAAACATTTTGCTCGACAAGCAAATCTCAACTGTTGGACAAACTAACGTTGGGCTAAGGTCCTCACTCATTCTAGCTGCACTGATGAGCCCTGGAATTGGGCGAAACCGGTCTATAGCTGTTTGAGGTGTCAGTGGTTTTCTTGCACTTAACCTTGAACTACAACTGCACTGTGGGATGGCAAGAGTCCCCCTCTGAGGGCGTCTAATAGCACTTGCTTGGGCGGTGCCGCTCTTGGGTTGTTAATAGACTGTCGCGTCTCAAAGGCGCATGCGTTCTTCTTGGCTTCAAACAATGTTTGATCGTTTGGCCATGGCCTAAAGAGAGGAAGATTTAGATTTGCAACTAGGTGTGAAAAACTGTTCGATTGAGAACTTTTCTGGACTGTGAAAACAAGACTCAAAAGTTTTATTGTAGACGAGCGGGGACGAACATTTTGTCTAGACATTGAAAATGTCGGCAGAGGCTGATGGAAGGTGTCAAAGAAGCCCTTACTTTTCGCATCTTGCTTTAGGGTTCGGGATTTTTATTTGCCAATTTATTTAGTATTGTTGTTATTCTGTTAATTTTAATCAGGCACATAACAATATGGCCAGAATCCACGCAAGAAAAAAGACGAAGGACTCATTTCAACCGGTTGTTACAAATTCACAGCTCTTGTTGTCAGATGTAAGTGAATTTCATATTAGACCTGAAAGTAGTTCTGTTCCTCCAGTCTATGCATACTAATCAATAGCTCTCGCAAATATTGTCATCTATTTCACCTGGTTTCAAATCCGAACCTTTGAGCTGATAAGTTCTTATACAACATAGCAAATAGGACTATCAGAAACAAGTACAAACAATAATATACATATCATATCATATATCATAGATTATTATTTAAACACGATAACCCTTCAGTAATAAATAATCTAATTTAATCTAATACCGTTTGTAAAATGCAATCAAGTATAAGTCAAAAAAATATAATATAAATATTGTATAGTCTATCTGGTAATATTGGTATAGTCTGTCTGACGAGTGTGTGAGCACGAAACTCAGTATTCGAAGGACATGTCTGTTTCTTAATGTGTTCATTCTGCCTTAATATAAATATAATATTTATCTGTGAATCTCTAAGATGTATTTTTTTTCAGGTCCGTCATATATTACTTGGGCTGTCCGGTGAGGATGATGATGCAGACGAGTTACTGGGTATCATTAACAAGCCTAATTTACAGGTAATTTTGTGTATTAGATATTACATCTTTTATGTGTATTATCACAAACGATACGATAGAACTAATACCGGCTAGTGATAACTGCTAACTTATGTCGACATGTCAACAACTAATTAGAACTTAGGATACAGTTGATTGTGGTCGCAAAAGAGCTTTGATTCGGGTCGAATGCGACTGACGGGAATCAGTTATCAATTAATCGCAGAAGTAAAAAATGTCCAACTTTCTGGAACTACTAGTTGCCATAAAACCATTAGGCCTATACACCAACTCGTTGCCATAAAAAAGAAACTACAGTTGACATCCGCTATCTCGAACTCCCAAAGGAAACTGGAATTTTTTCGAGATAGTGAATGTTCAAAATAACGGGATTCGAGATAGCGGATGATTTTTCTATACAAGCCCTTATACCAAAACGAGGGGAAATGGAAAATCGTTCGAGATAGCGAATGTTCGAGATAGCGGGCAGTCGAGATAGCGGATGTCAACTGTAGTTGCGAAGTAGTTGTCAGAGCGCTTATGGCGACGATCAGCTTAGTACTCTGAGAAGTGTCAGAGGAAAAAAGCTTTTAAGTATGTCAAACAATTTTTCCACTGTTTCTTGCAATTTAGATGTTTCTCTTTTTAGAATTTCCTACTGGCGCATGATCGTGTGGCAATGCGAGACTCTCTGAATTCGTTTAACGATGATAGCTCAGACGATGAAGATGATCGGGACAGCTTAGGCAGCGGTCTTGAGGAAGAAGAAACTGTCAATATTGTAAGAATCGACAAAACAAACGATCCTTTGGGTGCCACTGTGAAAAATGATGGTGATGCTGTTATCATCAGCAGAATTGTTAAAGGAGGAGCGGCAGAGAAGAGTGGTGAGTGTTCAAAGAAACTACCTTTTATTTAGGTATATACATACACATATGAGCCTCCAAAATTGTATTACATTAGCTTTTGCCTTGTAGTTTTGTAGTTGTTTTAACATTATTAACTTTTCTTTTTTTATCTTCTTTAAGTTAATGGCCCCGGCTAGATAAGCTCTGCTTTTCTTGGGTTGTGTAGGATACAACTTTTTTTTGGTAGTTTAATAAATTGATTTACTTAAGGTTTTTGTATTCTACAAAAAGTAATTGAATTGAATTATGATATACCTGTACATATGTGTATATATTTTTCTTGAATGGCAAACACTAGGATAGATTTTCCACAAGTGGCATAAGGCAATATGGGATTCGAACCTGGACTGCATGATCAGAGAGCCAACGAGGTTTCTCAAAGTCATACGGCCCAAGGCTCTTCTACGTTTGACTTGTTGTGTTTCGGCTATGTTCGGTGATTTCATTGAGCTCTAAATCTCAGTGGAAAAGTGGCTCTCTGAAGCAAGGCTTGAATTACGTTCCTCAAATTATTCGCTAAGAAATCCAAACAATTTGGCCCATGTTAGGCCAAACCAAACAACTATCGGGTCGAAGAGTCTAAAGAAAACCTGGTTGAGCCAAAACATGCATTCATTGAAACATTGATAAGTAGCTGAAGTTTAGCAATGAAAATAGATTTTTTACGTTAAAGAAAATTTTAGGAAAAGCTTTTTCGCCTGACTCTTGCGTTATGAAATTTCCCATGTAAATCATTGTTGCTCCAATATAAGATTCTATAAACAATATTGATAAATTTCCATACCAATTTGCAGGTTTATTACACGAAGGAGATGAAATCCTTGAAATCAATGGCAACCCAGTGAAAGGCAAAACTGTCAATGAAGTTGTTGAGTTACTCAGAGAGCTAGAAGGAACTTTGACTTTTCTGCTGGTTCCAGCTGATACAAACCGAAGATCACCGACACGGGAGAAGAGGATTTATTTCAGAGCGCAATTTGATTATGAACCTCAAGATGATAATTATTTGCCTTGTCGAGAACTTGGGCTTCCATTTAGAAAAGGAGATATACTCGAGATATTAAACCAAGAAGATCCTAATTGGTGGCAGGTTAGTAGGACAAGGGCCTGTATTTCCTGTGCACACAGCTTTTTTGGACCTTGTCAAACGATCAAACATTGTTGGTCAAACATTTGAGATTTGTTTAACAAGCAATTTGTGAGCACTAGACCCCGTTTACACGATATCGTTACCACACCGGTACGATTTGACACCGGCATGAAACCATACCGGTGTGGATTTTTTATTATCCAGTTTACACGATACTGGTATGATTTCATGTCGCTTTGGTTGAACAATGGCTGTGATATTAGAGCTTAATTTTTGTGATTTTGGGCTATGGCCTAAGCTCTAACAAAGAACAAAACCAAAAAATAAACCAAGAGAAAAAATTGCAAACAGTCCCTGCTGCTGCTGCTGCTGGATTTTAGCAACCAGCCATTATATCATCGTTGTTAACAAAATATGTACGAAAATGCTGTCTCAAAAGTCGAATAAAGCCAAGCGTAAGACAATAAAACGCTGCTAAATTTACTTCAAGTTTCACGATTTTACATCAGAAGAACAATTAATAAAGGTAATATTCCAGTATAGCTTCTATCCTAAAAGCAATCGAAGTGAAACCGACATGAAATCGTATTGGTACCATGCTGATATGGGTGCCTACACGATGTCGCTATCACACCGGCATGAAATCGTACCGGTGTGGCTATCGACATGTGTTTTATGCCGGTATGGTACCGATATCGTGTAAACGGCTCGTTTAAAAACAAAAGATTCCACACCGGAGTCATATCGTACCGCTGTGGTACCGACATCGTGTAAACACGGTCGTAGAGACGATTAGTACTGAACAGCGAACAGCTGGACTTTCCCAACTCTTCTTTTACAAAATGAAGAAGACGACTTGTCCCACAGGATCCAACTTCAAGTGCTCGAAAACATTGTCAGTATCTTGTCTGCTAGTACTAAAAAATTTTGATTAAAGGTGCCGGCTGCCGGACCAAAAATGTCCGCCTATCAAGCTGGAAGCTGTTCAGAACTAGTCGTCTCTTACAAAAGATGACTTTTTCAAGTTCAAGAGTTTTCTGTATAGGTCTCCCTTTCTCTTGCCAAGCGATCAAATATTGTTTGCCAAACACTTCAAATTTGTTTAGCAAGAAATTTGTGATTGTTAGGTCCTGAGCAAACGATCAAACATTTTTGACCAAACATCTGAAATTTGCTTCTCCAACAAAATGTTTGACTGTCTGGCCACATTACAAAACATAATTCATCAAACATTTTTTGTTGCCGCAAGCAGAAAATGTTTTTGAAGTTTTTCAAAACATTGCCAAGCATGTTCTGCTTGTCAAGCAATTTTTCACTGCGTCGCCAAACCGTCAAACATTGTCTGTAAAGGCAAATCTCAAATGTTTGAACAACAATGTTTGATCGTTCAGCAACGGCCTTAGGCCATATTTCAAAACATTGCGTGATAAGCGGATTTCGCTTAATGTTTTTGAAAAACTTAAAAATCGAATAGTCTTTGCTGGGTTGCCCGGCAATGTGATGTTCGGGAAGAACTTGTGCAGCAAATTTGAGTAGGAAATACTTGTCTGGTTTCCATTCTTAACTTTTCTAATTCTTCGCGTTTTTCTTTTAGGCCAAAATAGTTGACGAAGAGTCTGCAAGTTTGGCGAAGCTGATCCCAAGTAAAACATTCCAACAACAGTAAGTTTAAGGCCCTAGTTACACTATGCCCGCATGATATCGTTGCTTTTTTATTTTCGTTCCGTCTTAAGATTTTTCCAAGCAGTTACACGAGTGCAGCGCCATGATTTCTGTGGCGGCCATGCAGTTACACCGAGACGCCATGGCAGCTCCTTTGCAGATTTTCTTCGCATTTCTTTTGTGAAACAATAGGAAAACAAGGTTTCGGAGCGTCATGTATCGGATTGGTCTGATTACACTGTGCCGCCGCGTCGCATCTTGATTTTCATATCACCTCCAGAGCGCCATGATTTTCAACACGATTCGCGGAGCGGTTACCGTGTTGGGTCGTTATAGTGTAACTTAAAGCCCAGTCCGATACGAAATTTTAAGGCGCGACTAGGCATGCCAGCATAGTGTAACTGAGGCCTAACATTACAGATTTATTCTACTCATTATTTTGAATAATCTAATCCATTTCGTTCCTTTGGAATTGGAAAATTTAATAGGAGTAATGCCCACCCCTATACCTTTGGGTAGCCGCAATGAGAGAGGAGCCTTTGGATCGCCACAAGTTCAGTCGACCTACTCACTAACGTAATTATTTACCATGCTGGATATAATATAAGGCCCTGCTAAGCTATCAAACATTGTTTTTTCAAACATTTGAAATTTGCTTTACAAGCAATGTTTTACCGTTTGGCCATTTCAAAAACATTGTGCAACACATTTAGCTTATTCTTGTTTTGTTTCCTGACATGGCCAAACGGTCAAACATTGTAAACAAATCTCAAATGTTTGACAAGTAGTGTTTGATGGTTTGCCAAGGGTCTTAGAGCTCATTAACTTAGAAAGCTCTTTTTAAACTCTGAAGCTCTTAAAACGTTGTTTTGTGTCGTTTTTGTTGTTGTTTTGTTTTCGTTTTTGTTTTGGCTCATTTCCTTTTTTGCTTTTACACCTCACTTAGATCATTTTACTTGAAAGGCAAATACTTATCAAAATATATATTTCTGTGCAGGCGGGAAGCCACCAAAGTAACGTTAAGAGAAGAAAAAGAGCCAGAAACAACGAAACAGAGTAAGTGAATTCCAGCTTTGCATTATTCTGCAAGCTTCTTTGGACTCCGTTTACACAACAAATTAATTGGATCGGCTTTGTTCCAATTCAGGACCAGTTTTGGCTCCAAAATACCTTCCGTTTACACCGGATATCTTGGATCTGCACCTGGAATTAGGTTTTGATCTAAGTTCTTATGAAAATTTAGCCTGTTACCCAAAGAAAGAGTCATTGATTGTTAGAAAACTTTTCGTTTCTTTCAGAGAAAAGATGCTTTTGTATACGGCGAAAGAAAAAGAGCCCAAAAAAGACAATTGACGGATCAAAAACGACAGGTATGTACATAAAATAATTTCAAGAATTCGCCTACATTTTTATCACTTTATTCATGTTACTATTTATATATTGTATATATATTTTCTTGTTACACCATTCGCAACCCGCAAACACTACAGTATCAACACTTAAGCCGCGATTACACGTGCGACTTTTCGCCTGTTCTGGCAACGAGACACACCTGAAGATGGCTGAAAATGTCCTGTTCTAAGAAACCCTGAGGTGGCTACACGCTGCGACGAAAATGCTGCGACAGAAGTGTAGTATTGTAGTATTTACATTATGTAATCATTAGAGCCCAGGACTCTGGCTATGCGAAGAGCATGTGCTTGGATTGTCGATTGGTTATGTTATGTTGACTTACAAAATGGCCTACTCTCTTGCGTTCATCGTATTATAACAATATTATATTGGCGACGAGAATAAAACAAAAATAAATAAAATGGCGCAAGCTATTTCTTTGAAACCTATGCAGGAATTTGATCCTGATGCTGAAATAGGTGCAAGCTTGGCTACACGTTGGAATACGTGGGTAGAAGATTTTGAAATGTTTATCACAGCCAGTGGAATCACAAGCAATGCTCGAAAACGTGCTATGCTACTGTATCAAGCAGGCCAACGCGTCCGAGAGATTTTTAAACAGTTATCAGATACAGGAGAATCTGATGATTTCGACACAGCCAAGGAAAAACTAAAAGCATACTTCGAACCACAAAAAAATCGGAGATATGAGGTATATCGATTCCGTCAAGCAATTCAGGAGCCAACAGAAACACTTGATCAATTCCACACAAGACTTCGAACGCTCGCAGAGACTTGTGAATATCAAGACATTGAATTTGAAATAGAGGAACAAATCATTATTGGAGGTTCATCGTCAAAACTGCGTAAACGAGCTTTGAGAGACCCAGAGTTCAAATTGAAAGACATGCTGATTGAAGGCCGAAGAGATGAACAGAGTAAATTCCAAGCAAGAGATATAGAGTCAAAAGATGCTCATCCAACGACAGCAACGATGAATAAGATATCAAACAGAAATAATCGTACTTGCAAAGCATGTGGTGGTGACTTTCCACATAAAGGAGACTGTTACGCAAAAGGTAAAACATGCCGATCCTGTGGTAAGCAAAATCACTTTGCAAAATTTTGTTTTGATGCACAAAAATCTAAGGCTAATAGAAATAGAAATGCTAATCAACAAAGGCCAAATAGATCAAATTATCATCAAAAAAAGAAAGCCATTCAACCAGTAAAAGTTGATAACATTACTTCAGACTCTGAATCTGAAGAAGAATATCTGTATTCAGTAAAAAATCATACAGCTAAAATTAACCGTGTCTCAAGTCCGACAGTAAACATAACCGTTCACGGAAAACAGTTACAGTTCACAGTAGACACTGGAGCTAGCATAAACGTGATTGATCAGGACACTTTTTCAGATCTTAAAGGTATTAAGCTAAACACAACAAATGTAAAAGCTTATCCTTATGACTCAGACAAGCCTATGAAATTTGTTGGGAAATTTGTGTCGGAGGCAGAGTCAAAGCGAAGAATTTCTGTTGCAACTTTTTACGTGACAAAATCAACCGGAAGTGGTAATCTCTTGTCATACCAGACAGCCAAAGATCTTGATCTTATCAAATTGCAACTTAACACTGTCACTCGCAACAATTCTGTCTCAGATCCAAAGCTTCAAGAAATTCTTGATAAAAATGCTATCGTGTTTCAAGGACTCGGTAAACTGAAAGGTCACAAGGTTAAATTAAATATCAACAAAGAGGTAACCCCAAAAGCCCAGCCACCAAGGCGTATACCTTATCACATAAGAGAAAAGTGAAAGATGCTCTGTTAGAATTAGAAAAAGATGACGTCATAGAGCGAGTTCCAGAGAGCGAGGGAACGCCATGGGTTTCACCCTTAATTGCAGTACCTAAGAAAGATGGAGGCGTGAGGATTTGCGTTGATATGAGGCAAGCAAATGAGGCCATCACAAGAATTCGACACCCAATCCCCACAGTGGATGATATCAGTTTTAAACTGAATGGAGCTACGCATTTCTCAAAATTAGACCTATCGCAAGCTTATCATCAGCTTGAGCTAGAGCAGGAAAGTAGACACATAACAACATTTTCCTCGCACATCGGACTATTTCGTTATAAACGCCTTAATTATGGTACAAACGCAAGCGCTGAAATATTTCAATATACATTAGCAACACAACTACAAGGTCTCAATGGAGTAGAAAACATAGCAGACGATATTGTCGTGTTTGGTAAATCACGTGAGGATCATGACAAAATCTAGAAAACTGTTTGAAAAGATTATCAGAACGAGGACTGAAACTGAATCGCAAGAAATGCAAATTCTTGGAAGAAAAATTACATTTTTCGGACAAGTTTTCTAAAGAAGGGACACGCCCTGACCCCCAAAGAATTGAAGATTTGCTTCATGCTTCAAAACCAGCGAATGTGCAAGAAGTCAGAAGTTTGCTTGGAATGGCAAACTATAGCTGCAAATATATTGAAAATTTCGCAACAATAACGGCTCCACTACGAGAACTGACAAAGAAAGATGTGAAATTTGTATGGAATAATGAACAGGAAGAAGCATTTCAGAAGATAAAGAATGCATTGATATCTTCACCTTGTATGTCATATTTTGATAAAACTAAAGACACTTACGTAGTCGTCGATGCAAGTCCAGTTGGAATATCCGGAATATTATATCAGGCAATGGACCATACAAACGATGCTAG
Organism: Chrysaora quinquecirrha; assembly: GCA_014526335.1. NCBI lineage: Eukaryota > Metazoa > Cnidaria > Scyphozoa > Semaeostomeae > Pelagiidae > Chrysaora > Chrysaora quinquecirrha. Next base: position 528,559 of record JACTAT010000160.1, on the reverse strand, counting down.
AAAAGTTATAGCATATGCAAGCCGTGCGCTTACAGAAGTCGAACAACGGTATTCACAAACAGAGAAAGAAGCCCTTGCCATCGTATATGCAGTTGAACACTTTCATTTGTTCTTATACGGAAAATCATTCACTTTGGTAACCGACCATAAGCCATTGGAAATCATATATGGCAAAAGAAATTCAAAAACATCTGCAAGAATAGAACGTTGGGTGCTAAGATTGCAACCGTACGCTTTCAACGTTATCTACAAATCTGGAGCAGAAAATCCTGCGGATTACTTATCCAGACACCCGTCAACAAAAGAGATGCCGATGCATGAACACATTGCAGAACAGTATATTAACTTTTTAGCGTATCACAGTGTTCCAAAAGCACTCACAGTAGAAGAAATCGAAAAATCTACAAATGAAGATAGAGTTTTAAAATGTTTACGTGCATCAATTAAGTTGAATAAATGGGACAATGAAACTGTAAAACCATTTAAAACAATCAAAGATGAACTTGCAGTAACTTCAAAAGGAATTATTCTTCGAGGATCTAGAATAGTTATACCAGAAACACTGCAACAAAGAGCTATTGACTTAGCACACGAATCACATCAAGGCTTGACAAAGACCAAATCATTGATTCGAGAAAAAATCTGGTTCCCAGATATTGATAACTTGGTAAAGACAACAATCGATCGTTGTATTCCATGTCAGGCAACTAGTAAACCAAACCCACCAGAACCACTTTCGATGACAGAAATGCCAAATGGTCCATGGGAATTGCTACATGTTGATTTTAAAGGACCTTTGCCTTCTGGTGAGTACCTTTTAGTCGTCACAGATAGATATTCGAGATTTCCAGAAGTGGAAATTGTCAATTCTACAAGAGCTTCGACCGTCATTCCGAAGTTAGATAAAATATTTGCTGTTCATGGCATACCATTACAAGTCAAATCGGACAATGGTCCACCGTTTAATAGTGAAGAATATGATCGCTATTTCAAGATACTTGGCATAAAGAAAGTTCTATCAACACCAGTCTGGCCCCAGGCCAATGCTGAAGTAGAACGATTTATGCAACCTTTAACAAAATCGCTGCAAACAGCGCGCATTGAAAATCGACCTTGGAAACAAGAGTTACAAAGATTTCTACTTCAATATCGCACAACACCTCACTGTTCCACAGGTGTACCACCAGTTGAACTTCTATACAATCGATCAGTGAGAGGAAAGCTACCTTTACTTGACAAGAAGAAGATATTAAATCGTCATGCCGAAGCTAAGCATAACGAAATTGCTAAGCAAACCTACAACAAGAACTATGCTGACAAAAGGAGGAATACAAAAGAAAGTAATATTGCTGTTGGTGATTGCGTATTGGTTCGTCAACCAGGTACGAACAAATTAACACCAAACTTTTCTGAAACACCTTACACCGTAATCAAGAGAGAAAGATCAAGAATCACTGCAGAGAATAAAGAAGGTCATCGTATAACACGCAATATATCTCACTTTAAAAGGTTACCGAAAGAACATTGTCAGTTGAATAATGATGATGATGATGATGATTATAATGATCGCAATGAA
>JACTAT010000160.1:463435-526483 GCA_014526335.1 Chrysaora quinquecirrha | reverse complement strand
ATCCCCATAACTTCTTGCATGAATCTTCCACACTGCAGGGTTGAATTGACAAAAATATATTAAGTACTAGAATACTTAGGGAATCTCCATTGAAAATAGCTAACCAATCATCAAGCTTGTAACCAACAGTTCTAGATACCTGAAATTTTTTGTGCATTTAAGTTTCTTTGTTTGCAGTATCTATGATGCAGCAAAGGGGTGCATGGGAAAGGCCAAGGGGTGCGTGGGAAAGTCACCCCTCAAATCATTGCAAATATTATGTTTTTCGTATAGCGTGAGTGTGAAGCAAGAATGTTGTAGGGTACAACTTTGTTATTTTCCTTCAAACCACACCTCCAACATTGGGTGTCTGGCTACCCCACTGTTTGCCTTAAAGCCCCCAACACTACTCTTCTGGGTTGCCCGATTAATTAATTAATTTACTAATTTTCTTGTTTTCATCAGCAAAAAGTTTAGGATCACAGCTTGATAGATGGCTTTCACAGGTGCAACATCAAAATTCATCGGCTAAAGCAATAATATCTCCGTAAGTATTGTTTTCTGAAGGATATTTCTGATTGATTTCGCAATGCAAAGGAGAATTAGTGCTGGTCCCTATTCAGGCATGGAGAGTAATTGCAAAGAAAAAAGTGTGGCTTACACAGGTTTTCATAGTATCCCCACATATATAGTTTGATTTAAATTATCTAAAGAGGTCACTTAAAACGTAAATATATTATTAAGTAAGTAGGTCAGCCCACGGGGGGGGGAGGGGTTGTGGGGGCTGGGATGCTGGTGTTTTTGGCTGCCAGCATATTCAAAATGATACTGTTGGCTTGACTAATTGTTACTAGAACAACATGGTGCCCTTGGCTAGACAAATACATTCAAAATTGTTGGTCTTAAGTCATAAAATTTAAATTAAAATTCATACCATTGTATTTTTAAAATGTTTACGCTGAAATTTTTACTTTCAAAGGCTAGTAAGGACCAAAGCATGGCTGCTCCATTGCCAAATATGATACCCTTTGCTAGACCCAAATCACCAAAAACTATACCCTTGGCTTGACTAGAAGCCCGAAAAAGTATACCCTCTAGTGTGGCATATTCCCATTTAACCTTTACTATGGAAGAATGTGATGATGTAAGCCACCCTTGTTTATAAGCTGCCCTTGATTAAAAGCTGCAAGAAAACGTGCCAAAAAATAAATGTAAGCCACAACTTGTAATAAAACAAATTAGGTCTATCTATAAAATGGTGGGTTGGTAGATTGGGTTTAATTCAGTCTTTTACTTTTCAGACATGCTGGTTATGCGTACTGTGGTTCATGTGCTGCACATTGCTACAAACAGATAAACCCAAGCCAAGTGTATGCTTTATGTTATTTTCATTTCTTGTTGTTTCTTATTATAGCTAAACTAAATATCATAGTTTTGCTGTTATTGTTGGACTCATAGTTGTTTCACTCATAGTTTCACAATCATGTGAAAAGTTTTTGGTGGTACAAAACTTCGAAATTGCAAAAAAACATCTTTGGACAGACTTAAAACTTTTTTGGTCTGACATTCCTCAGAGTATAAACGTCCCGGGTGGGTACATGACTTATGAATGGATGGGGATGTGCCACCCAGATTTCGGAAACCCACCCACTTATAATGTAGACCTTTGCAGAAACAGACCCTATTTAATGAGTAAAAATAATCGGAATACAAAAATAATAAGACTTTCTAGGCCTTATTATTGCGTGATATTGTACTACGACCATCTTTGACGTGATTTTTCCACTTTTCTGACCGAATTAAAGTAAAACTTTCGACTTTTCTTCAATTTGCCACCCACTTTTATGGGGTTTTGGTTAAAATCATACCAACGTTTAGAGAATTTCAGTGCCCAAAACCCACCCATATGGGCGGCACATACCCTTACCCAAATTATACTAAGTACCCCCCCCCGGGATAAACGTCAGAAACAGGCCGAAACAATTGACTAAGGCGGAATTCATACCAAGGTGTGGGTCGAAATGCACCAAACAGAACGTGAAGCCGAATTGGCATTGTCTAGAAAGAAAGTGTTCGTTTTCTCACTTGGACTTTTCAGTTAATTCTATTGATCTTCCCTCTGTTTCCCGCAAAGCTGATTGATGTTTGAAACGCATTGCCAATTGCGCTTCACTTTCTGATTGGCTCCGCATCACTCTCTTCATCTGGTATAAATTCCGCCTTATTCAATTGTTTTGTTCTGTTTCTGCCGTTTATACTCTTAAGGCCCATTACAACTTCGTTCGCATTCGCTGTTCGCTAGCGAATTTGCAGTTCGCCGCTCGCTTGCAAACAGAATACAGCCTTCGTGATCAATTTAGGCGATAAACAAGGTATAATTTTTTCTAAAGCTTGAGCTTGACTTGCAGCGGAAATTGAAATCGCTTCGCGTTCGCCTTTTTTTGGTGGCTAGCGAACAGCGAATGGAAATGGGATTTTAGGAGTGTCAATCGAAAAAAGCTGTTAAATATGACCAAGGATGTTTCTGCTGTTTCTCGCAATTTTGAAGTTTCACAATCATAGTTAAACATATTTTCATTATTATTAATCTTGCTCTTTTCTTCAAATATCATCGTAAACAAAACAGATTCAGTGATATTTATCGACCTTTTTCTCTTCTAGGAAACGGGTTTTCATCCTTGGCCCATCTCATCACTATGGGCTGCCAGGCTGTGCATTGACAAAAGCTTCTGTTTATGAAACACCATTTTATGGACTGGAAATTGATAAACAAGGTTTGTGAAATCTCTTAATTATTCTGAACAATTTCTTCCAAGGATCGTGTACGCAAAGTCAACTTTCTATAGGCCTATCTCAACTACCCTCTACGTATTTCTCTTTATAAGAAACCCAGACTCTCGAATGGCCAAAAATAAAAGAAACTCCAGTACTGGAAATTTTTTACGTAGGAAACTTTTCATCTCAGACAGCGAAAAATTTTCTTTTACTCCCCGTGTTTCGTCTGCAGTATAGCATTTATGTGACAAGCAGATAAACAGGAAGCCTATAGTATGCATTAAAATACGATCGATAATGGGTTTGGAACATCATTCAGATAGAATAACAATGTTGCCAATATGGATATTCAAGAAACTCGTCAGAAACTTTCAGTACTAAAAATCTGAAAATTTTAAGAAACTTTCAGTACAGGGTCAATCTTTTAGTTTCTTATAAAAAAATACGTGTATTGTGTTTGAAACGCCAATGAGCTTGCGGGATACAGCCGGAAGACCAATAGGATGAATTGAAGAATCCTATTGGTCTTCCCGCTGTATCCCGCAAGCTGATTAGTGTTTTTTAAAACGTAATACAAACTCAGCACTACTCTGTGATTGGCGCTTTTCAATTCGCATCTACGTACAGATTCGTAATTGTTTCGGTCTGTTTCTGACGTTTATACTCCAAGGAATGTCAGACGAAAAAAGCTTTCAACTATTTCCAAAACTGGTTTTGCAGTTTCTTGCAAATTTTTACTGCTCAAAGACTATTTGTAAATTGTTATACTATATATTTGCTAGAATTATATTTTCATTTCATTTCTTGCAGTAAACAGAGAATTATTGGAAACCGGTGAATTTGAATTAATGGACAGAAAAACTGATGAAGATGAACATAGTATTGAAATGCAATTGCCTTTACTTGCTAAGATGATGGAAAGGTTGATTATCCTTAAAACCATTATTTACTTTGCTTTCTTAGGCTCTTACGAGTTATTTTTGCCTTACTTATCTTAGGCCCGTTTACCGAATAGCTTTCGGAGCGTCGTATCGGATAAGGTCTGTGTTTACACTATGCCAGAGCTATCCGATACGAAAAGCTCGAAAAAAATAGTGATTTTCGGTGATTTTCACTCCGTTTTGTAGGTGATATGATAATTACTCCGCTTCGGATGTATAATTGACTTTCTTTTGTGAGTGGGGACTAACTATTGAAATGTTCTATTCTATTGTCTCGGCTATCTGCTATATTGTAAATGGGTCTATCCGATAGGAAAACCAAGACGCAACGATAGCTATCCGGTATAGTGTAAACGGGGTCTTAATGCCATTCCCTGGATGAGACAATTAGCTAATTCTGCCTTGTCTGCCTTCAATATCTTCTCACACAATGATTTCCAGTTGTCACGAGTAGGCATAATATCTGTTGGCGTTGATTTATAGTCGGTCGAGGTCTCTTGCCGAATGGTGGTTGGGGTATTACGTTCACTTTCTCTAATTTTCCTGTATCAAGGGTCTTTGTGGAAATAGAATTGCATGGATTTTGTAGGGAGAGGTGTTTCTATCACCCAGTAGTATGCGGCCGAATAGTCTCCATCAAGCTCCCAGGATGGTTAGAAAAAGCGGTGTTTCTTTGTAGGTCTCATAGAGCTTGTGCCTTGAAATTTGTGCGGGATATTTGATGTCAAGTATGTTTCTAAGCTGTCTGCGGTGATGAGTGTCCAGCTTTTGCTTCCCGTTTTTTTGTTAATCCCCAAGTTTCACAGTTATCTAGCAGGATAGATTTGATAAGCCTCTTGTATATCTTCAATTTGATGTTTAGTTTGACTTTGTCTTATCTGAGCCACACTGCATTCAGTTTCAGTTTCGATCATAATGCGATGCTAAAGAGGGTCTTGCGTCGCTCCAGGTCTTCCCCATTATTCTTATTATATCATAACCTACTGTCCGCTAAATAGAAGTTTGCAACAGACAAAGACCTATTTTTTCTTGACTGTTGTATTTCACTTGATTCCACCTAACAATTTGTATCTGATTTGAATAAACCCCAGAAGGGGGAATCTTTGATAAAATGACAAACCCTGGTGACAAACAAACCCTATACGCTCTTACGTGTTACTTCATATCACAAATCCCCCCCCCCCTGTTAAGAGAGTAAGGGCCGAGTAAGGCCTCGCAAACATGAATGCATTTACAAAAAGTTGCGAACATTGTGAAAATTTTGAAATTTAGTTCTAAATCAATCTTGAAAAGCACTGTTTTCAATTTTTTGCCTTTTACTCACAGATTACCAATGCCAAGTAGACGGCAGGACCATAGACACTGGGGAGAGGGGGGAGGGCAGGTTGGCCTGGTGTCCCTGTGATGTTTACAAAACCCATGTTTTGATGTATTACGCTCCTTTTATAAGAACAATTTTATAAGAGCACGAGCCTGGATTTTGCCCAGATTTTAAGAACAAAATAAAAACAAGCTGAGGCTGGCCTTTTCATAAGCCCTAAGTATATCAGCTAAATATTAAGTAAAATAGTCAAACTGAGTGAAATTTGTAAAAAGCAAGCGAACAAAGAATTAAACAAGCATGCTGCATTTTTCCACAAACCTAGTACCACTCCAGACATTCACTGAAAAAATATATAACTGTCTAAGAAACCGAGGAATTAAGAACAGTTTAAAAACATTATAGGCTCAAAAAAGACAAAAAATTAACAACAGCTAGCCTTAAATTTACTGGTTCTTATAGAAGAAAGAGTGTAACTGTAACGCTGGATTTTGTTACTATTGTTTCAAGTGCCCCCAAACTTTTTCCGTTCCTACTACAGCACTGATTAACGTGAGGTGAGAACGAAAACTTGTTTTGCGTTTACATTTAAAAACGCTTGTAGGCATGGCCTAATCTGCACATGTTTATGTCTTTATCTTCCTTTGCAGCCAAAAAGGATCATTTACAGTTGTACCAGTTCTTGTTGGAAGTACAAACAAACAAAGAGAAGCACTCTATGGAAATATCTTTAGTAAATATTTATTGCAGCCAGAAAATCTATTTATTATATCATCAGATTTTTGTCATTGGGGTGAGTTTATGATTATCTACTTTAAAGGCCTGGCTAAACTAGGAAACATGTTGCAGGCGACAATGTCAAGCGTGACATGTTCCCTCGATGTCTCCCAGTTTAGCCACCTCAGAAACTGTGCAGTGTGCGACAAAATTAGCGAGAGACGCGCAAATGTTTCTGGGAGACATGTTTGCCACCCTGGGAGACACACCAAATATAATGTCGCGCATGACATGTCTCCTACACGTTTTTTATAAGGAACCTTAACTCTGAGTTGAGGCTGGAGTTTCTTAATTTTTCAGCAAGTTCCTTATGCTGTTCCTTTTCCTGAGATATGTTGGAATACTAATTTTTACAGCGAATTCATATCAACTTGCTTCATTTTCTAACTTTAAATATAAATCAAGCCTTTTTTGGAAGAACGATGGGAAATACATCGTTATTCTGCTGTATTTTTCCTATTCCTTACAGGAAAACGATTTCGATATACACACTATGACCCGTCTCATGGCAAAATTTATCAGTCAATAGAAGCACTTGATAGAATGGTATGTATATATAAATTTATACACTTCTCATCAATGGGGAACACTAGGATAGATTTTTCCACAAGTGGTGTACCACAGTAGATGGGATTCGAACATTGCCTGCATGACCATAGAGCTAAGGACGTTTCTACTAAGCTAAAGAAATCACCGAGTAACTCCCCAAGTCATGCAGCCCAAAGGGCTCTCCATTCATTTTGACTTTTATCGTATTTCGTTTATGTTTAGCCTTCTCCAACACCATATACATTTGTACATATTCGTCAATGGCGAACACTAGTATAGACTTTACGGCAAGTTGAATACCTATCAGATGGTATTCGAACATGAACTGCATGACCAAAAAAGCCAAAGACGTTTTCATTAACACTTTGTAATTTTCCTCACAATTTCTGCTGATTCTGGGCTATAATGTTATGTTGGTTTGCTGGTCCTCCTTCTTAGTCTACGTTTACACGATGCCGGCATAATTAGAAAACGAAACCAAATGTGACGGCAGCAAAATTTTGGTAGCGTTTACACGAAACCGGTGCGATGCCGTTTTCAAATTGTACCGACTTGAGTTTCTTTTTCAAAATTGCCGTTTTCAAATTCTACCGACACGTTTTTATATCGTCTTCGTGTGAACGGAAGGCCAATCCGTAGCATTTTTGGTCCGTTTTCGAATTGTGCCGGCACCGTGTGAACCTATGTAGTCTTATAAAATATCCGGGGGCACCGTTTCCTGTAGTTAGGTGTAGCGTCTGGGGGTTCCCTCGCGCGGCGTCCACGCCATCCCTTTCTGTGTGGTGTGCGTTGCTTCCGACCTCACTGGGAATGTCCGATTGTCATGTTTTGTTTTTATCCTGCAGATAGAGTATAATTGTAAATGTATTCTTTTTAGATTTATTAAAATTTTTTATTAAGGTTGTAGGCCTAAATTAGCTGTAATTTAGCTATATCACTGTAAATAGCCTACGTAAAATAAATTAATGATGATTACGTAAAATAAATTAATGATGATGATGATGATGAGTACATTTACAATCGCAGTACATTTTGTACAAAAATCTATTCCTGGCTCCCTGTGCGACTGTTTAATTTTCCAGGCTCGGTGACAATCTTTTAACATGTACTGTCGTCCTTTCAAACGAAAAATCGCACGTGTAGCCGCGACTTAACATCTGACACATGACCCAGACTCATTAAACAAGTTGTAGTTTTTGCTATTGAGTTGAATTGATTGACGCTCAAACAGCGATTTGTGAGCAAACTCTAACGAAACCTGCCTGAAATATCCATTCGATATCCATTTGACTCTGTGCGGTGATTGGTTCAATGCTTTTAAGGGGATCTCCCCCTGAAAAACGGGATTTCCAATGCGTCAACCGAAATTCCGCTGAGAAACTGCTGCAGTTTGATTATTGCCGGTAGTTTGTCGGCATCGAAGGGCATTTCATTCCTCGAAAAGGCGTGCGAGATTCCCATTGAAACCATTGAAACAAAAGGATTTCCAAAGGATTTTTATGAAAACAATAAAAATCCCAGCAAAGGGTGTGCGATATTCTAAGGTGTGACTTACCCGGAGGTCGGAATGACTTCTCTGAAGTTTTATAAAAACTTATCTTTCCTTTTGTAGGCAATTGATAGTGCAAAAAATATGCAAAGTTCGTGCGATTTCAAGTTCAAATTTCTTGCCTACAGTCAATCTAGTTCATGTCATGATATGAATGATAGTTCTGTTAGCTATGCGGCTGGTGTCTTGACATTGTAGTGGACAAATATTCAGCGGACATGCCGGACAGTAATCAGGTAACGACTAAAAACTTATCTTAGGCCGATCCAATTTTTTCCAGGCTAAAAATCAAAAGTTCAGTTAAAATTGCCGTTGCAAAAGATCCCACGCAGCAGTTTTTGAATGATGTAGCTTAGCAAAGTTTTGTATTAGCTATATGACGCAAATTTTCGTTGTATAGATGTATTGCAAACAACTCACCGCTATAAGCTATGGTTTTGGAATTTTATAAGCAATATTTAACCCAAAATTCAAATTTAGTACTTAAATTAATTGTGTTCCTTTAACCTAGTTGACACATAAATTTTCCTCAGTGTTTGAAAGCCTAAATTGTTTACTATTTTCACCTTCGTAATGATGTTTGTTTCAGAAGACTAGATTTTCTCTTGACGCACGCGATGCTACAGTCCAATCATAGTGCAAGTTTCTCCTGGAAGCAAAGATGGGCTAATTTCCTTGGGCTCTTGCAAAAGTTCAGGTCGCGGGTATTATGTCATGAGTTTCTCAAGGATAATTTGCCGACCGGCACTTTGAATGGAATGGAAAAATGGAGTGGGAAGCCAAACGAACTGAATTCAGTCTTGTCTTCCAAGGCTAATCTGGTCTTATTGCTCGCCCACATCGCGGGTGTCAAGGTGAAAAGCTAGTCTTCAAATATAAGTATACTCCCAAACAGTATGAAACAGCTTATGCCTGTTAAAAAAAAGCATGTAGATAAAAAAAGATCTACCGCTAATAGAAAATAACATAGCAAGTAGATGTAATATGTAATTGATCTTCTGCTAATTGAACATAACATAATCTGCAGATGCAGTAGGTGTTACGGTAATTCAAAAGGTAGATACAATAGAACCTCTGCTATTTAAAATAACTTAACTTATAGATACAATTAATCTTCTGCTAATTGAAAAAGACAAAGCAAGTAGCTAGATACAATAAATTTTATACTAACAGAAAAACCATAACATGTGAATGCAATAGATCTTCCGGTAATTCAAAAGGTAAATTCAATTGATCTTTTGCTAATGGAAAAGGACATAGCAAATAGATGCAATAGATCTTCCGGTAATTGAAATAGCATAACATGTAGATGCAATAGATCTTCCGGTAATTGAAATAGCATAACATGTAGATGCAATAGATCTTCCGGTAATTCAAAGGTAGATTCAATTGATCTTTTGCTAATGGAAAAGGACATAGCAAATAGATGCAATAGATCTTCCGGTAATTGAAATAGCATAACATGTAGATGCAATAGATCTTCCGGTAATTGAAATAGCATAACATGTAGATGCAATAGATCTTCCGGTAATTCAAAAGGTAGATTCAATTGATCTTTTGCTAATGGAAAAGGACATAGCAAATAGATGCAATAGATCTTCCGGTAATTGAAATAGCATAACATGTAGATGCAATAGATCTTCCGGTAATTCAAAAGGTAGATTCAATTGATCTTTTGCTAATGGAAAAGGACATAGCAAATAGATGCAATAGATCTTCCGGTAATTGAAATAGCATAACATGTAGATGCAATAGATCTTCCGGTAATTGAAATAGCATAACATGTAGATGCAATAGATCTTCCGGTAATTCAAAAGGTAGATTCAATTGATCTTTTGCTAATGGAAAAGGACATAGCAAATAGATGCAATAGATCTTCCGGTAATTGAAATAGCATAACATGTAGATTCAATAGATCTTCCGGTAATTCAAAAGGTAGATTCAATTGATCTTTTGCTAATGGAATAGGACATAGCAAATAGATTCAATAGATCTTCCGGTAATTGATATAGCATAACACGTAGATGCAATAGATCTTCTGGTAATTCAAAAGGTAGATTCAATTGATCTTTTGCTAATGGAAAAGGACATAGCAAATAGATGCAATAGATCTTCCGGTAATTGAAATAGCATAACATGTAGATGCAATAGATCTTCCGGTAATTCAAAGGTAGATTCAATTGATCTTTTGCTAATGGAAAAGGACATAGCAAATAGATGCAATAGATCTTCCGGTAATTGAAATAGCATAACATGTAGATGCAATAGATCTTCCGGTAATTCAAAAGGTAGATTCAATTGATCTTTTGCTAATGGAAAAGGACATAGCAAATAGATGCAATAGATCTTCCGGTAATTGAAATAGCATAACATGTAGATGCAATAGATCTTCCGGTAATTCAAAAGGCAGATTCAATTGATCTTTTGCTAGTGGAAAAGGACATAGCAAGTAGATGCAATAGATCTTCTGGTAATTGAAATAGCATAGCATGTAGATGCAATAGATCTTCCGGTTATTGAAATAGCATAGCATGTAGATGCAATAGATCTTCCGGTAATTGAAAATAACGTAACATGTTGATACAATAGATCTTCCGGTAATTTAAAAGTTAGATGCAATAAGCATGAAGATACAATAAATCGTCTGCTAATTCAGACAGCATAACGGTCCAAAAATCAGATTGATTTCCATTCCGTTTTTCATGTCATGTGAAAATCACATGCAATGATTTCAATTTCCTATTGTCCTGGCTTCCTATAATGGATTATCCAATATGAATATCAACACGCAAGGATAGAGTCTGGGCCCAGACATTCCCCTTATTCAAATACAGAAAGCTAATCCAGAGATAGCTACAATAGATCTTCCTCTTATTCAAAAGACATTCAAGATAGATACAATAGATCTTCCTCTAGTTTAAAAAAACATTGACATGGAGGAAGAACTTTGCAAAAAGAGAAAGGGGCTGCCCATCTTCTACAATTCGTTCAGAAGTTTTTTTTGGCATCTCAGTTGGTTTTCGCATTACACAGGTACGTGCCTAACTGCCTAGTGAAAAAAAAACGCTTGATTTTATTTAATGATTTTTTTTAAACTTGAGGTCAGATCAGACCTTTATTTCAATATAACTATCATTATTTTTTTTCTATTTTCAGAGGTTGAATTGAACAAATTTTCGCAATGAAGACCATCTTCTTTTTCATCCTTCTCCTTGGCTTGACTTTGGCCATTTTAGGTAAGATTGATGATCTTACCTAATATGTCCTTTTCCATTAGCAAAAGACCAGTTTTGATGAGCAATTTTTTTATATGTTCAAACATTAAAACATTGTGTTTGACAAGCAAATTTCAAATTTTTTTGACAATGTTTGATGAGGGGGGCTTTGGGATTTCACGGGTTGCGGGTTTGGCCGATTTTGCCCTCCAGTTTTCGGGTTTTTCCAAAATATCGTGCGGGTTTTCGGGTTGAGTATATTTAACAGGCGACGGGTTTTGTTATATTTTAGCTCGGGTTTCGGGTATTGTAGCAAAAATGTGCGGGTTTTCGGATTTTAAACCTTACAAAGGATATGTGTAAAACTCTTTAAAAGTTGGTAAACTAAGGTCATCTGGGTTTTTGGGTTTGTCCCAATTTTCCTCCGGGTTTTCGGGTTTTGATACCCCAATGCCCCCCTCTTTGGTGGTTTGATCAGGGTCTAATAGTAAAACTAATAATGCTGAATTTATGATAAGGTGCGGCTAAAGAGCGAAGAGAGGACGAAAGGGATATGCAAGAGCCTGAAGACGAACTTGATGCCATTGAGGATTATTTCGGTATGGTATTCAAAACAATTTTATTCATCATTTATCTTTACACGCGTTTAATACTCACCAGGAACAAACCCCAGGAAGGAACAATCTGGTTTGAAGCATTAGCCCTTGAACTGGCTGTGATTGATGCAACGGGAAATACAATTTCCGGCCAGTGCACCTGTCGCCTCCCGCGGCCATACAAGCCTCAGTGATAGGTGGAAAAACTATTATCAAAAAACATCCTCCGTAAAACTAGGCTATATGTGATAAGGTTTATGATATGTGATCCGAGGTTAAAACTTTCTTATATTGTTACTTTTTTATGTCTGTAACACTCGTCGTGTCTAATAAAAAGCTGGATATGTTCCAGTAATAATATAAAACCCCTTTTCCGGCAGTTTATTAGACTTTTAAGTTCACAGTTATGCTACAAGTGTCCCTCTTTTATAAGCTCGCATCTCGCATTTTAAATTATCTTTGTTGGGGTGTAAGAAGCTCCTTAAATTCGAGGGTGGCAGCGATAACAGGGGCTTGTCCACTCTTCCTTTGATGATTTAAAATAAAAAATAGACCCTTTTTTATAAAAAATCTTGCTCAAGGCCTAGTTCCTAATGTTTCTTATTTTTGGACCTCTTTTGAATAATTTGTAGTATCAAAAGCCCCAAAAGTTTCTTATAAGTTCCTTAATTTCAACAGCACATTTAGTGTCATGAATATTATACAGAGACATTTGTATGTGACCAAAGCTGGAAACTATTCAAGGAAACATTTGATACATTTGTAGCATATAGTTTATGGGAGTTTTACTGCAAATGTATGGAATGAGCTTTCCAATTCTTGATTGTTTGCAGTGACAAAAATATTCGAAATTGAAAAGTTCCTTAGCAATTTCGTCTTTGGTAGTATAAAGTCTTTAAATTTTTCGACTTTATACATGGAGCTTCCTTATCAAGTGATTCTTTATAAAAAAGCGTGCATTGCCGCGAAGCAGTGAAAAATGTGATAGAAACACTGAAGGGCCTTTCGGCCCCAAAGAGGACTTTCAATTTGGAAAAAAAGTAACCCTTTAAAGAAGTGAAATTTTGATCTAGAGAATGGGTGCGGGGCACTGCTTGTTGCCTTTATTAAAGGCGCACGACCGTCTCAACCCCACCCCCCCATATTCCTACGCGTGTGGTTCTTTGTTTTATTTCTAAAAGAATGGCGATATTCTTTCTTTTTCCTTAGGAGGAGTGCAGAACGATCCTTTTGCTCCCCCTCCCAAGGTGAGAGACTTAACTCGGCGAAGAGTTGACAGAAGAAGGTCACTTTGGGTAGTGCGTTGGGGTGGAAGAAGACGGCGTTGGTGATTGTAGGAAGATCTCGAAAGATGTGAGAAGCTGACTCTTCTTTTTGCTGATTGCTTGTGTTTCTTAACCAGACAGCTAATTGTTGCATGTTATGCGAAAAAAGTTCAATGCTTAAATAAGCATCAAATTTGTTGATTTTGTTTTAACGTTTTCTTTGATGCACTATAATCATGGATACAAGAAAGGCTATTCGATAGATGTACTGCTGTTTACTGTGGGAGGCTAAACTAGGAAATCTTATGTTCGAAAAATGACGTGTTCTTGTAGGCTTTATTCACTCTGAGTAACTTTTCGGCCAGGTCTATTCCGCGGACCTCGCGGACCTTGTCAATTGGTCCGCGGTTTTCGAAGATCCGCGGTTTAGACTTTTCACCGGGCTCAGGTCGAAAGCGCGGACACTAATATTTCGCGGACTTTTCTTCTTTGGCTCAAAGATTAAAGAAAAAGGTCCGCGAGGTCTGGTGAACAGACTTGGCCGTAACGTTTCGTGTCCAGTCCAAAAAAGGCGCTTGCACGCGATTTAACGGAGTGCAGAATGGGATTAAATGGAGCCATAGCTGAGCTGACTCTACTTCTAAACAGATTCAGAACTGGCTCTGAACAAATGGTACCCATCCAGAAGATCCCATGTAACGAAAAGGGGCAAGAGAGATGGAAGAGTCAAAATGTCCGAAAATCTTTCGCTGATTGAAAAAGACATTCAAGGCAGATGGTGGATAATGAAATAATGGATACTAACTATAGTGGATACTAACTATAGTGCATCAAATGAATACTGCACGTTCTAATCATAAATTTTGCAGCCTTTCAGAAATACAAGACAGAAAAATAGAAATTAGAAGGGATTGGTAATCAGCGGGAACAAAGGCGGATCAAAGTGGGGTGGGAGTTGAGTGAGTGAGAATCAGAAGGAACATTGAAAAAATATGGAGAATCAGTGTAAAATCAGAGACATAAAGAGGAAATAAAGAGAGAATGATGGGGCAAACTGGGGATAATTGGGAATCTAAAGGGACCAAGGGGAATTAAGTGAGAATAAGGGGTAGGGGATGGAGGGATCAGAGGGGACAAGGGAGTAATAGACCTTTCCCATTATTACGTCACACGTGCTAACGCCCGCATTGCATTGTGGTAGTTGTAGTCACCGCACCTCCACGTGTTGCTCTCAGTACTGTACACAGCGTTGTTATTTTGACGTTATTGCTGCAAAATCGGCAACTAATTCTAGTTTAAATGACTAGGAAAGCCTAAGTTTTCTTCAAAATATTGTCTTGAGATATCTATGAAATCTTTTTAAAAAACATTTGTAGCATTACTCAGTTTGCTCTTCATTTTCTGAAAGAGCATGAGAAATCTTATGACGGCCAGAGACACGGGGGTCAGAGGTGTGAGGAAGCACTTGAATTCGCATAAATCAATATAGGCCCATGTCACAACTATGTCTTTCCTAATGTTTAACTTAATGTTTATGAATTATGCGCCCTTTTACGTACAATATATTAATATGATTACTATATATAATTTTGTTTTTAAGAAAGCTCCATTCCCGTTCCCATTCCAGTTCCCGTTCCCGTTCCCTATTTTAGTAACAGCCATAGAAATTCGCCGCAATGTCTCTACCAGCACTCCCTCAAAAGGCATTCCAGGCAAACACAAAAGAAATTCGTCTAATTGAAAAAGAATTCCAGGTAGATACAATAGATCTTCCGCTAATTCAATAAGAGATTGCCGCGGAGGAAGAACTTTCAAAAAAGGAAATAAGTTTTTCTTGGGGTTCGTCTAAAATCAGTTCAGGTGATCTTGTGATCCTGGTGAGCGTTGGTTTTGGCAACACAAGCAAGGTATGTTCGCTACTTCATGCGTGATTTTATTCAAATGATTTTTCAAAATTTGAAGAGTTCAGAGAAAGTCAATGTAACTATTATTTTCTTTGTATTTTTAGAGGTTGAGTTCAAGAAATTGTCGCAATGAAGACAATCTTTTTTATCGTCCTCTTCCTTGGCTTGCCTTTGGTCATTTTAGGTAAGACCTCGACTAACCAGTTTGATGAGTAATTTTTTAAAGTGGGCCAACTGTAAAACATTGTTTGATAAGCACATGTCAAATGTTTTACAAACATTTGACGTTTGGCAAACATTTGAAAGAACCTGAAAATAATCAAATTAGTAGCCTGTTTTGTTAGGAATTCATGTGAAGTCCGCAGTGGCACAAATAATAATGTTAGAATCTGGTTTAGACTCTACCCCGTTAGAATACTAGATATGTTTATGAGCTTATCTATTAATTTACTTATGCTTCATTAATTCTATTGCTCTTGGTTTGGTTTTGTTAGTAAATAATAATAATAATAAATAGCTGTAAAATAAGTAAACGACGCTCCGGATTCAAAAGACAATGACTGGGGGGTGCTAGGCTATATGTGGGTTCTGGGGGCAAAGCCCCCTGAAACATTTTTTGAGGGACACGCCCTTTACTTTGGCGGAAAAGGCGGGCAACGCCCTTTTTATATTTTTACTCGTTAAAAATCAGTTACAAAATCATAGTTTATTGGAAAGAAATGTAGACATTCGCCACCTTCCCCATCAATAAAAATCAATTACACTCAGAAAATGATGGAAACGCCCATTGCCCATTTTTACATTTATTTTTGCAAATATAATGTCGCTAATGTTCGAAATATAATGTCGTGATGACAGAGATGGGAAGGAAATTCAATGCTTTGGGAGTCAACTAACTACAAATGATTCCCAAAAATACTTTTACCAAATAAGACTAAAGTTTATCGAATGACACTAAAACATTTGGGCGGTGTCACATCAAATTCGTATCTCGGCGAAGAGCACACAACCCCGGTAAGTCCGTCCCTGAGTTGTTGTTTAGGAAGATCTCGGAAGATGTGAGAAGATGACTCTTCCTTTTTGCCGATTGCTTGTGTTGCTTAACTGGACAACTAATTGTTGCATGTTATGCTGAAAAACGTTCCATGCTTAAATAATGCGTAAAAAAGTTGTTGTTAGGAAGATCTCAGAAGATGTGAGAAGATGACTCTTCCTTTTTGCCGATTGCTTGTGTTGCTTAACCGGACAACTAATTGTTGCATGTTATGCTGAAAAACGTTCCATGCTTAAATAATGCGTAAAAAAGTTGTTGTTTAGGAAGATCTCAGAAGATGTGAGAAGATGACGCTTCCTTTTTGTTGATTGCTTGTATTGCTCAACCGGACAACTAATTGTTGCATGTTATGCTGAAAAGCGTTCAAGCTTAAATAATGCTTAAAAAAGTTGTTCTTTAAGGAGATTTCAGAGGATGTGAGAAGCTGACTCTTCCTTTTTGCTGATTGCTTGTGTTGCTTAACCGGACAGCTAATTGTTGCATGTTATGCTGAAAAAATGTTAAATGCCTAAATAATGCTTAAAAAAGTTGTTGTTTAGGAAGATCTCGGAAGATGTGAGAAGATGACTCTTCCCTTTTGCCGATTGCTTGTGTTGCTTAACTGGACAACTAATTGTTGCATGTTATGCTGAAAAACGTTCCATGCTTAAATAATGCGTAAAAAAGTTGTTGTTTAGGAAGATCTCAGAAGATGTGAGAAGATGACTCTTCCTTTTTGCCGATTGCTTGTGTTGCTTAACCGGACAACTAATTGTTGCATGTTATGCTGAAAAACGTTCCATGCTTAAATAATGCGTAAAAAAGTTGTTGTTTAGGAAGATCTCAGAAGATGTGAGAAGATGACGCTTCCTTTTTGTTGATTGCTTGTATTGCTCAACCGGACAACTAATTGTTGCATGTTATGCTGAAAAGCGTTCAAGCTTAAATAATGCTTAAAAAAGTTGTTCTTTAAGAAGATTTCAGAGGATGTGAGAAGCTGACTCTTCCTTTTTGCTGATTGCTTGTGTTGCTTAACCGGACAGCTAATTGTTGCATGTTATGCTGAAAAACGTTCCATGCTTAAATAATGCTTAAAAAAGTTGTTGTTTAGGAAGATCTCAGAAGATGTGAGAAGATGACTCTTCCTTTTTGCTGATTGCTTGTATTGCTCAACCGGACAACTAATTGTTGCATGTTATGCTGAAAAGCGTTCAACCTTAAATAATGCTTAAAAAAGTTGTTCTTTAAGAAGATTTCAGAGGATGTGAGAAGCTGACTCTTCCTTTTTGCTGATTGCTTGTGTTGCTTAACCGGACAACTAATTGTTGCATGTTATGCTGAAAAACGTTCCATGCTTAAATAATGCGTAAAAAAGTTGTTGTTTAGGAAGGTCTCAGAAGATGTGAGAAGATGACTCTTCCTTTTTGCCGATTGCTTGTGTTCCTTAACCGGACAACTAATTGTTGCATGTTATGCTGAAAAAATGTTAAATGCTTAAATAATGCTTAAAAAAGTTGTTGTTAAGGAAGATCTCGGAAGATGTGAGAAGCTGACTCTTCCTTTTTGCTGATTGCTTGTGTTCCTTAACCGGACAACTAATTGTTGCATGTTATGCTGAAAAAATGTTAAATGCCTAAATAATGCTTAAAAAAGTTGTTGTTTAGGAAGATCTCGGAAGATGTGAGAAGATGACTCTTCCTTTTTGCCGATTGCTTGTGTTGCTTAACTGGACAACTAATTGTTGCATGTTATGCCGAAAAACGTTCCATGCTTAAATAATGCGTAAAAAAGTTGTTGTTTAGGAAGATCTCAGAAGATGTGAGAAGATGACTCTTCCTTTTTGCCGATTGCTTGTGTTGCTTAACCGGACAACTAATTGTTGCATGTTATGCTGAAACAATGTTAAATGCCTAAATAATGCTTAAAAAAGTTGTTGTTTAGGAAGATCTCGGAAGATGTGAGAAGATGACTCTTCCTTTTTGCTGATTGCTTGTGTTCCTTAACCGGACAACTAATTGTTGCATGTTATGCTGAAAAAATGTTAAATGCTTAAATAATGCTTAAAAAAGTTGTTGTTTAGGAAGATCTCAGAAGATGTGAGAAGATGACGCTTCCTTTTTGTTGATTGCTTGTATTGCTCAACCGGACAACTAATTGTTGCATGTTATGCTGAAAAGCGTTCAACCTTAAATAATGCTTAAAAAAGTTGTTGTTTAGGAAGATCTCGGAAGATGTGAGAAGATGACTCTTCCTTTTTGCCGATTGCTTGTGTTGCTTAACTGGACAACTAATTGTTGCATGTTATGCCGAAAAACGTTCCATGCTTAAATAATGCGTAAAAAAGTTGTTGTTTAGGAAGATCTCAGAAGATGTGAGAAGATGACTCTTCCTTTTTGCCGATTGCTTGTGTTGCTTAACCGGACAACTAATTGTTGCATATGCCTAAATAATGCTTAAAAAAGTTGTTGTTTAGGAAGATCTCGGAAGATGTGAGAAGATGACTCTTCCTTTTTGCTGATTGCTTGTGTTCCTTAACCGGACAACTAATTGTTGCATGTTATGCTGAAAAAATGTTAAATGCTTAAATAATGCTTAAAAAAGTTGTTGTTAAGGAAGATCTCGGAAGATGTGAGAAGCTGACTCTTCCTTTTTGCTGATTGCTTGTGTTCCTTAACCGGACAACTAATTGTTGCATGTTATGCTGAAAAAATGTTAAATGCCTAAATAATGCTTAAAAAAGTTGTTGTTTAGGAAGATCTCGGAAGATGTGAGAAGATGACTCTTCCTTTTTGCCGATTGCTTGTGTTGCTTAACTGGACAACTAATTGTTGCATGTTATGCTGAAAAAATGTTAAATGCTTAAATAATGCTCAAAAAAGTTGTTGTTAAGGAAGATCTCGGAAGATGTGAGAAGCTGACTCTTCCTTTTTGCTGATTGCTTGTGTTCCTTAACCGGACAACTAATTGTTGCATGTTATGCTGAAAAACGTTCCATGCTTAAATAATGCGTAAAAAAGTTGTTGTTTAGGAAGATCTCAGAAGATGTGAGAAGATGACTCTTCCTTTTTGCCGATTGCTTGTGTTGCTTAACCGGACAACTAATTGTTGCATGTTATGCTGAAAAACGTTCCATGCTTAAATAATGCGTAAAAAAGTTGTTGTTTAGGAAGATCTCAGAAGATGTGAGAAGATGACGCTTCCTTTTTGTTGATTGCTTGTATTGCTCAACCGGACAACTAATTGTTGCATGTTATGCTGAAAAGCGTTCAACCTTAAATAATGCTTAAAAAAGTTGTTCTTTAAGAAGATTTCAGAGGATGTGAGAAGCTGACTCTTCCTTTTTGCTGATTGCTTGTGTTGTAACCGGACAGCTAATTGTTGCATGTTATGCTGAAAAACGTTCCATGCTTAAATAATGCTTAAAAAAGTTGTTGTTTAGGAAGATCTCAGAAGATGTGAGAAGATGACTCTTCCTTTTTGCTGATTGCTTGTGTTCCTTAACCGGACAACTAATTGTTGCATGTTATGCTGAAAAAATGTTAAATGCTTAAATAATGCTTAAAAAAGTTGTTGTTAAGGAAGATCTCGGAAGATGTGAGAAGCGGACTCTTCCTTTTTGCTGATTGCTTGTGTTCCTTAACCGGACAACTAATTGTTGCATGTTATGCTGAAAAAATGTTAAATGCCTAAATAATGCTTAAAAAAAATGTGGTTTAGGAAGATCTCGGAAGATGTGAGAAGATGACTCTTCCTTTTTGCCGATTGCTTGTGTTGCTTAACTGGACAACTAATTGTTGCATGTTATGCTGAAAAACGTTCCATGCTTAAATAATGCGCAAAAAAGTTGTTGTTTAGGAAGATCTCAGAAGATGTGAGAAGATGACTCTTCCTTTTTGCTGATTGCTTGTGTTCCTTAACCGGACAACTAATTGTTGCATGTTATGCTGAAAAAATGTTAAATGCCTAAATAATGCTTAAAAAAGTTGTTGTTTAGGAAGATCTCGGAAGATGTGAGAAGATGACTCTTCCTTTTTGCCGATTGCTTGTGTTGCTTAACTGGACAACTAATTGTTGCATGTTATGCTGAAAAACGTTCCATGCTTAAATAATGCGTAAAAAAGTTGTTGTTTAGGAAGATCTCAGAAGATGTGAGAAGATGACTCTTCCTTTTTGCCGATTGCTTGTGTTGCTTAACCGGACAACTAATTGTTGCATGTTATGCTGAAAAACGTTCAATGCTTAAATAATGCGTAAAAAAGTGGTTGTTTAGGAAGATCTCGAGAGATGTGAGAAGCTGACTCTTCCTTTTTGCTGATTGCTTGTGTTGCTTGATGTGCTGAATAAATTGAAAATGCCTGCTAACTGCAAGTTTGTTGTTTGTTTTTTTAACTGTCTCTTTGATACAAGAGCGGTTCATGGGTGAACAACTAGTTTTCTGTGGGAGGCTCATCATCATCATCATCATCATCATCATCATCATCATCATCATCATTACTATGAATCATCATCATCAATATCATTATCGTCATCATCCTCATTTGCATTGATTTATAATTATTGTCATCCGCATCAATTATCATCATCTCATCATTATGGGACCCTAATCATCATCAGTACAATCATCATCAGAAATCACCATTATGTGAATCATCATCATCAGCATCATCTAGCTGGCCACGCAACTGCTGGCGGGTAGCCTCCATAGCTACCTCCGTGCTTGCCGATCCCGCTGCAAACGCGTCTACGATTTCATCTCTCCACCAACGTCTTGGTCCCCATTTCAATCTGCTCTCGTCTCTCTGCCTCCATTCTGTTGTTTTCTTTGCCCATCATTCACTCTCCATCCCTTGCAATATGTCCCCTGCCCACCGCCCACTTTGCCTTCATGCTCTGCACTCTTTGTTGTTTCCAGTTTTTGTCACGTTTCCTCTCAGAACAACTTTGGATTCAATCCAGGGCTCTAAACAGAGACTTAAGCACATGACGGGACCTTATCAAAGGATCTAACTAAGCTGGCTCTGCTTCTAATAAACAGATACAGAACTCCCTCTGAAATAGTACGGATTCGAGGGGGCTTTGGGGTTTACGGGTTGCGGGTTTGGCCGATTTTGCCCTCGGGTTTTCGGGTTATTCCAAGAAAACGTGCGGGTTTTCGGGTTCAGCATATTTGACGGGCGACGGGTTTTGCCATTTTTTAGCTCGGGTTTTCGGGTATTGTAGTAAAAATGTGCGGGTTTTCGGGTTTTTTCCCGTCATATAGGATATATCAATTTGTGAAATTCATAAACAGTTCTTGAAACTATGATAAACGTCAATACAGTAAAGTTTACTTTTAAGAGCTGGAAAGCCTCGGTTATGTAGCTACAATCTTGGACAAAATATATTGGAACGGCCTAAATAGTTCTGCTATTATCTATTAATTCCCCCATTCCCCCCGTTACAATGCTGTTTCAAACAAAAGTTGTCTTGCTCTACTACCAACATTGTTTTGGGGGTAAGAGGGGGAAGAATTGGAGTTATTGAAGTAGAAAATCAGTGGAATAGGCCATATTCCTTGGAGAAAATGCCTTGTTCCAAATATTTTGTCCAAGATTGTCTGTAGAACATTGTTTTGAGAGGAACTGAAATTTTCAAGAAGATGCTACAAAATATCTGTTTCTTACTAAAATTCCCCCTTCAATGCTCAATGAGTATACAGTATAATGTAAGTCCAGCAAAAGTCGAAAAATTACACGCCCAGAAGCCACACCCTTAATTTATGACGCTGTTATGTTCGACGAACGGTTCTATCCATAAAAACATTGTACAGAGCTGAGAACGTACGGGTAACCATCGGGTAACCATACGGGTAACCATGATTCTATATGCATTTTGTATGGATTTAGCAAGGGTAACCACGGGTAACCACGGGTAACCATAATATATAAAGGGAATAAGATATACACCCTTCTTTCTTTGTCATTGGATCTCTTTACGAGGCATTCTCTCTGCGCACGAAGGGTTCTTCGTGTACAGCTAAGTCATTGACCGAAGCACATGATCTGATTAAATTTTGTAGCGATGTTCTCCACGATAACAAGCAGGAAATCAGGTCTTCGGAAAATATCAATTGGGTTTTAAATGGGCCTCAGGCCATGTCTCTTCCAAAACGATTAGCTTTGGTATGCGTTGATATTTCGATGTTGGAACACGCTTGGTCCTTTGGTGCAAAAAATGAAGGAAAGCACCAAACGTTTGACTTACTGGGCAGCGACATCTAGAGCTATCACCGATGGTTTCCCTGAATTTGAATTTCGAAGGAGATGATAATGACAGTGGATCTAAAAGTGGCACGGAGTGAATGACAGATGAAGGACTAATGAAACGGCAAACGAAATTGATAGTTTGATGCGAACAATGACGAGGATGTTGAAGTCGAATATGAAGGAGAGCGGAGAGATATCGATAGTGAACCAGGATGAAATTGAAAACGCAAATGGCGTTTCCCTTGGTTCAA
Source organism: Chrysaora quinquecirrha (assembly GCA_014526335.1). Taxonomy (NCBI): domain Eukaryota; kingdom Metazoa; phylum Cnidaria; class Scyphozoa; order Semaeostomeae; family Pelagiidae; genus Chrysaora; species Chrysaora quinquecirrha. The sequence goes on along the minus strand of JACTAT010000160.1, from coordinate 504,083 downwards.
GGTACAGATTGTAGTCGTTATTTGTCGCTTTTGTTGCGAGTCTCAAAAATCCTGTACTACGGTTTATATTAGGCATTTGCATTTGTTGTTGGTAAAGAAATGAAGCTAGTGAAGCAAAATAAGTAAAAAACGATGATACCAACCGTTTGGCAATGAATAATTATGGTAACCCAATGCAGTTTTCAGGATTTTGATTTTCTGTCTGCGGGTTTCCGGGTTTTGCCAAAATTTTGTCCGGGTTTTCGGGTTTTTCCGAATTTTCCTCCGGGTTTTCGGGTTTTGATACCCCCCAAAGCCCCCTCATTTGGTTTGAATCATCATCATCATGAATTATCATCAGCGTCGTCGTCATTATCATCATCATCATCATCATCATTATTAATAATCATAATCATTATTCATCATCTTTTTGAGCATTGACTTCTTCATTATCATCATCTTCATCATGAATCATCATCCTAAATCCTCATCATGGTGTTTATCATGCATGAATCATCATCATCATCATCAGTACCATCATCACTATGAATTATCATCATAATTACCATTATCGCATGATCCGCATCGATCATCATCATCTTCAGAATTGTAAACTACCAGACCCCTTTGTGGGTGATGAATAGAATATGAATATAGATATATATGAATGTGTGACCCTAATCATCGTCAGTACAATAATCATAAAAAATCATCATCATCATCATCATGAATCATCGTCATCATCATCATCATCATCATTATCATCATCAGCGGCATCATCATCATAATTATCACCCTGATCATTCATCATCATTGCCATGATTATGATCATGATAATCATCACAATCATCAAACAAGGGGTTTGGCAACTTTGCATACAAATCATCTATAAATTTTTCATCTTGACAAGTATATCCTATTTCAGATCTTGCTTGTCATCAATGGCTTTTGATAATCAGCAGGAAATCCACGAATTCATTCCAACTGGGTGAAGACGTTGCCATTCAATAACAATTTTGTTTATAAAAAACATCACATTTGTATTTATTTTATTTGTTACTTTCAGAAAAAGTAGGAGAAAGAGTTTTGCTTTTGTTTTGGCTTGCTACATCACAAGATTGGCTACTTGACTTTGCGTCGAGGAATGGATGGCTGAAGAAGTTTTGTGTGTTGCTTACTGGAATGACGATGCTTTCATTTCACCAGACAGTAATCATGCATACTGCTAGGCCTTTGCAGCGTAAGAGGTAAGATGTTTGTGTTTTTGAATAGAGATGCCTAAACGCCGTATATGTGAATTCTGTGTCGCTAAACGCTTAAAGATCGAAATGGTATTGAAGTTTTACGGACCACTGTAAATTCAGTTGCTTAAGCAGTTAATTGAGACTGCAATTGTATCTTGAATCATTATGTAACATTGTAACATCAGTACGGTGGAGGGTTTTCAGAACTGACTGTACTGTACCGATGATATTCCTCCACAGTACTGAATATCCTCCACTGTACTGACGATATCCCTCTACTGTACAGAATATCCTCCGCTGTAAATGCACATCCTACACTGAACTGCACATACATTACCCAGGGTGTCTATATGATTCCGATATGTGGCATACCGGAAAAGCGGGACCCGGGACCCTAGGTGGGACCCAGCGGGACCCGGGACCCTAGGTGGGACCCTAGACGTGGGACCCTAGCGGGACCCGGGACCCTAGGTGGGACCCTAGACGTGGGACCCTAGCGGGACCCGGGACCCTAGGTGGGACCCTAGACGTGGGACCCTAGCGGGACCCGGGACCCTAGGTGGGACCCTAGACGTGGGACCCTAGCGGGACCCGGGACCCTAGGTGGGACCCTAGACGTGGGACCCTGGCGGGACCCGGGACCCTAGGTGGGACCCTTGAACAATCGACACAAATCATTGAAAAATCAGCAAAAAAATTGGAGTGATAACCTATTGCGCCAACAGTGTAACCCAAATGGGAGACATAGAGTGAGTTGTTGCACATATGGACGGCCATTAGATTAGGTGCAAATTGTGGGAAAAGCGAGAAAAAATTCCATGATAGAAATGTGTGAAGCCAAAATTGACGATGAATTCAAGATAAATCAAGAAAAATTACATTAAGAAGCTAAACAAGACAAATTTCAAAGTAATTTTAAGTCCATTTAAACTATTTTCAGCCTTCTTCGTGCATATATTGGCAAAGTGCCGCAAAAACAACTCTCAGTAGGCCACCATCAAAATATCAGGTCCAGCCACTAAATCTGAGATGAAAACCTCTATAATATACGAATAATACATATGGATAAATCGTTTATAATGTTTTTCTTTCTGTTTTCCACAAATCTTTAATCGTTTCAAAATAAATCCCATATATTTTCCTAACTCTTCACCTTGTTCGTTGTGGTCATCGATTCATCGGTGGCCTAAGCCTTTGTTTATAACAACTTCATCTGAACAACGCAGCGTTCTTCGTTCTTCAAAAATGAATTTCGAAATTTCAACTCCAATTTCAGTTGCTGCAGTGGTTATTTCTTTTCATTTTCCCACTCCGAAGCCACTTTTTTTAAATAGGTTTAGTGCACAAAATCGAGCAATATGTCGGTGGACTTTACTGCCCCGTCGTTTCCATTTTCCTTAGAATTTCTGTGGTGCAGACACTTCCGTTCGCGTTATACTGTTTACGCATTCCACAGACATTTGAACAATTAAGTTATCCTGCCAGTTGGATGAAATGACAGTGATTTGTATTTTTTGATGGAGGTGGGACCCTGGTGGGACCCGGGACCCTAGGTGGGACCTTAGACGTGGGACCCTGGTGGGACCCGGGACCCTAGGTGGGACCCTAGACGTGGGACCCTAGGTGGGACCCTAGACATAGGCATTGAGCAATCAATAAAATGATTGCAACAATGATCCATTGCGTCAAAAGTGTAACAAAAATGGAAGAGACGGAGCAAGTTGTTCCGCGTATGTGGGAACATCAGTTTCAGAGAACAATTTGAAGACAAACTCGCGAGGATTTCGAGAGAAATCAAGAAAAGTTTTGTTTGGAAGCTAAACAAGATAAATGTGAAAGTAATTTAAGTCCATTTAAACTAGCGTATACATTTGAGCCTGGGTGTATAGTTCCAATGTTTGTAGATTGCGTCACTAATACCGCGCCAAAAGTCCACTGTCTGCAGCATAAAAATATTCAGAAAAAAGACTTGGCACGTAAAAGCACCCTGCACTAAAACAGCTGCTTATTATAAAAACAAGTGCTTTTGGAGAGGAGGCATGAGAGAAATAACTACTGCAACGGAAGTTGGTATTAAAATTGGCCATACATGACCAACGAGTTGAAGAGATACATAAGAGAACGTATCATGGGATTTTTTATAAAATAATTAAAGATTTTTGGAGAAGAGAACGAAAAACATCGTAAGAAATTTATTCACATTGATTCATTAGTATATTTTAGTGGTTTTCATTTTAAATCTAGTGGCTGGACTTAGCTTTTAATGAAATGATGATAGCTTTTAATGAAATGATGATAGCCTACTGAAATGGTCATTCGGCTCAAATGTATACGCTAGTTTAAATGGACTTAAATTACTTTCACATTTATCTTGTTTAGCTTCCAAACAAAACTTTTCTTGATTTCTCTCGAAATCGTCGCGAATTTGTCTTCAAATTGTTCACTGAAAGTGATGTTCCCACATACGCGGAACAACTTGCTCCGTCTCTTCCATTTTTGTTACACTTTTGACGCAATGGATCATTGTTGCAATCATTTTATTGATTGCTCAATGCCTATGTTTAGGGTCCCACCTAGGGTCCCACGTCTAGGGTCCCACCTAGGGTCCCGGGTCCCACCAGGGTCCCACGTCTAAGGTCCCACCTAGGGTCCCGGGTCCCACCAGGGTCCCACCTCCATCAAAAAATACAAATCACTGTCATTTCATCCAACTGGCAGGATAACTTAATTGCTCAAATGTCTGTGGAATGCGTAAACAGTATAACGCGAACGGAAGTGTCTGCACCACAGAAATTCTAAGGAAAATGGAAACGACGGGGCAGTAAAGTCCACCGACATATTGCTCGGTTTTGTGCACTAAACCTATTTAAAAAAAGTGGCTTCGGAGTGGGAAAATGAAAAGAAATAACCACTGCAGCAACTGAAATTGGAGTTGAAATTTCGAAATTCATTTTTGAAGAACGAAGAACGCTGCGTTGTTCAGATGAAGTTGTTATAAACAAAGGCTTAGGCCACCGATGAATCGATGACCACAACGAACGAGGTGAAGAGTTAGGAAAATATATGGGATTTATTTTGAAACGATTAAAGATTTGTGGAAAACAGAAAGAAAAACATTATAAACGATTTATCCATATGTATTATTCGTATATTATAGAGGTTTTCATCTCAGATTTAGTGGCTGGACCTGATATTTTGATGGTGGCCTACTGAGAGTTGTTTTTTGCGGCACTTTGCCAATATATGCACGAAGAAGGCTGAAAATAGTTTAAATGGACTTAAAATTACTTTGAAATTTGTCTTGTTTAGCTTCTTAATGTAATTTTTCTTGATTTATCTTGAATTCATCGTCAATTTTGGCTTCACACATTTCTATCATGGAATTTTTTCTCGCTTTTCCCACAATTTGCACCTAATCTAATGGCCGTCCATATGTGCAACAACTCACTCTATGTCTCCCATTTGGGTTACACTGTTGGCGCAATAGGTTATCACTCCAATTTTTTGCTGATTTTCAATGATTTGTGTCGATTGTTCAAGGGTCCCACCTAGGGTCCCAGGTCCCGCCAGGGTCCCACGTCTAGGGTCCCACCTAGGGTCCCAGGTCCCGCTAGGGTCCCACGTCTAGGGTCCCACCTAGGGTCCCAGGTCCCGCTAGGGTCCCACGTCTAGGGTCCCACCTAGGGTCCCAGGTCCCGCTAGGGTCCCACGTCTAGGGTCCCACCTAGGGTCCCGGGTCCCGCTAGGGTCCCACGTCTAGGGTCCCACCTAGGGTCCCGGGTCCCGCTAGGGTCCCACGTCTAGGGTCCCACCTAGGGTCCCGGGTCCCGCTAGGGTCCCACGTCTAGGGTCCCACCTAGGGTCCCGGGTCCCACCTATGGTCCCGGGTCCCGCTTTTCCGGTATGCCAGGCAAGAGCTGTTTGTCGCCTGTTGTTGAGTGCCAAAATGACACCTAGTGTCGTGTATACACGCTTTTTTTATAAAGAACCACTTTTATAAGGAACCTACAATTAGAAGGCCCGAAAATTTAAAGAACTTGTACTACCAAAGAGAAAATCATTACGGAACTTTTCAATGTTGAATGCTTTTATCACTGCAAATAATCAAGAATTGGAAAGCCGGTTCCATTCGTTTGCACTCGAAAACCACATAAATTGTACGTTAAGCATGTATCAAATTTTTCCTTGAGTAGTCCCGAGCTTTGCTCACATGCAAGTGTCTCTCTATTATTGTTATGACCACTGTATGTGCAGTTGAAATTAAGGAACTTTTAAGGAACTTTTTGAACTACGATTGCCTCACAGAGGTCCAAAAATAAGGAACTTTAAGAACTAGCCCTTGAGGTAGGGTCCTTTAAGAACCCCAAAGGGGTTAGTAGCCTTGCAGGGTTAGGTGCCATGTTTTTGGATAAAAGCCATTTTGGTCCAGAAGGCACATCAAAGTGTTCTACTTTGTGATAAAAATACGACAACTACGGCACCCAATCGCCCATCTTTACATAAAAATTGTCACCCAAATTTTTGGGAGAAGATAACTTGCGACACCAATATATTTGGGCGAAAAAATTGTAACGAATCCTTATTTTTGGAGGCGTAGATCAAAAGGGGTACAATTCGAAAGAAATGAATTCGGAAGTATTTTTAAGTTGAAGCGTTTTTCACACAAACATTTTCGTTGTTGCCCTTCGATGACGATTTTATGAAATATTTTTCGCTTGACTTTGGTTTGGCAACATTCTTATTCTTTGCCACATCTTTCAACATTGGTTTTCACAAATGCTAACCTTGTGACAAAAAATATGGCTTTCGAAATTGGCCCAATATATCAATAAGTATAGTGACTTGATAGAGTCAGGAACCAAGTTTTTAAGTCCCTTTGAATAATTCAACTTATTGATCTGTAGATTTCATATCACCAAACTCTGTATGTCCCTTGCCAAACGATCAAATATTGTTTGTCAAACATTTGAAATTCGCTTTAAGAATAAAATATTTGTCCGTTTGGCCATATCACAAAACATTGCTCCACAAACATCTTTTGCTTGATACGAGTCAAATTTTTTTTAAATTTTCAGAAACATTACACGCAGTTTTTTTATAAGCAACTTCACTCGGGTCTAATTCAAAAATTTGCTTATTTTTTGACCTCTTATGGCCACCTTTTAGTAGCAAAAGCTGCTAAGTAGTTGCTTAACTTTAGGTGTATATTTTGCCCTAAGAATAGTATAGAGGCTAGAAAACAGCAAAATTTGGAGTTATTCTATAGCTTTTTATGCAACATAACGCTAGAACACCTAGTATAAAAGTTACTTAAAGTTTAAGGCATTCTACATCTTGGTTGCTTATAAGCGGTTGCTTACAAAAAAGCTGCGTGTACTAAGGGAATGCTGCTAGTCAGGCAATGTTTTATGACGGCGAAATGATCAAACATCGCTTCTAAGCGAATTTCAAATGTTTGACGAACAATGTTTAATCGTTTGTTCAGGACCTTAGGCGCTGGTTAAACGATCGAAAATAGTTTGTCAATACTTTTTGTTTGCGACTAGCAGAAAGTGTTTTCGGTGTTTTAAAAAACATTTGCTTTACGATCAATGTTTTGCGACGTGGCTAAACATTCAAAGATTACTTGACAAGCAAATTTCATTTTGGGACCAACAACAACATTTGATCGTCTAGCCAAGCCTAAGCAAAGCACCATAGATATTTTTATTCTTGTTTGATTCGTTCGCTAAGGTCCCCGGGGGGGGGGGGGGTACTGCAATATGTAGACATACTGGACGTGCCGCTTATATGGATGGGTTTTTTCGACTGAAATTCTCTACACATGGGTCTGATATTCTGCTCGATTCTGGTTGATGGGTTGGTATTTTAGAATTTTCTTACTAATAGGTCCCATAATGATTTACCGCAAAGTGGCTGACAACCTTTCTACTGTGTTTTTTGCATTCGAAACGATGAATTAGCAGCAACAACAGAGCTCAGGCACATTGATTGCAAAGAATCGCCGTCAGATTCGATTTTCGGAGACTTTTCGTGAATTCTAGCACTGTAAAAGGGTTTTAAAATCAACCGAATTCATACACAAGGGCTTGAAATTTCCCGATTTTCATGCAAATGGGTCAGAAATCCTTGAAAATCTTATCATACAAATGGGTCCTTTTGTCAAAGTCCAGATTCATGTCTAATCATGGACACATTGAAGTACCCCGGGCTAAGGTCATAAAACACCTACCAACAAAACAACGTCTGCAGCAGGATATTATGTTTAATTTACAGTATGTTTGGTTTGGTTGGCCAGTGCGTATAAGGGTATGTATCATGGTGAAAAAATTAACTTTCTAAAAGACTCTTAGGTTGCGCTTACAAAACAACCGCCCTTATTCTTAGCACTTGAAAGACATTGCAAAGAGGCAGGTCAACTTTCTTTTTGTGCTTTGTGATCAAAGCCAGATCAGGAAAAAGAAGCGGTCACGCAGTCATTGACTGGTGGATGGTCAATAAGAGCAAAATAAATTCCTATCCAGCACCCAAGAAACACCAGTTTTGTATTCTTAAGTGAGTGAGGAAGATTCGTGGCCAGGTGTATTCTTGTCTGGAGGAAGGTTGAATAATTTCCTGACTGTGTTAAAAACCTCGATTCCTCGCGTTTTTCGATTTTATTGCGTTTTTTGACGCATTGGACAACCATGGAAAGACTTAACTTTCAAAATGCTTCAGCTCAAAGCGGTTTCCTGTTGGTTAAGTTGCTGAAACACCAACACATCCTATTACGAAGGGTGCAAAGCTGTTGAAAACTCTTTTCAATTATTCGACGTCATAGAAAGCTCAAAGAAAAATGCAAAAAATTACATGCAAACATGAAATTTCGTGACAACGCTTGTCAGATTTCACAGAACAGGCCTAAGTTAAACGTCGCACTTCTCTTGCGCCGAACCTAACCTAATAGCTGTATGTAATACAGGGCATTTTTTAAGGATTGTTTACTAGTGGGGCAAACTTGTGAATAGGGGCCCAAAAATTCTGGTATTCAAAAAATGGTTTAAACAGTGCATAGATTCGGAATGTCAACACAAATAGGTCTGTATGAATGTTGTTATTATAGTATAGGCATCAAGTTTACTTTGAAAATTTTTATAACAGAGTCCTGTTCCTTGTATATAGCTTCAGGGCCATGAACATGTTGAAGGGGGTGGCCATCTCGATTTGCCGACTAAAGTGAAACTAAAAACATCTTTCTGGTTCATCAAATGGGCGTAGGAGGGTACTGAAATTTTGATTTGCACGAGTAAAAAGGGGGCACTTCAGTAGAGTGCACCAAAGGTGCATCCTATTGGGAGGTCCGGGGCTTTCCATGCTCCCCAAAAATGTTGAAGAACACTGAAGCTAGAATCGCTTTAATGGTACTTTCGGAATTCTTAAAATGCTATTTTCCAGGAAATTAATCGTGAAGTTTGTACAGAATTCTTCTGGTCTTTGAGTCGTACAAAACTTTAAAATTGTAATAAAAAGCCAAACATCTGTGAACATCTGAATTCTTTATGAATCCAAACGAGTGACTAATGTTATTGCTTGCTAAAGAGTCTAATTGATACTGCATTACATTCACTGAATAGATTTCATGATTTGTTTCTCTGGGGCATCGCATCGTGGCTGGAGAAACGTCAGACCTTGTCAGAAAATGGATAATATATGGCATACTCCCATATTCCCTAAAATTTTGATTGTATAACTTCGATATGTAGCATGGAGAACAATTGCTGAATACTTTGCATATAGCTATTTCTTATTCTTCGCATATAGATTTATAAGCGACCAAGCATCAAGAAAGCAAAATCGTCAGTACATATTCAACGCCCAGTTAACACATGGTCCACAAAAAATTATTCTTTAGTGTTAAGATCATTTCAGTCCTAAAGGGGGCCCATGTTTTGGGGCAAATAATCTGTTTTTTTGTTCACTACTGGGGCACGAAGAGGGGCCTACTGGGGCAATTGCCCCAAAAAACCCCCTTAAAAATGCCCTGATGTAATAATGAAAAGAGTGACGTTTAACTTGATTAAGATCGGCAGATTGTATTAGGTGCAGCAGCTTGTATTTGGAGCGACTGATCCAATCGCGTAATGCAACGCTGGAGCGACCTTCATGCTGTCCCGTTCATGCGCCGAACCCAATGCATAAGAATGCATGAGAAATTACTTCTAATAAAATTCGTGCGCAAGTTGTTTTTCAGTCAGTTTTGCGTCGGCGCATCCTCGGCGTTGCAGGCAGGCTACGTTGGTATGTTGTATAACAAGTTGTCTCGGTGCTTTCTTGCACTTTTCTATAAGTTTTTCCCCACGTTTTGTCTTGCAACGTTTTTCATCAGAACGGAATTGCTTGTATATAAGCTAAGCTAAGCAATATTTGAGGCCCGCATTGCATCATCAGAATCAACGAACTAGACGACACCAAACACTAGCTACACAAGAAACACTACACTACAAACATGACTATGCTACAAACGAGGCACAAGAATTTTCCGAACTTCACACTCGCTACGGAGAGCAAAGCCCTTCCTTTTTATAGTCACGTCGCTCGACTCTGCAAGGTCAAATTTTGCTGTGATAACGTGCGGGAGGGAGTTTAACTTAAGATTCATATGCACTGTAACAAGACCTGCAATATTTGGAGTGATTTTTAGGATTACATAAAGAACGCCTCTTTTTATGTTGCTAAGCCAGCTTTCACTAAAACTAGCAATGATTTACGGCTTTGATCTAGCTATTTTTACTGAATTCGCGTTTCCCACGATTTCATTAATCCGGTATTAGGCCGTATCGTATCGCCAAGAATAAGTATATCTGCGCGGCCTGGAAAACACTTGCCACAGAACCACAAACCAGAAAAGGGCAGCGAAATTTTACGGGTGAAATTTTAAACTTCCCGTCCTAAGAATTCAATTGACTCGACCCTTTGGCGAGAACAGATTGCAACAGAGCGGAGCGCATATCGGAACAGCCCGCGAATGAATACGAGATGTAGCCCCGCTCCCACTGACGCTACCATCACCGTCACATTGCAGAGCAACACCATCACCAGCACATATTCATTAGCATTTTCATCATTCAGAACTTAATTTTCAGGCTCATTGTTTCTGTACCGGTCCTGCCTGCTTACATCGAAACAGCCATCACCAACATCATCATCATTATCATCATCATCATTGTCATCATTATATTTCTCATTATCGTCATCATCACTATCATCATCACCTTCGTGATCATCGTCATCATCATCATCGTCATCATAATCATTGTTATCGAATCACCAACCTCATAATGATCAACATCATTATCATCATCATCATCATCATCATCATCATCATCATCGTCATCATCACTATCATTATTATTTTTATCAATATCATAATTACCATCATAATCAGTATCATCGAATCATCACGATCTTCGTCAAAATCACCACCTTCATCATCATCATAATCATAATAATCATCATCATTGTGATCATCATCATCTTCGTGATCATCATCATCGACATCATACTCGTTATCATCGAATCAACAACATCATCATCATCAACATCTTCTTCATCATCATCGTCATCATCATCATCATAATCATTATAATCGAATCATCACAATCATCATAATCATCATAATCATCATCATAACCATTATCATGACCATCAATTCATCACCACGACCACCACCATCATCGTCATCATCATCAGTATCATCATCGTCGTCGTCTTCATCAATACCTGTCCAGCAGCATAAATATAATAATGTTTGATTACGATTGTTCGGAGGAAACTAAACTTAGCATATCCTTTCCTAGGTGCAGAGATGGTACACAGAATGAGATATTGCCAATTAGGAGAGTAGAAGGTGATGAACGTAGTCTCCTAAAGCGCTTTATACTAGTTTATCAATCGTTAAATGGCCCAAGAGAATATAATGTAGCAGACTTGTTTGTTTGATGGTTCAAGAATGGAGCATAAAGCAAGGAAATATTGCCATTTGTACAAAACGAAGCCTTCAAGCGCCATAACATGTATGTACAAAGAATTATCTCAAAATATCATAAACGGACTGAGTATATTGTTGATGGACTGGTATTTGTATGCAGCAGAAAACAGTGAAGCGTTTATTGATTTCATGATTCCAATTGATTGGCAACAGCTTAGTGACTTCATTTCAGAGCTACTATCATTCGAATCAAATGATTCTTTGATCGTAGCAAGAGTGGTTCGTGCACTGAAGAATCAAAATGCAACAACTGCAACACTGATGAATCTGATGCAAGCTCTTCGAGGCTGCGCAAAGAGTGTAGATGTCTTAGTACTATTATCTGTGATACATGCACGAATGGGAAAGGACAAGGAGTGTCTTCGATATCTATTTATGATATCAGAGGATAAGCATAGCATTCATCTGTTAAGATCTCGACTGTACTTGCTGTCCGTTGCGGATTTAGAGCTACTAAAACTAACAATTGAGAGCAACCGAAAAACTGTTGATTTTGGAGTGAAAAACAAAGCATATAACAGGGAAGATTCGCTTGAATACGTCGACGATGAAACCAGCAAATCAGCGCGCTTGAATTCGTCAAAATCAGCTACTTTGGACCTGCGGCATTCAAGAAACAAAGCTATCACCAACAAGCGAAATTCTGGCCCTGCACTTGACGAAACTCAAAACGTAGTATTTGACGAAGTCGCTGCAGCGTTGTCACTTTTAATAGAGGTTGATATATTCTTAGATACAATAATTCAGGCACATTTGGATGCTGGTAGGCCTTATATTGCATTGTGGCTACTACTGGAGCATTTCGACAAATACAATCAATTGCCAAAACTAACCAGCGGCACTGCAAAGTCACTGCATGAATTTATTCTTAGAATTATAGAAGATTTTCTTGAAATACTAAAAAGAGAAAACGACAGAGATAGTTTATCAGAACAGTTGGGTATTTTACGCGAAAGAGCTGTAGAATATTGTCAATTAGCGTCGCACCTTGGCAGAACGGATCAGAGGACAAATATATTGCATTTAAAATGCCTTTATCAAAAGAAAGAAATAAACGAAGCCATATTAATAGCAAAGAAACTTTTAAAATCCGACGATAATCACGATGAAATTATTAGAATCATGTCATATTGCAGATTATATCTAGGTGAATACCGCGAGGCCGTTGAACTGATTAACACTATCAGCGACAACGCGAGAGGCTGCGTGGAATCGATATGTGTTCGCGGTTTTGCGTTTTGTCTCGCGGGTGAAGTACCAGAAGGCATAAATGATATCATGAATGCTTGCAATCATGATATTTCAACAACAATGGCTAGTTTTAAGAGCTTAAAACCAAGCGATCAAGATAAGCTAAGAGATCTTGTTACGGAGCATCTCAGAGATATAGTCTCGACTGGGAGAACTGATAGAACTCGATCTTGCCTGAATGAAAATTCAACATTGTCACAAAGTGGGAACCAGGCTTTGTATTGTAATGAGCAGCTCCAGGATTTAATGAAATTATGCGAATTTCTGACCAGCATTTACAAAAAAGATCTCGACGTACACTTAATTTATGTCGAGGTTTTATTGAAGATGAACAAATATGGCGACGCCCAGAAAGTTCTTGTTCTTTTTATTCGTAGAGTCCCGGATGATCCATTACCCATGATTCACTTGGCAAATGTACGCATGAGATTAGGAGCGTATGTTGCTGCTGTGGAAGATTTCAGAGTTATTATTCGAGCGATTGGTTGCGAGAAATTTTCGCAAAATATCGTTCATCTATCTTACGACGACAGAAATGATATTGCGAGAGTACTTCGTAAACATGGCTTTCAGCATTTGCAACATCAATGTTACGCGGATGCGATAGAATGTTTCGACATTGCGATTATCGCACTGGGTGATGTTGCGACGGGGTTGGTACTAGTGCGAGCATTTTCATTCGCGAATCTAGGAGATTACGAGCTTGCGCTTAATGATTTCAAGGCTGTGTTGGAACACGAACAGGAAAACATCGCCGCGCGAACTGGCAGCTCAGTGATATACGCCGTGTTGGGATACGAGGAAGAAAGTCTGGAGAATATATCATTAGTTATGGGCGATAGCAGGGATGCGATGGTTCAAGTATTACAGAAGCTGCCGTTTCGTTGTGTCATGCAGTTTGTGACGACGATAGAAAATTACATACACAACGAATTGGAGAGAATTGCAAAGAATCATAGTGACTCTCTTGACGAATTAGATGAAATTGGCGTCCATATTGAATTTCTAAACGATCTGCATCACAAATCAAGCAATTTTGTTTCTCTGCAAGTGCAGTATTTGATTCTCTCTGGCGATTATGACGAAGCGTTAGAAGCGGTAAACATTGGTTTGAAATCTACGCCTAATGACCCTACGCTGATATCGAAAAAAGGCCTAGTCAAAGTCAAGATGTCGAAAATAAAGGAGGCGCTGGATGTACTGCAATTTACACTATGCCGGTATGAGACGAATACGGTACGCAACTATACCGTTTTGGCCTTGCGTCTACACTATGGTTCTGGCGACGCGACGTCAGAAACAGACACACATGAAAGTGTCCTGTTAGGAGAAACCCTGAGGTGGCTACATGCTGCAACAAAAATGCTTTGACCGAAGTTCTGCAACAATCAACTTTCCTGATAAGAAGAATGAGCCCTAGAAGGTTCCCAGGAAAAGGTGCGAAAACAATGCAACATTTTACATCGCCAATTCAAATAAACCGGCTACACTCTGCGACATTATTATTGACAAGCCAAAACATGTCGCCAAAAGTTCAACTAAATCAATATTCCACGAACGTATTTTCTAAGGTCGCAGAACATTCTGTTCGAAAATATATCCCTGGCTACACGTGCGACTCTTAGTTTTTCCGGTCTCGGTGACAGTTTTTGAACATGTTCTGTTCTTGTCCTTTTCTAAGTATTTTGGTCTTCGGTTTTTCGTTCAGTTCTTTTAGTTCTGATGTCTTAATTCTTCGGTTATGTATCTCTTAGGTCTTAGGTATTGTCTTTTTTTAGTCTTAAGGTCTTTGTTTTGTAGTTCAAAGGTATTTTGTTTGTAGTTCTGTTGTCTCTTTTTGTAGTTCTTAGATCTTCGGTCTTCGTTTTGCAGTTCTTACGTTTTAGGTCTTAAGTTTGTAGTCCTTCGGTCTAAGATCTTCGGTCTGTAGGTCTTAGGTCTTCGGTCTCTATTTCTTAGGTCTTAGGTCTTCGGTTTGTATAGTTCTTAAGTATTAGGTCTTCGGTTTGCAGGTTTTTTAACGTGCAGTTCTACACAAAATGTGCAGTCCTAAAAATTTTTGTGCAGTTCTAAAAGATACATTGTGCAGTGCAGAAATTGGCATAAAACATAATTCACATAATTTTCAAGTACTTGTTGCCCTATACCAATTAATCATCGGTATATGTTTTGCTTTAGTCGGCAAACTGGCCTTGTCTCATAGTTAGATTTATCATATTCTAATCACAAAATGACCACCAAAGCGATTCTAGACAAAAAAATAAAAAATTTTCGTGGAATGAATGCCTCATACCCCCATTTGATTGCATTGAGTTATATTTACGTCAATCTTCGTAAATTCTACTTTTGTCATCTATTGGAGTATGAGGATAGTGTGCAGTTCTCAATTTTTTTAAAAAAAAAAACCCTGTCGGTTTGTAGTTCTTAGGTCTTGTTGGGTCTTCGGTCTGTAGCTCTTAGGGCTTTGGGCTTAGTTCTGCTACAAACAGAAGACCTTAGTTCCTAGGTCTAAGGTCTTCTGTTTGTAGTCCTTCAGATTGAAGTTCTTAGGTCTGACGTCTTCGGTCTCTAGTTTTCAGGTCTTAGGTCTTCCTTCGGTCTTTGGATTGTAGTTCTTAGGTCTTCTGTCTTTGGTCTTAGGCTTTCGGTTTGTAGTCCTTCGGTCTTAGGTTTTCGGTTTGTAGTTCTTAGGTCTTAGGTCTTCGGTTTGTTGCTCTTTGGTCTTAGAGGTCTTCGGTTTGTAGTTCTTTGGTCTTAGAGGTCTTCGGTTTGTAGTTCTTAGGTCTTAGGTTTTCGGTTTGTAGTTCTTAGGTCTTAGGTTTTCGGTTTGTAGTTCTTAGGTCTTAGGTTTTCGGTTTGTAGTTCTTAGGTCTTAGGTCTTCGGTTTGCAATTCTTCGGTCTTAGGTCTTCGGTTTGTTGTTCTTTGGTCTTAGAGGTTTTCAGTTTTTGTTTCTTGGGTCTTAGGTCTTCGGCTTTTAGTTCCAAGGTTCTTAAGCCCTTAAGGCCTTCGGCTTTTATTTCTTAGGTCTTAGGTCTTCGGTTTGTAATTCTTCGGTCTTAGGTTTTCGGTTTGTAGTTCTTAGGTCTTAGAGGTCTTCAGTTTTTGTTTCTTGGGTCTTAGGTCTTCGGCTTTTAGTTCTTGGTTCTTAAGCCCTTAAGGCCTTTGGCTTTTATTTCTTAGGTCTTAGGTCTTCAGTTTGTAATTATTCGGTCTTACGACTTCGGTTTGTGGTCCTTGGGTCTTAGAGGTCTTCCGTTTATGGTTCTTGGGTCTTAGGGGTAGGTGTTATGTCTTTGGTTTTTAGTTCTTCGGTCCATCTATGGTCTTCGGTTTGTAGTAGTTAGGCCTTTGTCTCCGGTTTGTTGGTCTAAGGTCTTCCTTTTGTGAAGGCCTGTGGACAAGACAACCCGTCATGGACCCCCAAAGGGAACTCCCCCAATGGATCGACGTACAGGTAAATTTTTTTTGCCGGCCAGTAAATAAATAGGGGAGTCTGATCCCCACCCGCAAATGAAGGCCCTGTACACGCTTTTTTTTTTATAAGGAACCTACCTTAAGGCCTAGTTCTTAAAGTTCCTTATTTTTTGGCCTCTTTTGAGGCAATTGTAGCTCCAAAAGTTCCTTAATAGTTCCTTAATTTTAACTGCACATACAGTGGTCTAAACAATAAAAGAGAGACATTTGCATGTGAGCAAAGCTCGAGACTACTCGAAGAAACATTTCATACATGCTTAACGTACAACTAATGTGATTTTCGACTGTAAATGAATGGAAACGGCTTTCTAATTCTTGATTATTTACAGTGATAAAAGTATTCAACATTCAAAAGTTCCTTAATGATTTTCTCTTTAGTAGTATAAGTTCTTTAAATTTTCGGGCCTTCTACATGTAGGTTCCTTATAAAGTGGTTCCTTATAAAAAAAAAAGCGTGTAGAGGACTTAACGGATTCTCTGCCCGCAGGAAAATAACTAACCTAAGAGTAATGACCTTGCAGAAACAGAGAAGTATATCCGCCATCTTGATGACGTAGATTTGAATAGGGAGCCTAAGTTGTTTTATGCTGAATGTGATTGAGTCATTTGTAAATTCTCGAAATACCGCAGTGAAGATTCAAAAGCGACTGGCAAATTTGTAAAGAAAAACTCATCAAAAAACCGTTCTTATCAAGCTCTATAAATGATTAAATCCGAATAAGAGAGGAAAGCCAAGTTTAGGTAACTAAAGCTGCGTTATTTTTTACTCATTTTTGTTTGTAAATCCCCGGGAAACCGAAACCATACGACGGGCCTTGGCTTGGCACGGGCACTCTTGATTAAAGACAACAAAAATTATCGACAGATTTTCCGCAAGTTTTGCTGAATTCATAGGTAAGAAATACTTTGTTAACAATCTTAGATATGCATACGTTCTATAAACGATCAAATTCGTTTTGAAAAAGACTGGATTTGTCCACAGTCAACGAAATACATTTTCTGCAAAATGTGGCCTAATCTGTTTGGATTGACAAGAATTAGATATGTAGAAATCGGACATCGTAGCTACCACAGTCGAGATAAATCCAATTTACGTGGAATTGCTCGAGGTCACAACTGAAAACAGGCAAAGCAGCATTTAGAATTAAAATTTTTATTCAACTGGGAAAATTTATTTGAAAATAGATGAATTTATGCGCTATCATAACACTCCTCACTCGCATCGCAAGCCCTGGAAAGGCTTCTTTCTTCCCCGTTTCTTGTTTGTGCGAAATCGCGATAACATTGCACTTTTCTGTAATTTGCCTGTCGCGTAAGAAAAATCAAGTTAAACGTGTGAATATAAGATAGTTAAGGCGAATTTAAAATCACCTGTTCTAACTAGGCTTTCGAAAAAATACACACACAAGACAAGGAAGTAACTTTGAATTTTTTAATGTTTTGCTGGTGAGTGCAGCCATCACCCTCCATCCATGGGGTTTTCATCATTTTACTTTTAGAACTGTTTAAAGATTTGGAAACAAACTTTCGGAAGAAAAGTTCTACTTCTACTATTTCATATTTATCAAGTCCCTGTGTTGCTTATTTGGTTTTATTTATAATTATTCCATTATTTATTAATTTCTTGTTGTCTTGTTTGTACCAGCATGAGGAAAACAAGTAATCTAACTGGCTAAATTTTTTTTCTTTATTGATTCAGAAATATTCACACTGGGTTGTGTTGACAAATTTATTTCATTTCTATCATTATTTGATTGGAGATGAAATATTTTATCTTCCATTAGCAACTACATGGAGTTTCCTTGTTGTCCATTCTTTATTTTATTACAACCTTAGTTATCCAGAGTAGAAATATTCCTAATTTTTAAGTTTTTTTTTCTAACATGATTCATGCATCACTCATATTCTCTTTTAGTCTGTCCTGTGCACCTAAGAAGTATTTTTGTGGAACATTAAAGAATTGTTGGGTCACTATTTCAAGGAATGTGTGAGTAATCTGAACATCTTTGGACTTGCACACTTTTTCTTATAAAGAACCTAGCTCAAGGCCTTAAGTTCCTAAAATTCCTTATTTTTTGAACTTATTGGATCAAATTTTAGTACCAAAAGTTGCTTGATATTTATCAATTACTGAGCAAAAAATGTGACAAGGTTTTTTCAGAAGCTTTTCGATGTTTTACATCATCAATGTAGTAAGATATTATCTAAATTACACGTTTTTATAAGGAACACCTTTATAAGGAACTCGAGGCTGAAAATTCCCAAAAATTAAGGAACTTTAAAGAACTGTGGAGGCTTGGATGAAAAACTAAGAAACTCTTTTTTAAAGAAGAAGACGGTTTGTACGAAAAAGGAACAGAAGTACAATATATTTCCCATCGTTTATCCCCAAAAGGCTCTTTTCATACTCAAAGTAAGAAATGAAGAATAGTTTCTATGAATTTGCTGTAAAAATTAGTATTTATACATATCCCATGACAAGGAATAGTATAAGGAACTTTCAGCCTCATTTTGTTGAAAAATTAAGGAACCCCAGCCTCAACTCAGACCAAAGGTTCCTTATAAAAAAAACGTGTACTACACTGATGATGATGTAAAACATCAAAAAGCTTCTGAAAAGACCTTGTCACATTTTCTCCTAAGTTATGGATAAATAATTAACAAATACTGGCAAATTATTTTATTAAGTTCCTTAATAGTTCCTTAATTTCAACTGCACATTTAATGCCTTGAAAATAGCACAGATGCAAGATGCATCCTGAATTTTCCTTTTAATTGTTGCTTAGAAAACAAGGCCAAAAATGCAAAAATATACGAAAATATTTTCATAAATTTAATAAATGTAAAAGTACAATGTCAGTCAAGAATTAGCATGTATATTTGATCGATATCGTGTGATGTAATGTAGTTTTCACTTGCATCTTTGAAAAAGCGCTCAGAAACCCCAAAGCTTGGTTTTGAACCTCATCAGTTTTGACTGAAAACGAATATGGAACCCGCTTCCTAATTCTTGATTGTTTTGAATGACTAAAAAGTTCCTTAGAGTTTTCCTGTTTGTCTGATGTCAACAATGGCCAAAATCACCATGCTAAAATCACCATGCTAAAATCACCATGCTTCTACACGTACCCTTATCAACAAACTAATACCAGGGGTGCTGGAACCACGGGGCAGTGGGACAATCATCCACCTTGCTCTAATAAAAACTGCAAATTTCTTTGATTTTCTCATTGTTCTGCCCTGAATTTGTTTCTTCTGCCTCCTATCTTCTTCCCCATTGTCTTGCTCTTGGCACCTCTGGCTAATAAATTGCAAAATAAATAGATTTTTTATTGGTGTAATATCTTAAAAAGGGTTTAATTGGATGTTATCTGTCATTACAATTTTTGTTACAGATGAGTAAAAGATTAAAGGCACAAAAATGGTCACTACTTATGATCATGGGAATCTGGAAAGTGCACAGCTCTCAAAGGTAAATTTCGTATATAAAATTTCGTATATATGTTCCTTCTGGAAATAGTTTTTTGTTTGATAGCCTTTAGGATTGAAGGTTCAATAATATTTGAAGCAATGTTTAGAAAAAAACAGGAGAGATTTGATAATGTCTCAGATCTTTGATAATAATGGCTCTGTACACCAACTGAGCTATCTTTTCTCAAGCTTCCACTAGTCCTAGGTTTACCAGTCTTTCAAATTTGCCAACACTACACATGGCACGAGTCGGCACGAGTCTGTTGCAGCTTATCATTGCAGCTTATCATTGCAAAGTATGCACCCTGCAATGGATAGTGGTCTCTATGCAATCACATTTTGTGGCCTATGAAACTCATGAGACTTATATGTAATCCTGTGTACACTTTATGCAATCATATTTTGCAGCCTTTGCAACCTATGAAACTTATATGCAACCCTGTGCAATCTTTATGAAATCAAATCATGCAGCCTATGCAACCTATGAAACTTATATGCAACCCTGTGCAATCTTTATGAAATCAAATCATGCAGCCTATGCAACCTATGAAACTTATATGCAACCCTGTGCAATCTTTATGAAATCAAATCATGCAGCCTATGCAACCTATGAAACTTATATGCAACCCTGTGCAATCTTTATGAAATCAAATCATGCAGCCTATGCAACCTATGAAACTTATATGCAACCCTGTGCAATCTTTATGAAATCAAATCATACAGCCTATGCAACCTATGAAACTTATATGCAACCCTGTGCAATCTTTATGGAATCAAATCATGCAGCCATGCAACCTGTGAGACTTATATGCAAGGCCATGCAATCATGACTTAGATGCAACCCTGTGCAATCTTTAAGCAATCATGAAACCTGATATATGCAAAATATGCAAGCTACAATAGTTTGCATGCAACCTATAAAATTTTATGCAACCTATGCAACCTATGCAGCTTATATGCAACCCTGTGCAGCAATCTTTTGCAATCATGCAAACAATAAACAAGCTATGCAACCCAGAACAGTATGCAACCTATGAAGCTTGTATGCAACCTATGAAGCTTATATGCAACTTTGAGCAATCCTTATGCATATCAGTATGCAACCTATAAAATTCTTATGCAGTCTATACAACCTATGCAGCTTATATGCAACCCTGTGCAGCAGTCTTTATGCAGTCATGCAGACTATTTGCAACCTATGCAACCTATGAAACCTATCTTCAACTATTTGTAATCTTTATGCAATCTTGCAACCTTTATGCAACCTATGCAACATTCATGAAATTATGTGCAATCTTTATGCAGTCATGCAAACTATAAAGTATCTATGCAACCCAGAACAGTTGCCATACATCCTGTGAAGCTTTTGTGCAACCTCTGAAACTTATATGCAACTATGTGCAATCATTATGCAACCGTTCAAGGTAGAAGAAACCTAATAGTTTCCCTGCAACCTGCAATCATTGCTATAGAATCTGCCAGTGAAAGCACATCTCTAACTTCAAACTTGGTTTTTGGAGGTGGACAGATTGGGTTGTCTTTGGCTAGGAAATTAATTCACTGCGAAATGGGGCCTTATCAGTATCCTAACCAATTTCAATCATGGCTGTGAATTCCATTATGGTGCCTTAATGGAAAAACGGTCTGTCAAAATACTTGTACAAAAATCATCAAGCATCTTGAGATAATTTCAATTCAGACATTCATTTAATCCACAAATTATGAACCTTCTTCAATTTTATCAGATTCAGATAATTTGATATTGTCTTTAATTATTTTGGTTTTAGTTTCAACCCAAAAACCTCCTTGGTTGAAATATAAGATTCTAATTCTTTTTTGGTTTGCTAACTTCAATAAGATTTTGAAATTATAACAAAAGTATTTCTTTCTATCCTACAATTTTTAGTAAAAATTCTATTATTTTCGTTTCCAGTAAAGTATCAATATCAGTGGCGGCGCCAGGGGGGAATGGGGGGGGACTAGTCCCCACCACTTTTTCAGAAAGATGGTCTCTGAGATTCATGCAAATCCGATGAGAAAATTGGGGGGGGGGGGGTAGGCCTACATTCTGTGAATTGTGACACAAGATTATTTCAATGTAAAACACAAAATTTGTTATTAAATTACATCCTTAAGATTTATGTATCTTACAACAGGAAAACATGAATGGATCAGATTATAATAATTTCATAATTTAATTTTCGCCGAGATTGACTCTCGTAACTTACCCATTTCTTATGCTTCTGTAAAGGTTTTTTGTGTTGTTCTAATAATTTATGGAGAAAGAGAAATCAAAGGATCCTAAGCCATTTTGAGACATCAGAAATGACAAAATCCCGGGAGCTTCAGGGGGCTTCGGACCACTACCAGGGCGCTGCCCTGCCCAAAAAAATCCCCCCCCCCACTTTTCTGGAGCTGGCGCCGCCACTGATCAATCTTTGAGCCTAAATTGTAGTCTTCACGAGCATTTTTTCCATGATAATTTTCCCTTGACAAGTTTTCTTTGCTTCTGTGTTCCCGCTGTGTCCCGTTAGCTGACTGTTATCGAAAACACAATGCCAGTTCAGCTTCACCTTTCTGACAGGTGCATTTTGATCCTCATTTTGGTATTTTCTGTTATATTCTGCCTTATTCTATTGTTTCGGTCGGTTACTAATGCTTATACACGGAAATGTTAAATGAAAAGGGCTCTTAAGTATACCAAAATATTCCTAAATATGTCGCCCCCATTTTATTGCATCTGCGAATTAAGGGCTTTTTTTGGTAACCTTCGGTTTTTGGCAGACCTTCCGAATTCTGAAAACGGTAGATTTGGCAGAAAAACATTTTCTACAACAAAAAACACAGCTGCCGAAAAACGCTAGGCTGATCAGAACAAAATCGAACTAAACCATTCATTTTATAGCGAGAACGAGATTCCTTGCGATGTCTGCGAAACCTTCCAGCTTCGGGGACAGAGATTTTGGAGACCTGCTAAACCTGCCGTTTCCAGAAGACGGTACCAGAAAAATACGTTTCGACATTTGCCGAAAAGATAGAGCGTCTGCTAAAACAGAATGTGACTAAAAAATACGCCCTAAGTTTTTGTCGTAACTGAGGGTTCGTTAGCTGTAGTTCTAAGAGTTTGTCAAAAATTTCTAGCTATAAAACACAAGTCCCCCTTTAACTCTTTAACCCCACTTTAATCTTGTATTACTACAGCCTCTGCGTATTGCAAACCCCGGGCAATAAGGTGCCTAATAACACCAAGATGAAATAGGTCATCTTGTATATGTAATTAATCTCTTGTAGCAAAATGGGCAGCACAATGGGCCATCGGGAAGCTTCAACTGGATGAATGGACAAGAAAGGATCAGCACCTCGAAAACTTCACTTCATTCTAATGCATCATCAGATAAACTGCATTTGAATGGATTTGTCTCAACAGAATCGATAACTGAGGTATGTATACTGTGTTTTTTTATTGCAATACTGCATAGCAGGGATTTTCGGGTCATCTTAGATAAAATTATTGATATTAGAATCTCTCTGAGTAACTTACTAACTATTTAACTTGCTGACCAACAAACAAACTAAATAACTGGTCAACTAACTGCTTCACTGAAAAACTAACTAACTAACTAACTAAATAACTAACTAACTAACTAACTAATTAACTAACTAAATAGCTAGCTAACCAACTAACTGACTAACTAAATGAATAACTAACTTACTAACTAAGTGAATAACTCACTAACTAACTAGCTAAATAACTAGCTAACTAAATAACTAACTAACTTAACTAACTTACTAACTAACTACCTAACTAACTAAATAACTAACTAACTAACTAACTAACTAACTAACTAACTAACTAACTAACTAACTAAATAAATAACTAAATAAATAACTAACTAACTAGTTAACCATCTAATTTACTAACTAAGTGAATAACTAACTTACTAACTAAGTGAATAACTATCTAACTAGCTAACTAACTAATTAACTAACTAACTAACTAACTAAATAATTAACTAACTAACTAACTAACTAACTAACTAACTAACTAACTAACTAACTAACTAACTAAATAACTAACTAACTAACTAGTTAACCATCTAATTTACTAACTAAGTGAATAACTAACTTACTAACTAAGTGAATAACTAACTAACTAGCTAACTAACTAATTAACTAACTAACTAACTAAATAAATATCTAACTAACTTAACTAACTAACTAACTGCCTACAAACTAACTAAATAACTAACTAACTTACTAACTAACTAATTAACTAGCTAAGTGAATAACTACTTAACTAACTAGCTAACTAACTAATTAACTAACTAACAAACTAACTAAATAACTAACTTAACTAACTAACTACCTAACTAACCAAATAACTAACTAACTCTTACTAACTAACTAACTAACTAACTTCCTTACTAAGCAATTAACTAATTAACTAGCTAAGTGAATAACTAATTAACTAACTAGCTAGCTAACTAGTTAACTAAATAACTATTTATCGCTACTTTGAAGTCCTGTACAACTCGAAAATGATTTATACTTGATGGCGATCATCAGTATTTGCATCTTTCAGAGAGTTTCCTTCTTTGTGCTTTGATATTTTCAATTAATGCTGTAATTGTTTTCATAAATTTTTCCTCTCTTAGGTCGAAATAAAGACCATTTCAATAAAAATTCTGAACACAGACAAGCGATTTGGATTCTCAGTTGTTGGTGGTGCTGATCAAGGCTTTCCGGCGAGAATTGAAGAAATTTCAGAAGGTAAAACTTTCAAAAAGTACACGCTTGTTTGTAAAAACACTTGGCTTCAATTTTAGCCTGCCTGTTTCGTATTTTTGTAGCGATTGTTCTCTAACTTGTCTCCCCCTTCCACCTCAAAACATGTTTAAAATGCGTTTTCAGGTTAGGGCTTCACTCTGGTGAAATTTGCTTGTGCGTATCTCAAATAGCTTCGGAGACAGCAAAAAATTTAGACCCAACTTTCAGCCTGGTATTTCTGATATTGGTCGGTCCCATAAAGAAAACGTGTATTTTCCCGTTAGCTCGAATTTTCTAGGCACCCATCAAAATGGTTTGAGTTATCGAATGTTCGAGTTATCAGGGCTCTCGGTAATTCGAATTTAACCCTGTTCTGTTGGGATCTGGAAAAGGTACAGTACGCAGGGCTTTCGGAGCCCCCCCTGCAATCTTTGACTGAAATTTTAAAGCAAGGCCTCTTTTCAGAGTCATGCGGTTGATTTTAGCGATTTTCTACTTTAATATGTCAGATACTCCCCGCACTATCCCCCAAAAAATGTTAGTAGTACTGAAAGCCACCATTTACTTGAAACAACATTGTAATGGCCTATTATAGGTCAAAACTTACTTATGCTTGCCAGACATGGTCAGCTACTCAGGCTATAGCGAATACAATCAACACGGCTTACACCACCTCTACCTGAGAAATCTGGTGAAGGGGGGAACTAGCCATCAAGAGGATGAAGACAAAGAGCATTACCTCAAAATGACGAACGAAAACATCGACGAAATTACCAAAGCCAAGCATATTCAAGAATTTTATAGACGAGTAACAACTGAATTTGTATTCTCATATAATTCGACTACCCAGCTCTTCGTAAAACATCTCACCTTCCCCGTGCCAGTCAAGAAAGACTACGCGATCTAGTAGATCCCAGCACGTTAATAGCCTTCAAAGAAAGCTGTGCCAGTCAAGAAGGTCTACTTACGCTCCGAAAATCGATCATGAATCGGTAAAAAAGAGTGAGGATGACAAAAACAGTAACAGTACGAGGAGAAGGGGGAATCAACAGATTATAGAAAAAACATTTAGGCTTTTACAATGTATTTTCTCCAAGATTGTAGCTTTATGAAAATGCTCTCCTCTCAAAGCTCTCCTCCAGTTTGGCTTTTTTTGTGTTTCTGTCTTTTAATTGGAATCAGTATATCCTTCCAGGACAGCTCACCCACTGTTTCAATGTCAAAGCGAATTTTAATGGAGTTTCAATGTTGATCTTCTTACAGATTCGCCAGCATCAAGAACCGATTTACAAATCAATGATGAAATACTTGAAGTCAATGGAGTTTCAGTTGGAGAAGCACTGCATGCTGAAGTCATCATGCAAATACACAAGGTACAGAACACACTTTTTCATAGGCTCTGTTCACACTATACCGGATAGCTTTCGGAGCGTCTTGATTTTCGTATCGGATGGGGTTACACTATGCCAGAGCTATCCAATACGAAACGCTCTGAAAATTGGGGTGATTTTCACTCCCTTTTGTAAGTAATATAAAAATCGCTCCACTCTAGAAATTTGCAGCTCTTCAATGAAAACGACAGTGGACGCAGCCTGTTTTGACTGAATTGTAGTTCCAAAAGTTCTTTAATAGTTCCTTATTTTTACTACATATTCAGTGGCATGACGGGCATGACTCTATAAAGAGACATTTGTATATGAGCATAACTAGAAACGACTCGAGGAAACATTTGATACATGCGTAACATACAATTTTATGTGAGTTTTGACTGCAAATGGATGAAATCAGCTTCCTAATTCATTACTGTTTGCAGTGGTTAAAATATTCAAAATTGAAAAGTTCTTTAGTGATTTTATCTTAGTAGTATAAGTTTTGAAATTTACACTTTTTTTTAATAAGCAACCGCTCAATAAGCAACTAGGGCTGAACTGACCTTAACATTAAGCAACTTGAAGGGCTCAACTGAATTACTGTAAGCAACTAAGAAGTCAAACAACCAAGCTTATACGCTTTCTTGTTGTTAGAAATTGTTTGTTCTTATGTTTTGCATGTTGAAGTTCTTTAGCTAACGTTTTTCCACTTACTGTCTCCCAAAAGTCGTGTTGTAGGCCTAACAGATGACGATTTTGACCCGTGAAGTCAGGGGTGGTTGTTAGGTACAAAAATGTTAAGCAACTTTGAGGGCTGAAATGTATAAAATTTTAAGCAACTTTGAGGGTGGAAATGTCTAAAATTTTAAGCAACTTTGAGGGCTGGATGCATCTGTTCGTTTCCCGTGGGAAAGTCCAGTTGCTTATTAAAAAGTGTATGTTAAGGAAAAAAGTTTTGAAGACTTTCAAACAACATTGCGGGTCAGGTTCTGCTTGTTAAGTACATGGCCAAACGTTCCAAAATTTTCCTTGACAAGCGAATCTCAAATGTTTGACCAAAAATGTTTGATCTTTTGGTCAGTGCCTAATTCTTGCTCTGAGCTTGCATTGGAAATATGCATTGCATTGCATTTTCGCTGATTACTCATAGTCATAACTTGGGTACTTATTAATTATTTAGCGTATTACTTGTTTATTTATTCGAACCATTAACATTCCCTTCTAGTGCATACAGAAAAAAGTCATTAATCTGCGTATTCGGAGGTACTTGGATGGTTCAATTGGTAAGTTTCTTGACATCTTTGATTTTGTGTGATTATTTGCTAAAACTAAAAGGGTTGAAATAATTGAAAGATATATGCAAGGCTCTGGTCAAACCATCAAACATTGTTTGTCAAGCATCCAAAATTTTGCAAAAAAATGTTTGATTGTGTTGCACGTCCCAAAGCACCGCTTGTCGAACATTTTTGCTTGGAAAAATCAATAAATGTTGTTAAGTTTTCATAATTCTGCTTGTTTTATGACGTGGGTAAATGGTCAATCGTTGCTTGTGAAACAAATCTCGAATGTTTGACCAACAACAACATGTGAAACAAATCTCGAATGTTTGAAGGTGCTGTGGCGTCGTGGTGTAATCCAGCTGACTCGTGGTGTCAGAAGCTCAGTTTGGTCAGGGTTCGAGCCCAGCCACGGCAGCGTCACGGCCAGGGTCGAGGTGTCGCTTAGTTAACCTACTACTGAGATCCTAGCGACTGGCGCTAAAACACCATTTCAACTTCACCACCAACGTTTGATGGTTTGGTCAAGGTCTAAGCAAGGATATGCTTTATCAGTTATGCAATGATTTTGATCTAGTGATGCGTGAACAAAAATGTTGACAAGCAATTGATTGCGACATGGTCAAACGGTCAAACATTTCGCCTGACAAACAAATTTCGAATGTTTGACAAACAAAGTTTGATCGTTTTGCCTGGGCCTAAGCAAGAACAAGCTAAATTTATTGTTCAATGCCTTTTAATTGATGCAACGAAAATTGTTTGACAGGCATTGTTTTGTGACATTGCCAAACGGTCAAGCATTTTGCCTGACAAGCAAATTTCAAATATTTGACCACCAACATTAGATCGTTTGGTCAGGGCCTAAGCAAGAATAAGCTAAATTTATTGTTCAATGCTTTTTAATTGATGCAACAAAAATTGTTTGACAAGCATTGTTTTGTGACATGACCAAACGGTCAAACATTTTGCCTGACAAGCAAATTTCAAATATTTGACCACCAACATTAGATCGTTTGGTCAGGGCCTAAGCAAGAATAAGCTAAATTTATTGTTCAATGCTTTTAATTGATGCAACAAAATTGTTTGACAAGCATTGTTTTGTGACATTGCCAAACGGTCAAACATTTTGCCTGACAAGCAAATTTCAAATATTTGACCACCAACATTAGATCGTTTGGTCAGGGCCTAAGCAAGAATAAGCTAAATTTATTGTTCAATGCTTTTAATTGATGCAACAAAATTGTTTGACAAGCATTGTTTTGTGACATGACCAAACGGTCAAACATTTTGCCTGACAAGCAAATTTCAAATATTTGACCACCAACATTAGATCGTTTGGTCAGGGCCTAAGCAAGAATAAGCTAAATTTATTGTTCAATGCTTTTTAATTGATGCAACAAAAATTGTTTGACAAGCATTGTTTTGCGACATGACCAAACGGTCAAACATTTTGCCTGACAAGCAAATTTCAAATATTTGACCACCAACATTAGATCGTTTGGTCAGGGCCTAAGCAAGAATAAGCTAAATTTATTTTTCAATGCTTTTTAATTGATGCAACAAAAAATTGTTTGACAAGCATTGTTTTGCGACATGACCAAACGGTCAAACATTTTGCCTGACAAGCAAATTTCAAATATTTGACCACCAACATTAGATCGTTTGGTCAGGGCCTAAGCAAGAATAAGCTAAATTTATTGTTCAATGCTTTTTAATTGATGCAACAAAAAATTGTTTGACAAGCATTGTTTTGTGACATTGCCAAACGGTCAAACATTTTGCCTGACAAGCAAATTTCAAATATTTGACCACCAACATTAGATCGTTTGGTCAGGGCCTAAGCAAGAATAAGCTAAATTTATTTTTCAATGCTTTTTAATTGATGCAACAAAAAATTGTTTGACAAGCATTGTTTTTTGACATTGCCAAACGGTCAAACATTTTGCCTGACAAGCAAATTTCAAATATTTGACCACCAACATTAGATCGTTTGGTCAGGGCCTAAGCAAGAATAAGCTAAATTTATTGTTCAATGCTTTTTAATTGATGCAACAAAAATTGTTTGACAAGCATTGTTTTGTGACATGACCAAACGGTCAAACATTTTGCCTGACAAGCAAATTTCAAATATTTGACCACCAACATTAGATCGTTTGGTCAGGGCCTAAGCAAGAATAAGCTAAATTTATTGTTCAATGCTTTTTAATTGATGCAACAAAAATTGTTTGACAAGCATTGTTTTGTGACATTGCCAAACGGTCAAACATTTTGCCTGACAAGCAAATTTCAAATATTTGACCACCAACATTAGATCGTTTGGTCAGGGCCTAAGCAAGAATAAGCTAAATTTATTGTTCAATGCTTTTTAATTGATGCAACAAAAATTGTTTGACAAGCATTGTTTTGTGACATGACCAAACGGTCAAACATTTTGCCTGACAAGCAAATTTCAAATATTTGACCACCAACATTAGATCGTTTGGTCAGGGCCTAAGCAAGAATAAGCTAAATTTATTGTTCAATGCTTTTTAATTGATGCAACAAAAAATTGTTTGACAAGCATTGTTTTGTGACATGACCAAACGGTCAAACATTTTGCCTGACAAGCAAATTTCAAATATTTGACCACCAACATTAGATCGTTTGGTCAGGGCCTAAGCAAGAATAAGCTAAATTTATTGTTCAATGCTTTTTAATTGATGCAACAAAAATTGTTTGACAAGCATTGTTTTGCGACATGACCAAACGGTCAAACTTTTTGCCTGACAAGCAAATTTCAAATATTTGACCACCAACATTAGATCGTTTGGTCAGGGCCTAAGCAAGAATAAGCTAAATTTATTGTTCAATGCTTTTTAATTGATGCAACAAAAAGTTGTTTGACAAGCATTGTTTTGCGACATGACCAAACGGTCAAACATTTTGCCTGACAAGCAATTTTCAAATGTTTGACAAATAATGTTCGGTCGATCGGCTAGGGCCTTAACTAACGTTCACCATTGCTCTGTCTTGTAGCTGACGGCGATGAATACAATACAGAACCATATGCGCTAAGCAATGATGGGTTTACCAGAGAAATGTGTGTTGACAGAGAGCCACAAGACGAGAATCACGCCAAGAAACATTCGAAAGAAAATTTAAACCACGTGCAAAACAATAATGGATCGGCTATGCCAGCATCATTCGTTAATCCAGCATTTGATAAGGATGATATCAGCGACGAAGAGCTTGAAAGCTCAATGGCAAAACCAAGTTCAACAAGGCCACGAACATTACGTAAGTTTGTTTTCTGTCTATAGCTAGAGCTATGTTATTTCTTCCACCCTTTTTCCGCGAAAATAGAAAAATAAGCGTTGCGCTTTTAGACCGCATGTTTTCGGACGAATCATTCCGGAGGGGAAGAAATTTTTCTTCGACGAGCGAAAGATCTTTTAATGCTATTGTGGTCAGGTTTTTCTACAGTGCTTCCACTTGTAAGGAAATTTTCTTATCGTAAGGTTATAAGGTTATAAAAAAGGTTATTTCAAGATGAATGAGAAATTATGGAAGAACTTAAAAAGTAGGTTAAATGTGATAAATGCACAGCATCAAATGGTCGGAGCACATAATGATCACCGCACGTCATCGAATGGTCTAACCACAGCACCAAATGGGCCAACGACAGCAATAATCTATGAACATACAGCATACTCGTACCATGCTGTAAAGGCAGCACATGATCATTAAGTCACTGCGCAAAATGCTGAAATGACAGCAAATACTGCATTGATCGCTGCACTGAAAGATTTTGGCACAGCTCCATGTGGTGTAAATACATGATAACAAGATCAAAGCACAGGGTGACCTGATAAATGCACCGAACATAAAGCATTTTGTGCCCCTAAGGCAGCTGTGGCGTTCCATATGTGCAGGACCGCTTCAAGCGACATTTCCATTCTGAAAAAACCCATTTTCCAGTATTTTAAGCCCTTTATCTTCCAATATACGCATACGGAAATCACGAGGAAATTAAAAATTTTTGGGAAGGAAGTTTCACTCAAAAAAGGAAAAAGAAGGAACTTTAGATCTTTAAAAGTGGAAGCAAACTCCATATTTACAAATCTTAAGATGATTCAGTACCACGCTGAATAAAATGTTATAGAGGCCAAACTATAGCTATGTTAGATTGCTATCAAACATATGAAATTTTTGTTCTTTGAAGATGGCAGACATCTTAAGGAAATCTTCTCCGTGTGCAACGACCGGGTCACTTTTGGAGAGGGAGGGAAGCAAATTTCTCTTCAATTTGTTAATGGAAGACAAAAAAAGAAAAGGAATCTGCGAAAAAGATGCAAGTAACTGACAAAAAAGGGAAATACTTAGTTTAATGCCTCCTTGAGCAGATAATCTGCGGCTCGGGTCATGAATTTGAAGGAAAATTTTCGGGAGCGATTTTATAATAACGTCTCTTAGGATCTACATCTTCTAAGCAACACTCTTCTGCGAAAAATACTTAAATACAGTGAGAACTGAATTTAGTGAAATTTTAGTATTATATTAACTATTAGATATTTCTCTTCCTTTACAGCTATTCCTACCTTCATTGCCCTGGTTGAAAATCTGAAAAATAAACTCATAAAACCAAATGAGCAGGATGACGTCAAAGTACTGAGGAATTTATTTAACAGCAATGAATTTCAGACTGCAATCAAGGTACATCACTGCACAGATCTACTGCTTAATGCCCTGGCAAAACCATCAAACATTGATGGTCAAACATATGAAATTTGTTTGTCAAACTGAATGTTTCACCGTTTAGTTACGTTGCAAAACATTGCTCGTCAGACATTTCAGCAGAAATTATTTTTAAAAGTTAAAATTTTTCAAAAACGTTCCTAAGTAGATTCTGCTTGTTGAAAGATGTTTTTCGGCGTGGCCAATTGGGCCAAAAGGGCCAAATGGTCAAACATTGACAACCAAATCTCAGATGTTTGACCAACAATGTTTGATCGCTTGCCAGGGCCTATCTCTAATTTCTATGATGATAAACTCTATGACTGTAGTACCCGTGTGGAAAATAAACTCCGTCTGCTAATGCAGATTTTTAACCAAGGCCCAGCCTTGTTTTCAAAATTTTCCAAAACTTTCTCGTACGACAATTTTGACTTAAGAGAATCGTATTTTAAAACCTTAGTTCTAATGCAGGTGCAAATTATTGTGCTTCTCATCTTGACGACGTTGATTTTATCGATGGATTTTTTAGACGTGAAAAATGCGAAAAAATAATAAGGAATTTGACCGCGAAAATTCGCTCGAGATGAAATCTTACATCTTCTTCAGACATTTTTGTATGGTTAAGATTACAGGCCAGACAATTTGCCTCCGCACTTAACTTGAGCACAGCCAGAAAAGAATAGGCCCCGGCCAAACGATCAAACATTTTTTGTCAAACATTTGAGATTTGCTTGTCAAATACAATGTTTGAACGTTTGACCTCATCAAAAAACATTGCTCGTCAAACATGGTTTGCTGGATACAAGCATAGAATGTTTTTGAAGTTTTCAAAAAACACTGCTGAGGGAATTCTGTTTGTCAAACTGCCAAGCCTTGCTTGTTACGCAAAATCTCAAATGTTTGACAAACAATGTTTGAAACCGTATAAGACATGATAGTCACCACTTATCATGACAAGCCTTTGATATTTAGTTGGGCAACGTTTCGGGAGAGATCCGTCTCCCATCAAACAATGTTTTATTGTTAGCCCAGGATCTTCAAGTCACACGTTGATATCCGTACGAAGGTCGATTCGAATCGATTAGAAAAATATAGAACAATAAAGAATCTCACCCCACAACGGACACGCCTGTTTTTCGTTTTAAGGCCCTTGCCAAACGATCAAAAATTGTTTTTACAACAAATGTTTGACCGTTTGACCACGTCCAAAAACATTGCTGTCCAACAACGATGTCATTGCTAATACACAAGCACGAACACCGTGTTGCTAAGAATTGTTTCCAGTTGGTGAAATGTTGCAAGTTGTTGCATTAGTTCAAAAACAAAAGAAATGTTTGACAAGCAATGTTGGAAAGGTGGCCAAACGATCAAACATTGCTTGACAAGTAAAAATAAGCAAAATTTGTAGCGTGATCTTTTTGAAAAAGTTTAAAAAATTTTATGCTTGACGCACGCAAAATTTTTGCACGAACATTGTTTTTGGACGCGACCAAACGATGAAACATTTTGCTCGACAAGCAAATCTCAACTGTTGGACAAACTAACGTTGGGCTAAGGTCCTCACTCATTCTAGCTGCACTGATGAGCCCTGGAATTGGGCGAAACCGGTCTATAGCTGTTTGAGGTGTCAGTGGTTTTCTTGCACTTAACCTTGAACTACAACTGCACTGTGGGATGGCAAGAGTCCCCCTCTGAGGGCGTCTAATAGCACTTGCTTGGCGGTGCCGCTCTTGGGTTGTTAATAGACTGTCGCGTCTCAAAGGCGCATGCGTTCTTCTTGGCTTCAAACAATGTTTGATCGTTTGGCCATGGCCTAAAGAGAGGAAGATTTAGATTTGCAACTAGGTGTGAAAAACTGTTCGATTGAGAAATTTTCTGGACTGTGAAAACAAGGCTCAAAAAGTTGTATTGTAGACGAGCGGGGACGAACATTTTGTCTGGACATTGAAAATGTCGGCAGAGGCTGATGGAAGGTGTCAAAGAAGCCCTTACTTTTTCGCATCTTGCTTTAGGGTTGGGAATTTTTATTTGCCAATTTATTTAGTATTGTAATTATTCTGTTAATTTTAATCAGGCACATAACAATATGGCCAGAATCCACGCAAGAAAAAAGACGAAGGACTCATTTCAACCGGTTGTTACAAATTCACAACTCTTGTTGTCAGATGTAAGTGGATTTCATATTAAACCTGAAAGTAGTTCTGCTCTTCCTATACATGATTGCTGTATTTTGCAACTATACTCTTTGTTGTATGTATTCGACTCTTTGGTCTCATTTGTCAAGAATGGCCATAATTGGCAGCCTCTGTATACTATGCCTTCGATGTCATATGTTTTTGCATTTGCAGGTTGTTCCTATTTCTCAGGGGATGATTTGTGACCCTTTCCGGAAAGACCTCTGTTATAAATGAATGGTTCAGTTTAGTCTTAATTTTGAAAATCTGAGTCATTCGCAACTGCAGATCCTTCAAACTTTGACTCATCATCTTCAAAGTTTGACACATCATTTATCTTTCTTCTGTGCCAGACTCATCAGTATGCATACTCATTAGTAGCTCTCGCAAATATTGTCAGATCTATTTCACCAGATTTTAACCTTTTAATTGATACGTTTTAATACTAAAGAGCAAATATGAATATCAGAAGCAAGTATGAAAAATTATGGCCCCAGTTACACTGTGCCGGCATGCCTCGTTGCGCCTTGAATTTTGTATCGGATTGGGCTTGCAGTTATGCTATGTATGACGACTCAATCCGGTATAAGGCGCTCCGCAAATCGTCTTGAAAGTCTTGGTGCTCTGGAGGTGATATGAAAATCAAGACGCAACGCGGTGGAACAGTGTAATCATGCTAATCCGATATATGACCCTCTGAAACCTTGTTTTTCTATTTTTCCACAAAAGGCGAAGCACATCTGCGGAGGAGCTGCCGTGGCGTCTCAGTGTAACTGCAATGATCGTGATGAAAAACATTGCACTGCGCTCAGCATAACTGCTGGCCACAATCTGATGACGGCACGAAAATCAAAATGCAATGATATCCTGCTGGCATCGTGTAACTGGGGCCTATATTTATGAGTGAATTTCTTCTATCTGATAGACGTATCTTTTTTCAGGTCCGTCATATATTACTTGGGTTGTCCGGTGAGGATGATGATGCAGACGAGCTACTGGGTATCATTAACAAGCCTTATTTACAGGTAATTTGTGTACTAAATTTTGTATTTGTAATGTTTATTGTGAAGCCAGGCGTTATGTTCACCTACGATGGGATAGATCTAATGCCGACTAGTGATAACTGCTAACTTATGTCGACATGTCAACAACTAGTTAGAACTTAGGATACAGTTGATCGTGGTCGCAAAAGAGCTCGGGTCGAATGCGACTGACAGGAATCAGTTATCAACTAATCCCATAAGTAGAACATGTCCAACTTTCTGGAACTGTGCCCCGACTAGTTGCCATAAAAAAGAAACTACAGTTGACATCCGCTATCTCGAACTACCAAGGGAAACTGGAATTTTTTCGAAATAGCGAATGTTCGAAATAACGGGATTCGAGATAGCGGATGATTTTTCTATACATGCCCTTGTACCAAAACGAGGGGAAATGGAAAATCGTTCGAGATAGCGAATGTTCGAGATAGCGGGCAGTCGAGATAGCGGATGTCAACTGTAGTTGCGAAGTAGTTGCCAGAGCGCTTATGGCGACGATCAGCTTAGTACTCTAAGAAGTGTGAGAGGAAAAAAGCTTTTAAGTATGTCCAAAAATTTTTCCACTGTTTCTTGCAATTTTGATGTTTCGCTTTTTAGAATTTTCTACTGGCGCATGATCGTGTGGCAATGCGAGACTCTCTGAATTCGTTCAATGATGACAGCTCAGATGATGAAGATGATCGTGACAGCTTAGGCAGCGCTCTTGAGGAAGAAGAAACAGTCAATATTGTAAGAATCGACAAAACAAACGATCCTTTGGGTGCCACTGTGAAAATGATGGTGATGCTGTTATCATAAGTAGAATTGTTAAAGGAGGAGCGGCAGAGAAGAGTGGTAAGTGTTCAAAGAAACTACCTTTTATCCTTTTATGCAGCAGAGTTGCCATTTGGCAACTAAATATTGAAGTGAATTCATTTTGTTCCAGTTGAATAGACAAGGCTTATTTTGAGCTATGTTATGTAGAGTTGTGCTTCTCGGCCTAAGAGAAAAGTTCCTTCGGCTTGGTGGTTGCTTGGAAGATATGGAATTCAAAATTTTGAAAGAGCACCTCGTCAATTTCTGATTTGGGCCTAAATTTTTACTTTGACTGAAAATCGAAAAATTGAATTGCTGCAATGCTAGGTGCTTTGGTGTAGGAAAGTAAGCACTTTCCCTGAAGCATTTGGATTGCGTTCTCGTTTGATCCTACCAATCAAGATACTTAGCTAAGGTGGACGCTACCCAGAGACATTTCCCCTGGGGGGAAATAAATTTTTTTAAATCGCACATGCCCCCCAGAGGCATTTTCTCACTCGATTTGAGTATAGGATACCAATATCTAATTTCCCTGAAGATTTGATGATTCTAGGTTCAGTATTTCAAAATGTGCTACATAAGTATGTACATACATATATACTTGCACTTATGTAAACATATTTTTCATGAATGGCAAACACTAGGATAAATTTTAGTATGTAGAAGTCTGCGGTTTCCTTCAAATGTGTCTAAACACTAGGATAGATTTTTCCACAAGTGGCATACAACAATAGATGGGATTTGAACCTGGACTGCATGATCAGAGAGCTTACGACCTTTCCACTGAGCTATAGAGCTCAATGAAATCGCTGAGTAACTCTCAAAGTCATACAGCCCAAGGCTCTCCTCTGTTTGACTTTTTGTGTCTCGGCTATGTTCGGCGATTTCTATGAGCTCTATAGCTCAGTGGAAACGTCGTTGGCTCTCTGATAATGCAAGGCAGGTTCGAATCCCATCTATTGTGGTATGCAACTTGCTGAATGCATTTAAATCAACATAAGTATGTAGGTCTTGTCACCTGAACACGATGTTGTGACTTTTTGCCATTTTTTAGCATGACGTCCAAAATTGCTTACATCAGCAGGGCATGGTCGCATGATAGCCTGATTCTAATGTCAGAAGATGCAGAACATGTTGTTGCATATTCTTACCTAGTTTCAGAAACTTTAAAAAGAAACACAGTTCAATTCAATACTAATCTGCCAAATGGAAGTTTTTTCCTACAGGACCCAAGAAAAGCAAAGCTGATCTAGCTTGGGCCATTAACTTAAAGAGATAAAGATATTGAATGTTAAAAGTTACAAACCAACTAACTACGAAGCACCAGCTAGTGTATTAAAGCAATGAGATAACATTGCAAAATCTGAGCTAATAGATTTTAAAGTTAAAGAAAATGTTAGTATAAGCTTTTCGCCTGACTCCTGCGTTATGAAATTTCCAATGTAAAATATTTTTTACTCCAGTAGACCATTTCAACTAAGGACCTCGTTTTTAAAAACATTGTAAATTAGGTCATTTCGACTTCAGATTCGAATTCAGCACCTTCATTTCAGTGTTGAGGCAAAGTTTTATGCTTCTAGTCAGTGAGATATTCATTTTATATTTGTTAAAAGTTTGAAAATCTATAAAGGATTTGACCGTGACAAATTGCTGGGGGTGAAATTTTACACCCTCAATCATTTTACACGGTCAAATCCCTTATAGTTTTTCAAACTTTTAATCGATATAAAATCAACATCGTAAGGTATTGAAGCGTAAAGATTCGCCTCTACACTAAAACGAAGGTGCTGAATTCGAATCTTTCTGCACTCGAAATTTCTCTATGACCTAATTTTCAATTTTTTTTGAAAACAAGGCCCTTAGTTGAAATGGTCTATATAAGATTCTATAAACAATTTTGATAAATTTCCATACCAATTCGCAGGTTTATTACACGAAGGAGATGAAATCCTTGAAATTAATGGCAACCCAGTGAAAGGCAAAACTGTGAATGAGGTTGTTGAGTTACTCAGAGAGCTAGAAGGAACTTTGACATTTCTGCTGGTTCCAGCTGATACAAATCGAAGATCACCGACACGGGAAAAGAGAATTTATTTCAGAGCACAATTTGATTATGAACCTCAAGATGATAATTATTTGCCTTGTCGAGAACTTGGACTTCCATTTAGAAAAGGAGATATACTCGAGATATTAAACCAAGAAGATCCTAATTGGTGGCAGGTTAGTAGGACAAACACCTGTATTTCGTGTCCACACAGCGTTTTTAAGACCCTGCTAAACGATCAAACATTGTTAGCAAAAGATTTGAGATTTGTTAAGCAATTTGTGAGTGTCAGGCCCTGACCAAATGACCAAACATTTTGTTAGGCCCTGGTCAAACGATCAAACATTGTTGGCCAAACATTTAAGAAGCAATTTGAGATTGTTAGGCCCTGGTCAAACGATTAAACGTTGTTTGCCAAACTTTTAAAACAAGAAATTTGTGATTGTTAGGTCCTGGCCATACGATCAAACATTGCTTGCCAAACATTTGAGATTTGTTTAACAAGCAATTTGTGAGCGTTAGGCCCTGGCCAAACGATAAAACATTGTTGGCCAAACTTTTGAGATTTGTTTAACGAGCAATTTGAGATTGTTAGGCCCTGGCCAAACGATAAAACATTGTTGGCCAAACTTTTGAGATTTGTTTAACGAGCAATTTGAGATTGTTAGGCCCTGGTCAAACGATCAAACATTGCTTGCCAAATATTTTTAACAAGAAATTTGTGATTGTTAGGCCCTGCCCCTGGCCAATCGATCAAACATTGCTTGCCAAACATTTCAGATTTGTTTAACAAGCAATTTGTGATTGTTAGGCCCTGAGCAAACGATCAAACATTGTTGGCCGAACATCTGGAATTTGCTTCTCCAAGAAAATGTTTGACTGTCTGACCACATTACAAAACATAGTTCATCAAACATTTTTTGTTCCCGCAAGCAGAAAATGTTTTTGCAGTTTTTCAAAAACATTGCCAAGCATGTTCTGCTTGTCAAGCAATTTTTCGCTATGTCGCCAAACCGTCAAACATTGTCTGTAAGGCAAATCTCAAATGTTTGAACAACAATGTTTGATCGTTCAGCAACGGCCTTAGGCCATGTTTCAAAACATTGCGCGATAAGCTGATTTCGCTTAATGTTTTTGAAAAGCTTCAAAATCAAATAGTCTTTGCTGGATTGCCCGGCAATGTGGTGTTCAGGAATAACTTGTGGAGTAAACGTGAGTAGGAAATACTTGTCTGGTTTCCATTCTTGATGTTTTTTATTCTTTGTGTTGTTCATTTAGGCTAAAGTTGTTGACGAAGAGTCTGCAGGTTTGGCTAAGCTGATCCCAAGTAGAACATTCCAACAACAGTAAGTTTAAGGCCCCAGTTACACTATGCCGGCATGACATCGTTGCGCTTTGATTCTCGTGCCGTCATAAGATTTTGCCAAGCACGAGTGCAGCGCCATGATTTCTGTGGCGATCATGCAGTTACACCGAGACGCCATGGCAGCTCCTTTGCAGATTTTCTTCGCATTTGTGTTGTGAAACAATAGAAAAACAAGGTTTCAGAGCGTCATATATCGGATTGGTCTGATTGCACTGTGCCGCCGCGTCGCGTCTTGATTTTCATATCACCTCCAGAGTGCCATGATTTTCAAGACAATTTGCGGAGCGTCTACCGGGGTTGGGTCGTTATAGTGTAACGGAAAGCCCAATCCGATACGAAACTAAAAGGCGCGACGAGGCATGCCAGCATAGTGGAACTGGGGCCTGACATTACAGATTTATTCTACTCATTATTTTGATTAATGTAATCAATTTCGCTCCTTTTGAATTGGGAAATTTAATAGGAGTGAGGCCCACTCCTACATTTGGGTAGCAGCAATGAAAGAGGTGCCTTTGGATCGCCCAAAGTACAGTCGACCTATTCACTAACTTAATTACTTACCATGCTGGATATGATATAAGACCCTGGCTAATCTATCAAACATTGTTTGTCACACTTTTGAAATTTGCTTTACAAGCAATGTTTTACCGTTTGGCCATTTCAAAAACATTGTGCAACACATTTAGCTTATTCTTGTTTTGTTTCCTGACATGGCCAAACGGTCAAACATTGTAAACAAATCTCAAATGTTTGACAAGTAGTGTTTGATGGTTTGCCAAGGGTCTTAGAGCTCATTAACTTAGAAAGCTCTTTTTAAACTCTGAAGCTCTTAAAACGTTGTTTTGTGTCGTTTTTGTTGTTGTTTTGTTTTCGTTTTTGTTTTGGCTCATTTCCTTTTTTGCTTTTACACCTCACTTAGATCATTTTACTTGAAAGGCAAATACTTATCAAAATATATATTTCTGTGCAGGCGGGAAGCCACCAAAGTAACGTTAAGAGAAGAAAAAGAGCCAGAAACAACGAAACAGAGTAAGTGAATTCCAGCTTTGCATTATTCTGCAAGCTTCTTTGGACTCCGTTTACACAACAAATTAATTGGATCGGCTTTGTTCAGAAGTTCTGCAACAATCAACTTTCGTGAGAAGAAGAATGGGTCCTAGAAAATTTCCAGGAAAAGGGGCGAAAACAATGCAATGTGTTGCGTCGCCAATTCAAAAAACAGGCTACACGCTGCGACATTATTTGCGACAACAAGTCGCGAAACGTTAAACCAAAGCAATAATCTGCGACCGTATTTTCTAAGGTCGCAGAACATTTTGTCCGAAACTCTATCCCTGGCTACACGTGCGACTCATAGGCTTTAAGCCGCTGCCCCACGTTCGACATTTTGCTTGAAATGGCGACAGAACATGTTCAAAAATTGTCGCCGCGACCGGAAAAACTATGAGTCGGACGTGTAACCAGGGAAATTTTTGTTGTTGTTTAGATTTTGCTGTTGATGAAATATTGACATACGAAGAGATGGTTGAGGTTTATCCTGATCAAAGTAAAAAGAGGCCTATTGTATTGATTGGTAAGAACACTTGAAGTATTCCTTTTTCAAAAGACAGCTTTAGAATTCCAAAAGCCATTTGAAAGAATAACGAGAGTTCAC